>LR736888.1:3805428-3867368 GCA_902654985.2 Oryctes borbonicus
CGAAAAGACGGCAACTACTTGAAACTAGAACTGTAAACGTCTTAACACTAATCAATCGTAAATTCAAACTAAAAATGCTGTGCCGCAGCAAAAGATTTCGAGATATCTATAATTTTGTCGATCTATTTCCTTAAAAAATCCCAAATGCTCTATCTAGACATTGTATTAGAACGCTTTTCAAATATACAATCTGTCCAGTATTAGATACCAAACTTGAAAACAAACACCAGAAACGTATATTTTTTAAATAGTGCCATATTTTTGTTCTGTACCTACCCTATAGAAAATTTATATTTCTAATTTTCCTCCAATAGTACTTATGCTTAACTTTGAAAGTAAAAGAGATGTTTGCAGTTGAGTGCGAGTCCTGTAGTGACGGAAACATGAAAACTAGAGTTTCTTGCAGAAATAAGTCTCTATCCAAGAAAATATTTTTACTTGAAAACTAGAAATACAAAAAAGTAATTTTCTTAAAATTTCATTTGTATCAAATACTGACGGGCCGATGGGCCGACGAGCAGGCCAGATTGGTAAATGTGGTGAGTCAGATCGGGCCCAGCTAATAACCGTAACGGACCGGACCTGGCCGTGGTGACCGGGATCAGGCACCGGCGCAGTTCTTAAAATGCTCTTTAGACTCAATTTGACATCTGAAGCTTACAAGATACACAATTATCCACGAATCCCGTTTATCCTATTCTGGGCACGGGAGAAACATATCCTGTAAAACAGGCCTGATCCTAATATGAACCTTCATTAAATAATAAGTCGCTGCGGATTCTCTCTGGTATTTCCGTAGCGACCCCAGTATCCCGTATCTAAGTCCTATTTTCTTGAAATCAAGATTCCTGTCAGGTAAGTACAACAAATTAGAAATATTGTCAAGCTGTTTTAATTCACCCAACAAAAATTTTCTTTAGAAGATTATTTAATCATATTGAAAATTAAGAATTAGCGACTTCGAAGTTAAGGACATGTGGGCTTGGTATTCTTTATTTCTGTTAACTTCTCATTTATTTGGTTGAAAAACTTATTTTCTCTAAATTCCCTTCAAAAGAGATTGATAATATCTGACGAGAGAAAGTATTCAAGTTTCATAAAATAAGTTTTAAGCTTATAAATTACCAAAGAAATAGCATTACCTCTAAGCTTTCTACCAACTTTGTATCTACGTACAACAGCGTAAATTGAACAAAATGCGGCATTTGCAAAAGAGTCTGCGTACCAACTAAATCTTTACCGAATGCCCAATTAATTACGAGTGCATTACGGTACGCTAATTTAAATCGAATTAATATAAATTAATTTTACTAATTATAGAACAAAATCGAAAATTCAGTATCGAAAATGGAATTTTTGAATGTCAACTTAATAAACGACTTCCAAATATAAACTCCGGATCGTTGGTAAACAGCCGCAAATTAATTTGGTGATGAATTTAAATAAAAAGGAAAATCGGCTCATAACAAAAATAACTGCGCGACCCTAACAACCCTTTCAGTGGCAGTGCAAATATTCTGTAATGTATGTACGCCCGTGGGCAGAGCGCGCTACCCCACACGGACGCAGTAACAGGGAGCGGGACGGCCGAAACCCCTGTTGAAGGGGGTGGGAAATCGCCCCTGTGGCGGGTAACTGGCCAGGCCGCCCTCATTAGCGTGTAAAAGTACGGTTAGTGTACAGTTTTATCATATGTTCAGCACATAACACCAGAGCGAACGTTTTCATTCTTTCTATTCCTGTTTTGTCTACGTTGTTTTCCTTGTTTTTTTTTTCTATTCGTTACGAGTTGAATAATTTCTAGTATCAAATGAATTTCACGCAAAAAACATTGCTACTAATAATTGCATAATTTTAAAGTATCCATAAATCTTACTTACATTTATAAAATACGTATACAGTACGTTGTAAATTGAATAGGTACACTTAAAAGTCTAGTTCTAGTTACTGTTCGCAAAGCTAAAACTAGTGGCGCTAAATGCCTGAAGCAGTACTTTACATACTTTTTCAACATTATTATAATTGATGCTAAGCGCAGTCTGTTCTCCAAATAAATTAAAAATTGCCATATTTTTGAAAACTTCGACACTAGTATCTCACATCTTAAACAACATAGTAGTATTTGCAAAAATATTTTTTATGTAGGACACGTACAGTTAATTTATGCTATTTTAAGCAAAACACAGAACTCAAAAACATCGTATTTAAGTGCCCCATGAATAAAAATCTTTAGTAGAAAAACTGGCTGATTACACTGGCCACTTTTTAAGCATATTGGTCGCTGTTATTTTGTTACTAAAGCGATCACTTAAATAATTAATTACATTTCTAGCATCATGTGCAGGATCGTCATCTTACGGGTATATTTAAACATTTTAAATCAAAGATGGATCATATTAAAATTCTTCTAGCGATGTTTGCTGAATTTCCAAATACCATCAAGCATTAATTTCCTCTTCAAATATTGGCCGGCGAATCAAGTTTTCAATATCTCACAAAACTTTAAAACAACATTACGTCGATTAAACAGTCCGCAGTTAGGAAAGTAAATTTCGCCAGTCCATAAAATACCATTCATGAAATCATTACGTCGTCTTGTTTCATTAATGAAACCATCTGGAGAACGCAGTTCTATGTACATGATGATCATTTACTCCTGTCTCAACAATTTAACATTTATTTAGACAAAATTTATTTTTTCTGAGATCTTATCAATTCTAATAATGTGAACTGCCTTCAGGTTAGAAACTAATTTGGCAGTTTATTTAATTACGTGTACTTACATACTACACATCATGTCATTCAAAATTCGTTTATTGAAGCATTTGGTATGGTGCATCATTGATAATAGAAGGAAGTGTTATCTATGAACGCATAGTCATTTAATCCTTTCGAATTGAATACTATTTTTTGTATTGTCCATTGATATGCTTTGAAATTAATATAATATAACGTCTCTAGGTGTAGGTATGTTTTGTTTTATTCCTCAGCATGAGGGAACACTAGCCCGTGATCACCATACGTTTTACATTTATTTCAATGAACTTTTCCAGATAATTGCACTAGCAAGAGGGGAGCTTTCCTAAGCTTCTGATCTTACCGCTTGGATTTTTTTACGCGATTACTTAAAGAAAAGTGTTTGTCAAGAGTAGCTAAAATATAACATTTTTGGGATAAATTATTATCCTTCGGCCCGATATTAGACAATATTTACCTGAGAAGATCGAATTGAGTGTTATTATCTTTTTTTTCGATTAAATGACATACAAAAGTAAATGGTAAAAGCAAGTTATTATAATGTTGCGTAATCGGTTGATTGAGATGCCCACAATCTTACCAATTTCGCGTACTTTCCAACACTGATCAATCTTACCATATCGCGAATTTTGTCAATAATTTCTGTTGTGGTGATCTCATTTAGACAATCTGGACGTTCCTTATCAAAAATGCTCGTACGGCCGCGTTTAAATTCGTAACGAAGGTTCAGAGTCCTCACAAACTTTACCGAGTTCCACTTTTATCTCGTAATTCGTTTTCTTTATCAAAAACAAATATTTGTTATTATCAAATTCGATTTTTTTCCATTATTGTTAAATCACAAATGTTGTCCACTTTAAATGTTAAATATTTGTTTATGTATTTAATGTAAGAAACAGACGTGTAACATTATAGACGTACACAATTTATATATATATCTTTAATTTGGTTTTTTGACAAAGCTTTTCAAGTAAAAGTTAACCAAAATCAATTAAAATGAAAGAAAGTAAAAGAAAGAGATAGGTTATTGCGACTAATACAATATGAAAGCAAGAAGAAACTGACAGATAGGCTTCAGAATGTCGACGAAGGTGATAAATACGACAAAACGTTGTAAAATAAAATAAATGCAAGGAAAAGAAGCTTTTTGTTATCTTTACCAAAGATCTAACAACCTATAGGAATTAAAACACTGGAAAAATATTGAAAATAAAAAGAAAACAAAATGAACAAAATATAGAAAACGAATAGGCTTTTCAATCGAATTTCACTTAAATTTATTGTTTAGAAAGTGTGCTTTGTTTTGTTATGTTTACACTAATGTTTTCACAATGCATTAATTTCCGGTATAAGAAAAACAAACAAAACATAACTAGCTGATTTTGAGTACTGATTAATTTGCAAATGGTTTCGTACCAACGCTACTAAACCTGCAAGAATACAGGCAAAAGAATCTTCCATAGTGTTCTAACGTGTGAAACTTGATTACCAAATTAGAAGGATTTCACCTTGCACAAGAATCACGTTATGCTTGTATTCGTTTAAATTGCATATATGTGAATATCAGATCCTTTTTTTTTGCTCATTCTGCTTCTGAACTAATTAGAATTGTTTGCTGCACGCATAGGTGTGGAACGTTTGAGTGCGGTACTGTCTTTCGAATCTCGTTTACCTGAGCAGTCCTTTGTTAAGTGCTAATTAACGCCCGAATAAAATTACTGAAGCGTTATCATTATACGCAACTTCGTCAGATATTTGACAGTCGCTGGTCGTTTGTTCAGTAATTGGATTTATTTCGAAAATGAAAATGGAAATTTGCATGTTACAAAATCATTCTCCATTTTCTTATTGACAAAAATTATGTATGTCTGCACCTATACATAATACAAGCTGGAGCGTGTGAGTAGTTTAAAGGGAAAGTAATTAATTTATTTGTAGCGAAGAGGTATTATAGTTATTTCAGAATTCAAGATATTTCTTGTGATATGTACACATATGTATTTACTTCTTTTTGTTTCTGCATACTGTCCACCAACAGAATAGTGTATATGTATATAACGAACCATAAACTACCGGATGTTTCGTTATATTTTAGCCATTCACTTCACAATTTTTTACGTTCGATCTAAAGTAAAGAGATCATTCTTTTTTTAATATGGTTAATTGCAGGCATGGATAGAAATTTATTTTAGAAAGTTTATTATTGATATATAGTGCATTACACCACACCAAAATTATATTATAAATCTGTTTTTAATAATCATAATAATAATAACTTGCCTTTATTAAAATAAAAGAATATAGTGAGCCCTGACGAAATCCAGCTGGTTAAGCTGGACTTCGTCAAGGCTCACAATATTCTTTCGATTGAATGTGAGTAGGTTATACTCACATTCAATCAAGACCCAATGCCATAAACGAATAATATATGTGCCCAGCAAAATTACAAATTATAATCGCTACAGTGAAAATAAACTAAAAAAAAAAAAAAAGTTGTAGTTAAAAGTCACATTGCCTTATCTCTCAGAAAGATATTACATCGCCTAAGCAAACACTTAAAGCGTTCAGGTAGGGAGTTATACAGCTTAGTAGTATACCGCGAAATAGTAAATTCAAATGCCGAGAAATTAAAAACTCTCTATGTGGAAGGACAGAAGGTGGAATGAAGCAACGCTTGGACAAAACAAGGCAAATACAACTTTTTTCGATTCTCCATATTCAACCAGCATAGCTTTTTCAACAATTCCGAAACGTGGTAATATTTTCGTAGATCACAAACCAGCCTACAACAAGAATATTGAACCTTCCGAGTTCGATACTTGTCATGCAAACACAGACCGTAAATCAAAGTGATTAAATAATGACAAAACGAAGGAATCGCAAGGTTGCTTTACCAAAGTACGGGTTAAGATGCGCTTGTTCTTTAGAGCAAAGTTAAGTATCAAGACACAACTCAAGATGTTTAACGCCATTTGCAAAACCGATAATTGTAAATTGGCTTCTGAAAGTTCGACATGGTGTCTCGAGCCAACAAGTAAAACATTAGTCTTATGTGAAATAAGATTGTGTTCTAAGAACAGACCGTTGATCTATTGTAAAACTTGATCAATGGTGTCCATAGCTCGATAATTCATGGAAATGGAAAGATACTCCATTCTTTCCATGTCCATGAATTATTGACACCATTGATCAACTGAGTGTCATCGATACAGGCCTGACCAAGACAGCCTTTGGTGGATTTTAAGATGTCCGCAGATAATAAGAAGCAAAGAATCTTGAAGAACACAATATCTGTAGTATTAGAGCAATTGTTATTATATTTGATTGTCAATGCTCTGTCAGATAAATATGATCGGATCACCATAAGTGAGTTCTCACAAAATCCAAAATATTTTAGTTTAGCAATCAGTAACTTGTGATACACAGTATCAAATGCTTTGGAATGATCTAATAAAATAAGCACACTAATCTTCCCACACTTCAGTAGTTGTCATTATATCATTCAAGATAGAAGGCAGGGCAGAGGAAGTACTAAACCCGAGTTAGAGCCCGTCTGGCACTCACGCAGGCAATTATTATTACTGAAGAAACAAAAAATTTGATTTATAAAAAAAAGGATCAATGTTTTGTTCATCAAAATTACATTAATCAATTTTTATTAAATTTATAATACGGAATATAATATAGATTGTACCATCGATATAACCATTAAAATAATAATATTTTGTATAATTTTGTTGTTTTATTACTAATAATGATTAAGTATTAAACAGATAATATTCCGTATTATAAAATTTCATAATGCTACACGTATTAGCCGATGCATCCCCCTCTAATCAGAGAGATTAGATGTTTATGTTCATTTAATGTTTTACCACCCAATTTGTTCATTATTTTTTCTGCTTATTTGACTTTTATGTTGGTGTACTTACTAGTGTAGAAAGTTGGATGAAAACGTCGAAAGTGTGTTAATTGAATAGGGTTTTCTACAACCAGTGGACACATTTAGAGGTAAGTAATGTCATATATTAGGTAATAAGTACTTTTATTTCAAAGAGACCAAATATGAATCTCGTTAACATAAAACTGGTATTGGATGGTCCCGTATGAGGTATAATTGTACTAACAGGCATAGATTTTACAGAAATTCCTATCATAAAATTGTTTACTGTTGGTCGCTTACTTTATTCACTGTACATAGCAGGTACAATATGAAGCGCCATACTCGATGCAGGATTTTTTTTGCACTACAACACAACACAATAGTCTATAAGTTAGCCATAACATCATTTTTACGTTTAGCTGTTGCTGAGTCGCACTTTAGCCTGCTTAGAAGCTAACTAACAATATTCCAATAAAGCTCATTAACATGGAGATAAAGGTCATTAATTCACTTCTATTACCTAAGTTTTATTATCCATTTTTTCGAATCTAGTAATCGAATTTTTATGATTGTAAGAGATGATGTATATAGGTCAACTCAAATTATGACAAGAAAATATTTTATTTCACAATCGACGTTGGTAACCTTGGTATCCAATGGTACGCGATCCTTTGGAAATTATGGAGAATCCGAACAGTTTCAATCGTGAAAATGGATACGAGATCAGCAACATCTGAGGGTCAACTTCTCGCTAATACCGACAAAGCAACCATACACTGTTCGAAATTGTTCGGTGTTGACACAAATATTGGCCTAGTCGACTATTTCCGTGTTACTATTAACATTCTTTTCTTCTAAATTTTGTGGTATCAATTTTAAAGGCAGGGAATAACTATTTATGCTAGTCACGCCCTTGAAACCAGCGTTAAATGTAATTAATTTAAAAATTTTACAGTTATGTTCTAATGTTTTAACTCCACTTGTATTCAAATAAAGAACAAAGCGGTTCTTTCAATACGATACCCCTCTCTCCGCTTCTTCCTCTGAAATTAGGGCTGCAGGTGTTTAACTTGGTGCCGTGCTGAATTACTTTTTCCTACATACAAAATATACAGATAATTTTGAAAACTTTGTAAGAGCGCCTCCTATTAATTTGATTACATTAGCAAATTAGATAATAATTTATTTGTTAATATCATAGGGGACGTGCCATTTTGGATCTGTTAAAAATGCTGATGAGAAGAAAAGCAGTCGCATCAAATGTCATCTCTATTTTAACATACTGTGAATACATTTTAATATTTCATAAGCACTGTATTTCTTCAGTTAAGCAACAATTTGCTATCAAAGAAGAGGAATTTTTTTCTAGACGAGTTAGATGCAACAATAGATTCGGATTTTTTAATTGAATACCTACAGATACATGAAAAAGCTGTAATACTTGAAATAAAGGCTGAACCTGTAGATTTCTTGGATGTTGACAAGCTGTTATCTACAACGGTAACATACAAGAATACTCCATCTTGCAGTACCTCATCAACATCACGCACTGGAAGCTATATAGAAGACGCTAGTGATACTCAGGTGACATGGATATTTATGACTGAAATGGATACCTAATTGTGGTAAATATTGTAGCAACTAAGAATATTTATTGCTAATAGGAAACATAGGAAGCCAACTTTTTTGCGAATATGAAAAATATAAACAACTATGTGATCGATCGCGAAAAATATTGGTTAACTCAACAGTAAGTTACTTACTCATATCTTTTCCAAAACCATTAAAGGTTAAGACAATACTGAATATGCAATTTCGACCAACGCTGAAACATACACATTTAGCTTAATTTCTTTATAATCTTTTCTCACATTTTTTAGAAAGCATTTTATAATCCAGTAAATGGAAATGGTTTTATAACGAATAGATTAAAGACAGTGAGGCGAAATTCGAATGCGAACACTTACCAAAAAATTTTGCCTGAAAGCAACGCCCAAGAAAACAACAAGAAAGTCTTGGAAAATATAATTTTTTTGAAATTTGCAACATCCGAAACTCCAAAGGAAGAAATTCTTATCCGCATTTAATTTAATTTAATTTGCAAACAATACCAGAATAGTCAGTATATTTTTGCTTTACAGTATACATGATACTGTATTGCTTTCCATTTGTATTGAACTGTTATTTCTGAACATTAGTTGCACATTAATATTTTTGTTTTATTTGGATGCGTAACACTAAGCAAAGCGACACTATTTAAATTTGACATTTTAATTTGTTAATTTAACATCACAGCAGTGTTAGTTAAATGTTACGATTTAACTAGTTAATGTAACATTATAAAAGAAAACTTTACTATGACTGCTAGTCGAATTTTAACGAAAAATGATATGGACAAAACAACAAAAAAAAGGCAGTGGACCCCTCCTGACTAGGATAAATGTAAAAAAAGTGTTAGAATTGATACAGAATTTCGAACAGTGTACCTTGACGGAAACGATCCATCAGATCGGAACAGCCACAGATCAATAAAGCAAAACGGTATATGTATAACAAAAGGCACATCAGTCTTTAGAAATGTCCTGAAGAAACTGATGGTATGAAAGTCAAGGGTAAACTCAATATCATGGCAATACCCGGAAGGTTATACCCTACACTAGACAACGACCATGAAAGCTTTCACTCAACCATATCATATCATGAACCGTGCTATAAATATAGGATTTAGCATTAACTATTTAATGTATGATTTGATATGTGCGTGTTAACTACAAACAATATAATACTTTACAGAACTAATTATAAAATGCATTATTTTAATTAAAATTGAAGATGAACGATACTATCCAGCATATTATATTAAACATGTTACTGGATCCATTCAAAATTAATAACTATATTGCGTATATTGCAGAAGATACCGAAGATATATATGCCCAATATAATTTCTACCTCAAGTAAGTTAGTGTTTGTAATTGTGTTGTATTGTTGCAAATGCTAACGGCTTGCACAAATCTGACAGAGGCAAATGCACCCTATGATATTTCGTAGCATAACAAGTACCTTGTAGTTTTTCGTGGTTGGCCATATTATCGCTACAACACACGACAAAGCAATTAGTAATTAATTAATTAGAGAGAAATGCCGATAACGTCCTTAAATTATCAAAAGACGTAAACACACAAGCAATAAGTATTTTCTTAAAAAATTCCGGTGTAACGGTTGTATAAGTCAGGTTTAGTACAAGTCGCGTTTTGCTCAAATCAATGCTTAATATTGTACCTCTTTTCGTCTTTTTGGTACGTATTTATTGTTATTTCTTTCTTTGTAATAGTTTTTATTATTGGCTTTGGTTTGCTCAAATTGTTTGCCTTCGACGAAGAAAACGGGAAGACAATTGCAAAACGGTAACTTCAA
Organism: Oryctes borbonicus; assembly: GCA_902654985.2. Taxonomy (NCBI): domain Eukaryota; kingdom Metazoa; phylum Arthropoda; class Insecta; order Coleoptera; family Scarabaeidae; genus Oryctes; species Oryctes borbonicus. The sequence continues at coordinate 3,815,486 of LR736888.1, forward strand.
CTTATTTTAGTTCCAAAACTTCCAAGTAAATCTTACTTTTGTACAAAATCAAACGAAAACAGAAAGAATAAGTGTACGCATAAGTTTATATCTTATATCTACATTGATTTAGAATTGCTACGCTGAACTTTCCTACTATCATCAGTAATTATCGATTTCATCAGTTCGAATACGTGAATCATGGACGGCATAAATAAGGGGAAAAGATAAGTGATAGAGCTTGGCGCTGGCAAAGACGAATAACGTAATTTGTAGCCTAGGCAAACTAATGGTTGCCTGGACAGTGTTTTAATGAGTCGGCTAGAGTGGTAGCCCTGACACCTAGGGGAATATGAATTGCGATTGGTAACACTGACATATAACCGGCTCTCTCTCCTCTTCGTATAAGTTGGTGTCGGACGTTCCGGCGTTTAAAGCAGAAGTTGCCACTGATGCAGCGGAGGGCTTGAACATGTAGTACGCTGTGGTGCGCTGAAATTAGCTTGCGAATAAGTTAAAGCCGCTCCGTTAATGGTCAGCGTGTTTGCAACGTCATTTATAACAATAGCGGGGGTCGTTTTGCAATTTATTTTACAAGTTTATCAATAATGAACCAGGTTTAGAAAGACTATCGCCAAAAAACCGTCGATATAAATGCGACATGTAATAAAATACAATGTAATTAAGCTGCATTTACTAATTAGCACTTATCAGAAACTACATTCAAAACATGGGAACTAACTACAAATTCAGGTACTTTTAACCATCTCAGTCCGTACATTCAGTCTCAACTTTCTCCTCATAAGTATGTATGTCTAACCACTTGGTGCCCATCTTAAAAAATCCTTTCAACCGCTGTTCACAATGTCGCTTATTTGTGGAATCGTAGTTTGTCTTCCCGCAGATGCTGTTTGTAGAATAACGAAATATCAACAGACTAGCAAATTAATTTCCATACACTGAGAGAAATCCTTATAGCAAATACTTATACGCCGCACTGGATGTAGGATCAATATTGTTCCAATTAATAATACAGTTTTGTTGAATTTTGAATACGTTGGGAAGTAGCAAAAATTAATAGTCTGTTGTATCAAAACTTAGCACACATTTTATAATTATTTCACACTGTGATTAAATCTATTTATTAGTATTTACTGTGACAAGACTGCAGTCACCTAACGTCGCAGAAACTCACACGTATTGCGCTCAAACATGTCCAAACATTGCCTTAAAGTTATCACGTAATTTAATTTTAGAGCAGTTACCTGTCCGACAGCTCTCTCATAGTAAAATGTTTTAGGAGTCTCTGCAATATCTGCCCGATCTGCTGGACATGATATCACACACTTTATTGACCATATCTTCGGTTGTCGCTTTGATGAGAGCACCTGGCCGCTCTTCATCAACGTTTAAATTCATTAAACCAGTATTTGCTGATAGTCCTCGAAGATGCATGGTACGTATAATTACTGATCGGTAGTGTTCTTTTCCCATGATTTCACAAATACATAACTTGCCCATTTTCAACAGCTCCCAAAGTAACACTACTCCATGAATGTCTCCGAAATTTCGACAGACATCAGCTAAAGAATACTACTCATGTACTGCACATGTATCTCCAGCCACGAGAACTTCTAACATCATATTCGTACTATTTGCTTTGATACTGGTGAGACAACTGACAATTTCCCACTTGAGAGATTTGCTGCTAATAGTTGAAAAGTATTTGTTATGAACGTGAAATGTGGATCTGGAAACAAGAATAAATCCTACAGTTATCAGAATTCACTGCACCGTGACTATAGAGTATGGAGTAATTTCATTATTTCTCACAGGGTAGGTACACATTTTGTGATTATAGCACCATAAGTGCTGCCAGTTGCATAATAAACCAATAATTGTCACATATAATAAATACACATCAGGTGTTGATCATCTCTATCTAATGACTTCATACTATTTAACACCGAGAAAGTTTTGAAAAGTTATATGAAAGTATTTTTTCACATTCTTAATATTTGCCTTTGGAATAGTAACTGGCTACATTATAAAAGAAGCGAGAAAGCTTTTCAATTTAACATTTAGAAATTCAATAATTGCGACATCGCTTGATATAAAACAAAAAGGATCTACGCCAAGGAAAGAAAAGGAAGAACATGAACTCTGCAAAGTTGCAAAAAGGAAAAGATTGTGTGTATTTGTAGTGAAAAAGAAAAAGATTTGGTATGCATGCCTATTGTAGAACTGTTTCTGACTAAGCGTAATTATAAAAATAAATATCTAAAAAAAATAGTTTTCTGTGAAAGTAAAATGTCACATGTATGTGACACTTGGTCTATAAGAAAAGTTTTTTTTGACAAACCAGTGTCACAAATGTGAATGCGGTAAAAAATAAGGTTTATACAATTTTGTATTTATAAGACATTTATAAATAAACATGATGCACAATATCACGCAATAGAACTGAATTACAGAAACGGTTTCTACGTAAAGTACGATAATAATTGTGATCCTAAAAGGGTTTAGTTTTTGTAAAATTAATTAAATTAAACATTTTCATATCAACTTTTTACAACGCTCTGCTTACATCAGTCAAGAATCGCAGCAGTTGATATGTAATCCTAGTTGCTATTTTCGTACCGATTACATGTCTTTGAAGAACGTGTTGAAATAATATAATATCCTTTTTTCCTTCCTCCTCCCTTTCCTTTTTTTTTTCTGGTTTTTAGCATTTATAACGATATAAGGTATTAATATTTGAAATATACCAATCTTAGTAACAAACATCTACTATTGATATTTTTTGGTCAGTTGCTTAATTTTCAGGTTTACATTTACGTTTATTGATTGGTTGTATCCGAAACATTGCAATAAGTTGTTTTATTTTGTTTTATGGAAAAAATATTGCAATTGAACCAAATGAATTAATTACATACTATGTGTCTGTACTAAAACCCTAACTATTTTCAAACACTATGGCTCAGTTTTAATTTCTTAGGAATACCTGGAATGTGTTACAAGTTAATTACGATTTCAAAATTAAATCATAATACGTTTATTTGTTGTATTATTGCTGTTTATTAAAGAAAAATAAAAGCACAGTATGCTACATGCGAAACATTAACACTTGATAGAAATTCACATTAGGTTTTAAATAGAAAAATGCCAGGCGCAGTCGAGAAGAAAAACGTTCCTCGAGGTTCTAGAAAGTAAATTTATTTAACCGGAATCATCGTAAATATGATTTGTACGTCGTATAATTTTACTTTTCTATAACGCATGAATTCAATTAATTGCCTATGTTACGACAACGCAATTTAATGTTAATTTATGCTTCATTATTTCTGTATTGTAATAATATGCCCATACGTTAGGATATAACTCGATGGATTTGCTTTTACTGTCAAAATTATATATTACAAATCCATATTATCACGCTTATGTCTGTTTTACTGTTAAGGATTGTAGTGCGTTAGGAAAAACCGTAGTTGGGGATTTAAAAAGTGGTGCTGACGCCATCTGAATGCGAAGAGCGGAACATAGCACATATGTAATCCCGATCACACATGCTCATTGGTTTAGACATGAGCTTTTTTCAGGATCGGTCTATTTAAGCAGTGTATTGCGGGTTGTCTATATGAGAAGGGTATCTCTTATTGTTTTTTTGAGCGACATTGAAACTTGCTTACGTAAATGCAGAGTTTTTTGAATTTAAGCTTTTTAAATAACATTACAATATAACTAAAGTAAAACTTGTTTAAATATGCGCTGGTCTCTGCAATATTTAATAAAATATGAAATTATGTAGAAAATGTTATTTAAAAAATAAAGTAGTTTTCCGTCATTTCCTTCAAATATCCAATGATGTCTTCTTTTTATTTCTTATTTATCCACTTCCTAATAGGAACAACGTCTCAACACATTTAGCAACAAAACATTTTTTTCCTCCGTCAAGATAACGTATTTTCTTCAATTTATCGTATCTGTCTTTCAAGTAAATGCTTTCAAAACAATATATTTAATTCGGTTAAGAAAATTGTTGTGTTCTTGAATCGATTTTGTGAGTTTAATTAAAATAAAGGGAGTATTATATGATGGTAATGTTAATGTTCAAAGAAAATGCATCTATTTTAATTTAAATTACATTGAAACATTCTAACTGCCAAACCAATGCATTACATAAAATTACAGTATCAGAATTTCCTTTATTAAGAGAGGAAAGGCAATAATAGGCAATCTAAAATTAAATTAAATGATGGTGCGTAGTGAGCTTATAATTTTAATTCAATCACAGACTAAGCATTACGGTTTGTTTGCTTTTATAAACCGATTTTTCTAAACCGGGTTTATATGCTAGATTTAATACGTAAAACTCAATGAATCATTCAGTTCGAACCAGTTAACATGTTGGTTTGAAACGGAAATGGGTGTAACCATGAGACGGTTGCCTTTCTTGTTTTTTGGTTTGGATATAGCCACCACAGAAAACTGTGAAGCGTCTTAATAATAATAATAATAGCATGAATAAGTATTACCTTTATTGCAATAACAATTAGAAGAAAAAACAAATATTAGAAAGCATATTAAGCATCATGGCTAAAGAAATTCACCAATAGAATAAGAGGCGTTATTCAATAGGTGTCCGCAAATTTCTTATTTGACAAACACCTAATGATGCCGGACAACTTATTATACACGCTTATACACCAAAGATTTCTTCAAGTGCTTTATTGTTTTTCAAATTATTCCCCACAAAAATGCATTAAAGCAGCCATCAGTTCGAATAGTAAAAATTAGTATTTTTAGGGGATCGGCTGCTTTTCCCGAGACTGAAACCGTTAACAACGCTTCCCATTCTGGATTGTAAGGAACACAAAAAATCGTTGGGACTTAGTGAACACTGCATGGAGGATTACCTAATAACTGGATGTTCTGTTGCTCTTAAAACTTTTTGAGCACCATGTGAACTCGCATTATTATGATGGAGTGTGGGAATTTTTCGGAGCACGGCAATCGCTTCTGGTAATCAAAGACTTCCACACTAGATGGCATGAGCCGTTCTTCGATTTTGCAAAGGAATTATATCAACAAGGCTTAAAATTGAGATAAATGTTGCGACAGTTTTCTTGGGCACACTTCGGAAACGGATAACTTTTGTTAACTTGTCTGCTCCTTAAAACATCCATACAGCGGATTGATATTTCGTTTCAAGTTCATAGGAACAAAATATTTTTGAACTTCCGTTGTTGACCCAGCTTAAAGTTTTTCAGCGTCAATTAACGCGAGCTTGTTCTTCAGTTAAAATACGTGGGATCCAACGGGGAAGTGACTTTCTCAAAGCCAATTGATTGACATGTCGATCTTCTTTGATCAGTTGACGTACGTTTTTCTTTTTTGAGTGATTGCTGTCTTTGGTGCAATTCGCAGTACCAGCAAGAGGTTGTCGACTGATGTGGTGATTCATTACCAAAAACAGAAACTAATTCGAGTAGGCATTCGAATTTTGCAAAAAATTATTCAGCGAAAATTTTCTCAGTTCAATTCTTCAGTTTTCGAGTAACAGTCAGTTTTAAAGATTTGTTAAAAGTCGCTTGCCGTATCTTGATGAAACTTTGGATTTTAAGTTCAAGAAACGTTGAAATTAATTTTGACATGCGAAGTATCATCGGTGGCTCCTTTTTCGCGATTATTCTCAAAACTAAAGAGACGACTCTCGCATTGTAACGAAACAAATATTGTTAAGTCCTATACCCCAACGTTGTCTAATAGTTTTATTTAACGAACGCGTCTGAAAATACCAAATGACGTGCAATATAGATAGCAACGTTTGTGGGGCACATTATTGGAATTTCACGAGTTTCCGAAACAATTGCTCCGAATGAATAAATTGTTTTTTTGTGATGTGGAATGTACCAATACTTTGGTATTTGCTTATTAACAAGTACCCACCTGGATAAATAGTGTTATCACCTCTTTCTAATACAATTCGTCACATTACCAATAATATCGTTCACGATTACCACGAAATTAGGATTCAAAGAGATTTAAATACCTCTACAGCTTGCTTATAATGACTGTCATATGACAGTACACATACCTTATAATACTTTCTATGGTCGCACAAGAAGCGCACCACCAATGTAAGATTCCCTGCATTTTATGTGTACCAAACAAACTAGGAGTATTCAAGCTTTCCAGATATCAAATTTAGAATCGAATAAAACTTGGTAGGCTCGGGGAATATGTTCAGATATGCAAGGGATTTCTTTTGTTGGCGGAAATTCACTTTGAAAGGGTGGAGGAATACACCTCCGAAAATTGACTAATTTCCAAGGTAAGGGTTAGAGGTGAAGCTTTAATGTAAGAGTTAATTGATATACAGAATGTTGCACTTAAATGCAACACTATAATGAGCATCTTTGTAATAATATGGAAAAAAGTTTTAAATGGAAGTTGTTCGCTGTTTAGATCTACTTAAAATCGTGTATGCATTTCCAGGTATACGGAGGGTTTCAGAAGTAGGTAACGACAAATTCGCGTGGAACTAGGTCTACGTTGTTTTGTTCTTATGCGCAAGTGCAGAATCTTGCTGAAATATATTTCACAGTGCAAATCTCTCAACATAAGAGACGTCCCACCAAACCACGACTGACACAGAATGATGACGTGGTGACGGGACCAGCTCGAAAGCTTCTCGAGACGATTTTGTGTACGCGTTCTGTTCATTAAATTTTTCTTGGGTGGTGCCGCAATTAACTTGTTATTCTCTATCTCTTTTAAAATGTCAGCACATTTTTTGTCTTGCATATTAAATATCCAACTTATTATAGCATTTTCTGTGCTAATAGCTAATCTATTTCTTTCATCTGTCCATTGACTATTTATCATGGAAACGTACGTTCACAGCCTGAACTATGACTGGAAATAGAAAATACGTAACTGCACAAGCGAAGAGATTCGTTCTTTTGCTTCAAATATTTACATTTTTCAAATATATCTATCCATTTTTCAACGCAGCTCTGAGATTTATTTCATTGTAGCAATTTTACTCTTCATGATATCTTTAAAATTTTTTTAGTGATTCCAAACATGCTGATCTCCTCATCTCATTCCGGCATTTCTTCTAACAACATCCATTGCAGAAATGAAAATGGATTCAATGGTTCAATCCACTTGTCTAGATATTCTTTGGCAATCAAATAACATTTAAGAATGTCCTTTTTGAAATCATCAATTATTTGCGATTCTAACTCACCCAAAATTTCTTTTATTTTCGAAAGTAGAAATTTGTCATGAATTCTATTTTCTATCATTGTAACAGTTTCATTCATTGCTTTGACTTCTGTTATTGAGATTTTCTCTCTTTCAATTTTTAATACCTATCTGTTAAAGCAGCTAAGAAAGCTGTGTATTGTCCATAGCTATTCTTCACCAAGTGGTTTTGTAAAAAATGCTATAAGAAAACTAAGAGCATTTTTCAGTGTGAGAACAAAGATTTTAAGCTGTCGTAAATCTCTAATATCCTCTCAACTGCCTGCTGCTCAGCCAACGAACTCTTGAATGGGAAAATAGTAAATTCACAGAATTCTAAATCTTCTGCGCGCAAGGTGAATGTTTAAAAAAATTAAAAAATGTGTTTCAAATGATTTTCGCGCGTTGTTGCGTAAAACGTGAGCTGGGCAATCGGCGCCAATAATATGCACGTATTTTTTATTCCAGTTTATAGAAAATATTTTCAACGTCCCTTCTTAATAATCCACCACAATTGCAGTTTGTATTATATGTTCTAAAAGTTGACTTCTTCCAACGTATCAACAATACATTGTTATGTTATAGTTATTTAGGCTGGAAAGTGTTTCAAGTTGACATATTTACTAGCTTAATTCTTAGTTCATTTAAATTGCGAGGCGGCAGTGTTGGTGACATCTTCCCTCCAATTTCCTTCAGATTGGGCTTTTATCCTGGTTTCACATGTTGTGCAAGATAGTTTTTCGTTAAAAAAGGAAGAGTCCATTAAACAACTTGTGCTGCGAGAAATAAATTTCACTAACGTAAATTGTTGCTTTAATCGGGATCAAAATTAAATCAGTGCGTAAATAAATTATTTTGTCTAATAATATAGGTAAGAAAATAATAAGATTATTTTCTAATTTTATTTGCAGAATTTAAAAGAATGAGATTTTCAATTACATTAAATTCTATTTGTAACCTATAACGTCTCCGCAAGTGGACATTACATCCATAAGCTGTTAAATATACGTTGAAGCGTTTTCACCTTTAGGGGAAAATAAAATCCGGCTAAACAGATGCGGATATTTGATGGTCACTTCGTTTGCACAGCTTAGCATTCATTAAACGGAACATACGTGACACATTCGTTTAAACTGTGACCACGTGCTGTTGTTTATAGAAGGATTTCGATCACTACTGTGGCACATTTAAATAAATAAAAACAACAAAATACAAACAAAGTCGCATATGCCCCGTGTATAAATGTTACAAATACGTGTGTTTTGTGAACGCCGATGTTTCCTGTTAATATTTTATTTCCAACTGCTGTAGGTCCGGTTATTTATTATATTTATAGAGGATCGTTGCGTCTCATATTTGTGTTTTCAGATGAAATGTGGACAGCTTTCTTAGAGCTCTTCTTATCAAAATATTCGGTGATAGCAAACGTGTGTCTGTTGAATTCTATTTTCAGACGGAATTAAAATGCAATATACAGACGTCCATCTCTGATGTCGCAATTCTTAATGATTTCTCATTCATTGCGTTTATTTGCAATTCAAGCTGATGATTTTTGTATCGAAAAGGGTAATATACAGGTTGCTCTAAATTGAGTAGAATATCATGGATATCTTTCTTATTTTTCTTTTTTTAGTTTTTACAAAAAATAATGAAAGCAAATGAAATAAACCACGTACTGTTTTTCAAAATATTCGCCATTAAGCTTTATATATTTTTCGAACCAATTCTCGAAACACAATTTCTACAATTTGAAACATGGTTTTCTAAAGTTTCAACAGGTTTTTGTGGCTATGAAAATCGTTGTCCGCACATTTTTTGTTGAACGTTTGGGAACAAAGAATGTCATTAGGCGATAAATTAGGTGAATATGGGCAATGAGACATTAATTCGATGTTTTTCTCATTCAAATTGTTAATTGTTTGTCAGGCTGTGTGAGAGCTGATATTGTCGTGATAAAAGAAGTCACTGACTTCATCAGTGGCTTCTAGCAAAAAAAATTGATGTGTACCGCGGTTCTTCGACCCACCAAAGCAACGTCCGTGACATGTCCAGTAAAACGAAAGAAAGAATCAATCTTCTTGGAAACGTTTCGTGAATGAACAGCTTTTGTTGGATTCGGTTCATCTGGGAACACCCGAACAGTTGGTTGCTGTCTAGTTTCCGGCTCGTACGAATATTTCCAAGTTTCGTCACATGTTGCGATGTGGTATACAGATTTTGAAATTTCTCTGTCCAATTTTTTTGAGCATTTCCTAACGCCAATCAATACGAGCCCTTTTTGTGCTTGGATCAAATTATGCGGAATCCATCGCGAGCAGATACTTTTCACGCCTAAGTCTTCAAGCAAAATCGAATGTACTGCAGCTTGCGATATGCCTCCACCTCACGGTAAGTCACACGCCGATCCTTTTCAATCATGTTGCGCACAGCATCGATGTTTTTTGGAACAACACGAAATTCACAAGGGAAGCACGATCAGAACGAAATTTTTCAAACCAGTTGTAAGCAGTCTTTTCTAACAGTGGTTCATTATTACAAGTTGGACGACGCGATTTGAAGTATTAGGCCTTTATTAAAATCGTAAAAAATCATCCTAGGAAAATCTTTAAGTGAAATTTCAATTTTTTCGCAAAATCAGTTTATCTATTGTATTGAAAAGGCAATACTTTGGCTTGGTTGAATATAGAAGTAAGAACATTACAGGTCGCTTGTTTTTGCATCGCAAACTTCTTTTAAGAGCCCCGATATACGTCACTTTGGTTATTCAACACTGTCAATCGTTTCACCTTTTAACATTGATCATCTTTGTTGTAAAATTCAGCTCCTGCAAGTGCGATATGAATGTTATTTTGTTAGTATGTATATACTGCACCTTAATATTTGATCTTTCCTCTTTTCTTGTTAACGTTAACCAGAAGGAAGAAAATCACTCAGTTGCTTCTGATCCTTTTAAACAGAATTTAAGTATACGTTGTTGTAGACTTCCGTGGTCGTTGTTTTCTTTTAAAGAAATTACACAACGTTTCATTGGCATTCTCATGCAATTACGACGCGGTTGCAACCCGGAAACCCAAATTCTTTAAAAGTATGTCTGTGTTAAAAGTAATAATATCTGCTATTATTATTTTTAGCACGCCCAAGCTCTCTTTAAGCGATCCCTTAAATAATTGATTATCCTTTTGGTATTGTGTGCAGACTCCCACTATTTTGCTTGAGCCATATTTGTACATTTAAGATTTGACATCAAACTTCTTGTAATGTGCAGAGTTTCCAAACACTATTGTTCATTTATGTTTTCTCCAAATATTTGGGGCCAACTAAAACGGTTTTCCAATATGCTGTAATACATATTCAAACTCAGGTAAACTTGGTTGCGCCATGAAATTAATACGTTTGAACCCAATGATGCTCGTTCCGTCCATTAAATAATTCGTAGTTAGAGAGATAGATTTCTTCTTACGTTGTTAATAAATCATTTGCAAACTGCAGTTCTACATACCTGATCAATTGGTGCTATTATTTCGGGAAAATTTGCTTTTTTTCAATATTTTATCAATTAACTTCAACTATTTTATTAATTAACCAGGCTTGCTTACTATTTGTAGGTGAATATTTGTTTTTACTAATAGTAAGGAACAGATATGAGTACTACCTAATTTTCGTTATAATTATTTAATTGCTGGAGCTATAGTTGACCACTGACCTTCTTCAATCAATTATTGTCAAAATTTGAACGCATTCAGATACTTTCTAATGAAAGAACAAACATCTTGTGATAATCTACTGTATTCTGCAAGGTATGGTTGTATAGCATCATATCTTGGAGAACTGAACAAGTAATGTGATATTATTGTACCACGCCACAGATGTGTTTACTAAGTATTCCTTGCAATTATGTCTGTAGTTCTTAAAACTAGAGTCTTAGACAATAAATTAGCGTTGTGAGATACATACTTATAGGATTATATAAACATTTTATTTAATGGTTTCTGCTTAGTGAAGATACGAAACATTCTTTTATTTAATCATTAATCTTAGGATTGATTTCAGTAACTATTGATATTGTATAACTATCACTTCCATGTAATTATTACTAGCGCATCATTGTTGGGTATTAATTAATTAAAAGTTAATTGAATTACATAATTAAATACAAAATAACTAATTACAGTGGTAGTGGTAGCTAAATTATCGTACCTATTTTGGAGATTATTCTCTAATTAATAAAATTATTTCGTAATTTTAATTATAATGTAATGCAATTATATTTTAATTAATTATTTTGTTACTTAATTATACAGCGTAACAAATTTTTGTTACAGCAATTTATTTCTATTTGTAATTTCTAATTTTCAAACATCTTTAGATATCTTCTTCACTGCTTCTTTGCCAATGGTTAGGTAAATGATACGAAATCTTGAGAGTGGTTGCACAATTTTAATGGAAAAGCTTAGAGCAAACAAAATTTTTCCCTTTAACGTTTCGCCAGCGTTCTCTTTTCAAAAAACCTATTCTATATTCTTTTCACATCTTTCTAGAAAAAAACACGTGTTATGTACTTCTACGATTATGATAGGGAAAAATTATGTTTGTTCTAAGATTTTTCATTAAAATTGTGCCACCATTCTCAAGACTTCCTATCAGTTACTTCTTGTAGGTGTAGTTGTAATTAAAATTAATAGTAAATAAAGTTTATAATTACAAATACGTAGTAATTGTAATTGAAACTGGCAGTTCCAATTGCACAGTAACGGTAACAGAAATTAGCAGTCGCATTCATAATAACGTAGTAACCGAAATAACAATTATTACAATTGCACAGTAACTGTAGATGTAATTAATTACATTCTTCTCAAAGTAAACTAATTGTTCCGTATCTATGCTTTTAGCATATAGATTCGATAAGGATTATTTGTTAATTCCCTTTTTTTATCATTTGTGAGTTGCAATCTCTGACATTAAATCAACGTAGATCAGAAAAAGATTGTGGTTCTAAATGTTGCAATTTAGTTTCGTCTAATGAACTTACTAACAGATATTTAACGTTTGACGTTGGACATTTTACTTTCTGCAATTAATCAAAGCGCTTCAATTATGTCGTGTGGTCATTTTTACACCACTTCATTTCAGACAATCCGAAAACTCTCCTGAAACGGCTATTAATCCAAATTAACGCATACAACGCTCGGGACAGGCTCGTTAAATCATAAACGAGACCGGAGAGCTGATTTAGTACTACGCCGTATTCCCTGCACACAGCATACGCGTCCAACCAGGAGATGTATGTACCATCGGCAACAAATGTTTGAACTCACGTCTCGCAGTCCCCTAGCTTACGTACTTAAACTACTATCCTATACATATGTTCGCTTTGAAGCATCAGCAGAACTGTTAGGGCGCAATAAGTACAAAGCTATAATGCAACATAAAGTTCGTTAGTTCAGACCATTGTTATCACATTAACATTGGTACATATCGTAGGCTACTTTTTCAAGTCATGATAAGACAGGGATTAAAACTAATTCAAATTTTATTATTAATAGTTATTTATGTGACATGGGACGTAAGTGCAGTTTTGTGGTTGACAGTACATTCGAGACTTCAAGGGCATTTACGGCCGAATCTCGATATCATATTTTTTCTACTATAGCTACTAAGCTTCGACAAATTCGCATTTTACGAAAATATGGCATTTGCTATATGCTTTACGTCCGATTCCGTTGCATTCCACTGTCAAAGGCAACCAAGGTAAATAGCTGTGGTGGATTGCACTTTCGTGCCTCCAGTCAGAGCAGTGACTTGCTTAAGCAGTGGATAATAGGGAGATCAGGAATAACAATCTTGCCCTCATATACTTTTATACACAGAAGTAGAAAATTATGGATTAATAATGAAACAAGCTTCATGTGTAGTCGCTCGTTTCATCGTGTTAGGGCTTATCGGAGCATCTTTGTGGAAGGTAGTAGCTGTAATTGAAATTATCCTATATATACGAAGATAGAGCTATCGAATGTAGAATGCATTTTTCTTTAAATTTGAACTTGGGCTAATTGAATCTTGGCTAACTGGATGAAAATATTTTCAAGACGATTATTTTTCCGGTAATATCGGAGGTCAGCATCAACTTCCTTATTTTAAATGGAATGGTGCATTTTTTATGGTATATTTAATTTTATCAAGTATCACTATACGTATCTTTTACCTTATTTCAGCTATTTTGAACATGTTGCCATTTTTCTCCATTAGCACAACTTTGACATCATCTGTAACAGCCACTTTCAAAAAGTAGGTATCAGTATTTATACTGCTTTTAAAAGAACCTTCAAGAGTTGCAACAATGTATTTATTATAGTTCAATTATGTAGAAAGTGGTTTAAATAAAACTTAAAAGTGGAAATTCAAAGCGCCTAAACTTAAATTTCTTAAATACAAAAAGCTAGTTTTGATTCTGTTGCTTATTGTATACATTTGGCGGTATTTCTTCTGAGCGATAACAGTCAAAGAACGAAGAACGGTGAAGGAATATACTTTATAGTTTCCATTCGGCAACGATGGGCACTGGGCATCTCATGAGGTAAGATTGTTGAGCAGGTGTTATTTATCAGAATAAAGTATCAAAATAGAAACGGAGAAATTTTTCACCCGAAACGGGAAAACTTTTCACAGAAACTGAGAAACATTTCACCTAAATGGAGAAACTTTTCACTAAAACAGTGAATCTCTTCACGAACAGAGAAATTTTTCGCCCAAATGGAGAAATTTTTCACTGAAACGGACAAATTTTTCACTGAAACGGAGAAAGTTTCCATCTAAACGGAATATATGTAACACTGAAACTTTTTGTTCTTATTCAACTTGTGTGAATTCAACTTATTACTTGTGCAAATGGACGCGAGGAAACAACCAGACACGAATTTATGATATAATTAAAATAGTCGATGGTGACTGTGCGAATGGATCATATCGTGGTACGCTGAAACAAATAGTCCTCTCACAAAACTGTTTAATGAAATAAACTAACAGGTTTCGAGCGACAAAAACACAATAACTCTTGTCTGATTATGAGCGTTTTTGTGGGACGAAACCGGTGACATGTTCCATTAAATAGTTTTATGAGGTAGGATCTTTTGTTTCAATGTACTACAATACGATATAATTGTTCAAATCTGGAAACAAGAAAATATGCTAAAGGAATGGAGAGATGGACTTTTTATAAGGGAGTTCCATAAAATCTGCCCTTATAAAGGGATCCTTTACGTTTAAAGCATTTTATTAAGGCTCTACATTGCAGTAGATAGTGTAATGTTACAATTTACAACATCGAACGTTGTCTTTAGCGCCATAGTGCGTTCAGCTAACTGCTTATGACCACCCGTTCAGTGCTAAACTTCCTTCGACCTCTTTCTCAGCGTTTCCAGTTCCTTTTATAACCTACTACCTGGGTGGCAGAAATGTTAGGAGATTAATACAAGTCCAGTCGACAAGGATCTTCTGTTCATTTCTTTCGTATCTTTCGAAAATTCAATATTTCTGGTGAAGTCAAGAAGTCAACGTTGAAAGGTCGCCTGTAATCTAAAAAAATCACAGAACGTTGTTACGATGAGTGCTTGTGTTTAAATGTATGCTACATTGATTACCGTTTCTTGCAATTTGTTGATTAATTAAACTAAGCTTAATTATGTATGGATTTGATTGATATTTATTTTAATTTAAATTGGCGAAATATCGTCTAGATATACTTCCAGACCTGCAGATTATAAAATTCATTTAATTTTTATTTAGGAAAAGATACTTTCTTTTAATTTTTCCCTTGTTTAAAATATTGCAATATATAATACATATGTATGTATATAAATTTCCACTTTACGGACAATGTTAGCATTGATTCACTACATGTTAACTCAGAATATTTGTCTCCAACTGTACAGCGGAGACCGACTGGCATATAAATTCTGTGCCGACAAATTCGTCCTTTGTACGTCCACTGTACCAGAGCAGTAGCAGTGGTAGCACCAGTAGTTCTACAGCAGCGGGAGCACAGCCGTATACAGCGTCAGTCGGTAGTAGTTTTCTCCCCCTCGCCTTCATATATATTCCGTTCTGGACAGTGGCCGGTCGAATTCTCCCCTTTTACTTTAATATCTCTTGCCCCTACATGCAAACGCTGTGTACGCGAAGCGCTGCTTGCTGGGGAACCGTTCTAACGTGCAACGGAGAAGGGTTTAATAAATCTGGAGTCGGCGTAGAGGGCGTTTTATTTGTTTCAACAAGGGTTTCGCTGGTTACGCTAGTTTCGGACGAAATAAATTTATGTACGTTTTCGGTTACGGCAACTATTTTTGCGTTTTCCATCTATCGTGGCGTTTTCTCTTCTCTACCTTTGAGGAAAAAGGAGAAAAAAGAAAGAATAACGGAGACGCAACCTTATTTCATTCGTTTCTGCACTTGTATAGTCATATAAGCTATGTTCTTGGATAAAATATTAACAGGTTATAGAATTAAAAGGAAAAAAGATTTCTTTTATTGATGGGGGTACTTTTACTGTGTACATAGATCTTTGTGTTAAGCAGTTATTTTTTATTTTTAAAACTCATGATTGTATTTGCTTATTTTGTAAACTCACATACAGTGTATTTATATCCATTTAAATGTTACTGCGGACGTGTATGTGTGATACAAAACTTAAGCAAATTTATCTGATATACGTAAATTATACAGGGACGAGTACTATACAGAGAATTACCTCAGAGAGAATAAAAAATTAGACGTACGCTTATTGTACCTCATGAAATGTAATGATTAGAGATGAGCAAGGTAAGGGAACTTTGCAGCGACTAGGCAGACTCGTGTTTTGTCGACTGTCGAGGAAACTAGTAAGCCGCGAACCCGTTCTCATGAGTTGAATAAACACGGGTCTGTCTAGTCGTTGCAAAAAGTAATAATTTCCCCTACTTTGATCATCTCTAGTAATGATTTTCATCTGTTACTATTTCGGTGATACTTAGTGTAACGCCTATAGATCGCACGATACTTGGTTTGCATACGTACAAAACATATACCGTAGTAAATACTTACTATCATACAGCTAGTACCTTCTCGACCAGATGTTTAGGCTCCGGTAATTAGGGTTCGGTGGTGGTTCTAGTATTTCATACATGTACGGCATGTCCACCTAGTGCAGGGATGGAAAATGTTTGGTTGATTGATATTTTCGAAATTTTTTTTAAACTAACTCTTTGGTTTTTTATGACTTTGACAGCACCAACAACCAAATAATATTAAGTTTTATCAACGGACATGACAATTTCTTAACGAATGAGATTTTATTTATGAAATTATGCTAAAGACATGACTGAATTTATTCTTTACATTTTTTTTGTAGGAAAATATTTCATTGAAATTCAAGATTTAGGATATTACGAAGATGAATAGAAGACAAGTTATTTAGCCCGCCACAGGGAAAGTAAACTGGAGGCTAAATAACCTTGATGAGTGTAGTAGTTAAATTGCAGAAAAAGGTACTAGAGGAAAAATTGAGAATGCAAACAGAAGAACAACTAGAGGAGGCGCGAGTGGGTTTAGGACAAAAGATCACATTTTCACACTAAAACAGATGATATAGAAAATATCGAACAAAGGGATTTATATGGCATTTCTGGACCAGGATAAAATTTTTTATAGGATACCAAGAAAGATAATATGGGAAACTCTAAAAAGATGAGGCGTTGGTAATAAATTGCGGAGGGGAATTGAAAGTATGTACCGAAAGAACACAAATTACGTAAGAACAAGCAACTTGCAATCAGAACGGTTTACAATTAACGAAGAATTAAAGCGAGAAGGAGTACTGAGCTCGATTTTGTTTATAATGATAATGGACGATGTCTTGAAAAAATGTAATGCAAAAACACACAAAAGCAATATGGGTTACAGGAAGCTAAGGCCGATTAAACTAGCACAGTGTGCTTGTGCTGATGATCTCACGATATGTGTGGAGAGTGAGTCTCATCCAAGAGAAAATTTAAAACTATGGCAAGAGGAATTTAGCAAAAGGAATATGAAAATAAATACGAGCAAAGCAAAAGTAATGGCAAACTCGACGGAAATACTCTGGAATAAGCAGATTGTTTTAAGCACCTGGATCTAACAATTCCAAGCAACGGAGGAATGGAGGAAGAAATAAACGAAAGAACAATCAGAGCAACAAAAGTATACCATGCTCTCAACAAAGTATTTATTAGCGATAAGAAAATAAATAACGGCATCAAAATTACTATATTTAAAACAGCGTTTCGGCCGGTACCAACATATGGGAGTGAAAACTGGGTACTAGATAACGGTTTAAAAAGTAGACTTCAGGTGATGAAATATTTGAAAAGAGTAGAAGATGTAGCAAGAAAAAAGAAGAATAAAAAACGTGCAAATTAGAGAAAATCTAAATATATAACCTGTAACAATGGCGATCGAGAAAGCTGAAAGAATTGGTCATTTAATAAGAATTGAAGAAGAAAGACCCGTGAAAGTTATATGGAAGGTGCGACCGATGACGAAAAGAACAAAAAGGAGACCCAAGAAAATGTGGAACAATGCAATAAAGGATACAGTGGAAAAAAGATACATAGAGTGGAACGAAGCAAGCAAGCAAGTGAAGGATAAAAAAACAGTGGAGAAAATTATTGCACAAAAACTGAAAAATAAAACACGCTATTTTGGTTATGACAGTGATTCATTCTTCTATCCTCATCCTTTTCTTGCATTACTTTCCATACGGTAGGTAGCTATGAATGGAAATCATCACAATTTTAAGGATTTCAAAGATATGTAGTTATAAATTTGTAATGTTCCAAATTTTCGACCAACTACATTATTGAAATATCTTTTTAAATAGAACATGGAGATTTTTACATTATTCTTGTACTTAATGTACAACAGAATCATATGATTTATATGCGTGGCGTTGTAAAAATTATCACAAAGGAGGAGCACTATCTTTTTATACATAGTTTAACTGTTTAATTAGTGGCATGTACAATCTATATTGTAATTTTAAAAAGACATTTTTCTCAGTGCGTTATGAAGGCTTTGTAGATAGAAGCACTCTATGTACTTTCATATTCTTCAACTATATTGGACGCTATTTTCTTTCCTATGCCTAATATCCAGTATTTAAATTTCTGTATTTCTCTCTTGTATTTTTCTAAAATTAAAGTGCTAGATTATTACCGAAAATACAATCCGGCACATTGAAATTCATAAAAACGAAAGCGTTCGTGCTGAATACAATATTAGTAATAGGTACGGCATGATGCTAGAAAACAAATCCACATTAAGCACGTCCTGTACATTATATTCGAATTCATCCCGCGCCGAATGCGAAAATTGCAACCCTTACAGCAATATCCTGTTCCGCCCGTGTAAGATTTCGAATAGAGAGAGTATTTTCACCCGCTTTACCCTAGTAATTAAACTAACAACCGCCGCTGGGGTGGACAGTGCACAAAAATGCAGCGTAGCGGTCTTATGCTAGCTTGATTTAAGAACGGATTTCGGCCGTCGACGACGCCGACCAACGGTAAAGAATGGATAATGCGAACCATTTCCCAAATCGCAGATGCCGTCCGATGTGTCGGAGTTTGCCTCGTTTAGAGCGGGGTTTTGCTGCCCGTACTTAAAACTGATTTGTCAAGATTTATTGGCGTACATTTATCACACATTTCTTCTGGGTAATATTCGCCGTCTGAATTTTTATGAACATGCATTGTAGAGATTTACGGAATGCGAATACATGATTTATATAGTAGAAGAGAAACTTTTTGAGTCAGCTCATCATATCCTGATTAAATAAAGAATATTGTTCCTGAATTTTACGCAACAATATGCCTCTTAAAACAATTACAGCGTAAAAAAATTAACGCTGTATAGTACTAGACCAACACAATGATTTGTTCAAAGAAGTCCATGCCAGTAGCGTTAATGGTTGCATACTATTTTTGTATTGAAAATTCACGTAATTATAGAAAACTAAAGAGTAATTACATTACCCTATTAGCACAATTGGTTGGCTGAGGGTTGGCCTTCAGTTGGTACAACATTGTATGGTCGGCGTAATATTCGTGACGGTTAGTCACGGTCCGTAGTGTCAGTAAGGTATACAAAATCAATGGTACTTTTCTAACGTTGGGTATCGACTGGCTTGGATCAGCAAAATCAGTTAAGCGTTGGTCGACAATCAGGAAATAGTAATAAGCAAGTAACCAACTCAGTCGGTTCAGCGTCGGTCAACAGACAACAGTGAGCCAATTTTCAGAGAATGTTCGTGTACCCCAAAGTAGATAGTCCACCCAAAGATCAGGTAAGCTTGCGAGATCAGACAGTATGGATTAGTCACCAAGAGATGTCACGATGAAATACTTTTTCTAAAAAAAGATCTGCTTCAACTCTCAAATCACTTTCATCATTAGTGGTTTAGGAGAGCAATATCCAGTTCGCCAAGTTATCGGTTTCGGACTGAGTCTCGAGTTCGTAACTCTTTTAGACTAAGGCTGACAAATTTATGAATGCTTGGATATGTGAGCACACATTTACGAGCGCAGATGTGTAATTCTGCTATGGGCGGCCAATGCATCCTTATAAATGAAGGGAACTGCTGCAAATGGGAAAACGTGGAATGGCTTATTATTCGTTTGCCTGTTGTTCAACCATTATAATTATAAGAACACTGCATAATTTGTGGCGGTTTAACAGAACAATGTTTCAATTATTCAGATAATTGTTGCAATTTGTCTAATCTAATGTAATGACTGCAAACATTCGTTATATTAACATGTCAAGTGCGGTACTCCAGCACAATTGTTGAAAAATATGTAGCAAACGCTGCAAGCTTTGCTTCCCTTACTTCCTAGAATATTGTTTCACTAGTTGCTACAAATTGTCTGTGTCACGGATCGTATTACTATTTGTAGTGGCTTTTGCTACTGTCGTAGATGTTATTTTATTATTTTCTGAGTACACTGTATATAGCGCTATATTCTAGTGCACGCAATGTCTTCTAAGTTTGGATAAATAGAAAAAGTCGCTTGTGCCAGACTTAACGGTTTGATAAAGAACATTTATTCTCCAAACAAAAATGATCTAAAAGCATTTGTAACTTCATACGACTGTTATCTACTATGTGGTGCAACCGCGATAATCTTTTAGAATACGTTCCTCAATTCCACGTCTTCTTTTTTAGAAGTGCATTAGCTTTAATTTAATAGTTTTGTAGATATTTACAATTTTTTAAAAAGTTCCTGTTTTGTAGATGTTTACAACGTGCCTTATATTTCATGGGAATGTTGAAAGACTGTATCCTTCTTCAATAATGAAGTATCTTATCGTAGTAAGTATCTTATTATGTACACGAACTTAAATAAAATGCTAAGCTGAACTGGAATTAAATCAATAATTATTTAAAATTTTATAAAAAGAAACATCAGCATCGCCTTTAACGGCTCGGTAGTCCCATCGTAAGAGAGCCTTCGCTTGACTGGGTAGAGTTAGCAGCTGTGTGTTCAAATCCCACTAGGATTAAATTTTCTAAATTTCCTAGTGCTGAGTCGCCATTCCCATGTTGGAGAACAATTAACTCCGCCTCACCTTTTAGCCTATACGTTTTGCTGCTTCCTCATGTTAAAAAAATTAAGCGGCCTGTATAGTTCTGGGTATTTGTAATAGTTGCAATGATTCCTAAGGCACTTATCAACTGTTTATTCAGAGAATAAAATGCCAGCAATACGGAAAGTGATAGCTAACGAGACCAGACGAAAATCCTTACATTATGGCGAACCTGAATTAACAGCAAATGGATTAAATGAATAATTTTGTGGCTCGCGTAATTCAATCTTTCGATACATCTGAACTTAAACCTGAAAGTGGAAAAGCAGTTCTTTCTTCCTCGAACCAATCATCACACACGAGATTGAAAGCATAATAGCGGGTCTAGTAAACAAGCAGCAACCTATTTTTGAAAAAGGGATATTGAAACTATCGCCCAAAAAGCATATTACCAGTTTTCCAAGCAAGCTTCCTATTCAGCTCACAACGCGGTATCGAAGGGGACCTTCTGTAGTGTCGGGGACACTGGTTGTAAGCCAAATTCACGCAGCGTCCGATAATAACCAGTTCATGAGCATGAACATGTTAGATTTATTGAAAGCATTTGATTCTGTGTGCCATATATACTTACGAATAAGATAGAGTATTGTGGTAAGAGAGACAGCACGCTGAATTTGCCGAACTTCTATCTCAACAGTAGAAAGCAAGTGACATTACGGAACAACAAGCAGTCAGAAACATCGGATCAATTTATACCAAAAGCACACGCACACACTAGTAGAAGAATGTCAAGTAAATTACGTAAAACAAACTAATAATAATAAGAAAAGGTGGACAAACATCTATAATTAAAATTCCTAAAAGAAGTCTATGACCATTGTTACTACCTACAATGAAGATACTTTTAAAACAGTAAATCAGGTCTTCGATTCGTCAACACAATCAAAATTTGCGGAAAACTCAATGTTTTAAAATGCTAAAAAAAGTAAAATTTTAACATTGCAAATGGGAGGAGAAAACTAATATTAAACTGGAAACAACAAATTTTAAAGCGGAGAATGAAAAATCAGTATGAAAAATTGTAAAAATTAAGTGAAAAAGAAAAAATATTCAAAACAATTGATCAGGAAATCATATATAGAGTTTTTCAAAAAATTATACCATTCATTATTGTGCTTTAAGATATATTGTTACGGGACTCTTAGTTTTTGTAGGTTGATATCTCAGGGTTTCTTTTTTTCATAAGTAAAATGCGACTCGAGCGCGAGATCTACTTTTTTGCAAAAAATGTAAATGACTGAAAAACAAATTTTAACTACATTTGAACTGCATGTTTTTTTTTGCAAAACTTTGTAGTAAAAGCCTCGTAATAGTATTTAAAGTTTCACTCGAGAAATTTTGAGAAATTGTCATTGCCGAGAAACTTGTTTATATTCCTTTCGATTATTTTAAAATTTAAAGACCAGTAAGGAATTTAGGCGCGGTAGTGTCAAGTACATTAAAGAAATGCTTATTTGAATACGATATGTTAATATAATTTGGATATAAAGAAGTATAATTGTGATTTACGCTAGTAATTTTAGTTTCTCGCATCTAATTATCAAAATTAGAGGGAAGAAGTCATCAACATTGCTTCGTCACGTAATAAAAAGGAACTAAAAGTATAAATATGTTAAATTGGACTATTCTCCAAGTAAATAAGCGGTATCATAAGAATATATTAGTTAATTGATTAGTGTCTGATTTGAAATAGGTTACTTTGAAATATAAAAAATTACCATATACGTATAGCGATAGATATTTATTAAACAGATAATATGAAATATGTACATGCAAAGTTCTATTTAAAAGGACTAGAATCATCTGAGTGATTTTCTTCCGTCTGGTTCAGGTTTACAAAGAAAAAGAAGAGATCAAGCATTAAGGGGGAGCACCTATGTACATGCTCCTACAATAATCGATTAAACCGTATCCAAACGTTAGAAATGGAGGGCAATATTGTTATGAAACGAGTAAAGAAGTTGTATTAATTAATTGAGTACAACGTATGTCAGCAAAAGCTTTAGATAATATTGTGTAGAGAAGGAAACTTCGTCTGCGGCAATGGTGTTATTAATTCAGTAACCGTGAAGAGGTAATAACAAGCAATTCGATACTTAACTTTTAACGAATTCGCGATCGGTGGGAATCGGCCGAAAAAGCTCATCAATTCGCGCCGCCGGTTGCATAAAAAAGCGTTAAACAATATAGTGTTTAAAGAAGAGATCTTTTATTTTTAAGCGCGGCTAAAGGATAAGCCAGCGTAGGTAAACCAGATACCGCGGGATGGAAAGGACAAAACATATGACAAAACACCAACACACACGAGATCATTTATACGGCTACATCGGCGGTCTCATTCCACCATATGTGACGCTTGCGTACTCCCGGCGCAGTCCGTCTCCGTCCAATACCAGCAAATACCCCAAACCGCGTGTTTTACACCTTCTTCCTCCGACAAGTGCCAATTTACATCCATCCGTCCTTTATCGTCGGCGCTGGCCCGGCCCGCTCCGACCGCAAACGCCACTCTCTCGCTCGCTCGCGATACAACCAACCCCGTGTATCCGTCCCACTTCCACACGCGACCGACCCCGCTTCACGTTAGCTTCTGTTTTAATCTACGCTCTCTGTGCATCCTTTCCTGCCGCACGCCAGTTCTCTATCTCGCATCCACCCTGATAACCAAAGGGTTATCAAAGCGCAAGAGTATACACCGCCGAATTTTAAGGCTAGTTACGACGGAAGGGATACAGTACGTCCTCGTTTTCCGTTGAAATTAGTTTATTTCTGCGTCGCCGGGACGTAGGTCCGTACAACAGTCATGCATGTGTATTGGGGAGCCTCCGCTCCTCTACGGAGCGAAGAGCGGCGTTAGCGGCGTGTTTTTCGAAACCGTCCCGCTGCGGGAAAGAGAAGGGACGAAGCGCGGTGTCGGTGGCGTTTTATCTACATGGCGAAGCGTATATAGTAGGCTATGTTTACCGCTCGCTGCGTGGATACCGTTAGTAGCCAAAACTCAGCTCAGGAAACTTGATTTAGAACGTTTCGCGTGCTCTGGGTAGGTCGAAAATAACCGCGACGTTTTCGCGCCTAACACAAATCCGACACCAAATACGACATACGCATCAAGCACCGTTCGAAAGTGCTTCGATAAAATCCGCGACGCGAAAAAACAATATTTCGCGCGCTCAACTTCGCCAACAAAATTAATCGTTCGAACGCGCTCACGCTACCAGAAACAATGTGACGATAATTTCATAATTGCACGTATGCGTAATTTTTTTGTTGCTTTTACTTTCGACAATGACGATGGGAAGTTTGTGTCGTGTCCGAAGAGACTGAATCGGTCGCTGTGTGCGTGCGAGTGCTTGTATAAATGAGTAACTTTTTTCCCGGTCGCCACCCCTCCACATAAAAGTTTTCATTCAGAAAAAGTGTTGACATTACGTCACCGGTTGCTTGGCAACCGTCGCTTGCCGGCGTGTGACACCTCGCTTTTTTCTGGTAATATTTTTTCCCGTACTATTATCTGTGTGTATCTTTAATTGATGAGGATTGCGTAACTAGTTAATGCAAGGTTAATTTTGACTAGCGCTACCACTCTCGCGTTAGTTATCAATTAGGCTTGAGTACTAGTTGTATAGCCAGTAAATTGGACACTAACAAGAAGTTAAACTGAACGAAGAGATTTTAAGCTACCATCAGTAAACAATTTAATACAATTAAAAAGTAGACGTCTCCTATGAAATTAATTAGGGTTTTATTGAATAACATCCAGGATTTAACAAAAAATTACCGAAGAAAACTTATCATTACAACTGAAAAGTTTTAACGAACTTGTATTAAATACCTCTTCTTTAGAAGATAGACTTTGTAGTTAAACCTTCAAAGGAATAAAGGCAAATAATACCACCATTAGTGATGTGAGTCGGTAGCAACAACTCATATCATCCACAACAAATCGAAACTTCACTTAAATTAAGAAAGGCATCTTTAATTCGTAGATTTAGATATATGACCAGATTTTTTAACTTCCAAATAATTATTTTGATATCCATCAAGCAACTTGGATTAAATCTCTACAATTTCAACAAAAAATAGAATTTCCTTCGCCAAACAGTTTTAATGGTCACCAAAATTCTTAGCAGAAACAGGATTTACAATCGTATTTTAGAAGTATCATATTTTGTGGATTTTTGAATTTAGATCATATTCTTAAGAGAGCAAGATTGCCTGTTTACAATTAACGTATTGTTCGAATGTATGGTCACCAATTTCTCGTAGCCAATCCAAAGCATTAAATCACTTATTTCAATTGCGAAATTCATATTATGACAAAAACTACTAATGCACCCTTTAGTTCTAGATTTTCGTATTTTCCAATTTGCTTTATCTAATGTTTGATTCATTTGTGTGAAAGGTAGCAAATTGGAGTAGCTTATAATGTAATGCTTAAAGAATATTCAAGTTAACTTGGTAATCCAAGATAAAATAGATCATTTAGCCAAACATAGTAACAAGTTATTTTTTTACTTATGCCAATGTTTTCTGTTTCAGGAATTTTTTTCTAAATGGAAAATCTCTAAGTGCGCATAAAGAAAATCAAGTGAATAGTAAAATATGTGAACCTCAGTGAAAAGACTGTTTTGTAACAGGTTTAAACCCATAATATTTAAGAGCATAAAATGTCTAAAGTAAATTGTTAAATTTCTTCATACATAATTACTGATCCCCAAACTAAATTAAATGCAAAATCAATTTAATGTTCGGTGACTGGAATACATCGACCACAATGCATCTAACGGCGAATACGCAAACCGCCACCGGGTCAGCGGCTTCTCCAGAAGGCACCAACATCATCAACGACACCTATACCAAAATGACGTCGGACATTTTGGCCGAAAGGACGCTGAATGATTTCCTATCCGAGCACCCCGGCGAACTGATCAGAACTGGAAGTCCGCTGTTTGTTTGTACGGTCCTGCCGCCGCACTGGAGATCCAATAAGACATTACCGGTGGCGTTCAAAGTGGTCGCCTTGGGTGACATTGGAGACGGCACTGTGGTTACGGTGAAGGCCGGCAATGACGAGAACTACTGTGCCGAATTAAGGAACTCCACGGCGGTTATGAAGAATCAAGTGGCGAAATTTAATGACTTGAGGTTCGTCGGAAGAAGTGGTAGAGGTAAGTCTTTGTGTCACTGAAAATTCCCTCATTAGATTTCTTTGAAACTCTCATATACACCAAGATAGGCCTCCTTTGCACGAAGTTTGTTCTAATAACCACTCTCTTAATAGAAAAGATATACTTAATACCTCAAATAAAAAAGGTTATGTAGAAGAAACCAAATGTCAGAGAAAAAATATTATCACTAAATAAAGTTGACAAGCAACATAAATCGTTCTTCCTCATCGTGTTTAAGATCTCGTTTATCTTCAAATTTGTGTATAAATTTATTGGATGTTTCTGGAAGGTTGTACTCAAAAATTTAGTACAGCTTTCGCTTGATTTTCTTTAATGAAGTTGCGTACAAATTTGTTGTGACTCAAATAAGCCAAAACAATTTGCGTGCTGCAGAAGCTGTCTTAGATGTATTTTATACATAAAAAATAGGAGGTGTGTAGAACCGTATTTCAGGCGTATACTTACCCTTCTGAGCTTATATATTTGCAAATGTACCTGTTTTGTTAGCAAGGCAGCAACAACAATAAGTGGGACTATCTAAAGTCATAAAAAATACTAATAAAGACCTATCTTATTCAGTGTCTTATGTTAAAATGATATAGCTACGATTTAGTGGATGTGTTTCATATTTCGTAGAATGGAATACACATTCTTAATATTAATATTGCTACTACGGGAATTTTGAAAACATTTTACTGTTTATTCCAAAACGTAAGCAATATAAATGGCGATAAGAAAAATCACGCAAAATTGGTTGGAAAATAGAAACGAAATCGGAGTTTTTGCAGATCCGTCAAAACCATTCGATGGTGCGGATCATAATATTTTAATGATAAAATTAGAAGGATCGCGACTTAGAGGCGTGGTCTACAATCTACAGACATCGTATTTGACTAGCAGTATGCAGTGTGTTGGAATAAAAGAAAGCAATGTGCTAAGGATCAGTCTTGGGGCTATCCCTATTCTTGTTATATACCAAGATGACATCATTAATTACTACAAATGTAGGGGAAGAGAGCTTAAATGATCAACAAAATGTCAACTTGGTTCTTGTATAACAATCTATAACTAAACATAGATAAGACAAAAACAATGAAATTCTCCCTACGAAATGATCAAGCAGTAACCATAAACAACAACAATAATCGTATAACAATCGGTCACCCACGTTAAATACTTACGATTAGTAATATACTGTAACCTAAACTGAAAAGAACAACTTAGAGAACTTCAAGAGATATGCCGTGAGAGTAACCTCAGCAGAGGTTCAGGTTGAGGCAGCCCTGATAGAATATCGGGCTTACGTTAGTGCTCACTCATCATACAAAATCAGTTTCTGGGGGAATTTGGTGGGGGCGAAAAAGATCTTCGTGCTGCAGAAATCTTGTCTTCACATCATCTTTAAATAAATTAACTTTTTCAAATATACAATTTTTCTGCTTTGTTTGTTGAACGTTCCTCATTGCTACACTATTGTCATGATAATATCTTCATTATTTAAATTTAATAGTTTGTTAACGCATCGGGTTTATCCCATTTCATTCGAAGTTAAGTGTAGACTCTTTAAAATGAATTTATAACTATGTAAATTTACTCCTTCCTAAATGTTAAATTTAAGGAAATAAAAGAAGTTCCACAATAGTGAAGCAATATAAGGTCTACCACGCTATTTGTGATTCAGCATATACAACAGTGTTAAATTGGAGCTACATAGTATTAATACGATTACTTGTATTAAAAAGAAAAACAAACCAGTTGAATTGGGATCATATTTACATTTATCTCGTTGACATCAACATTAGGAAGTTCCAGTTTAGTAGACTGAAGTTTAATTGCGCGCTACGAATTGGGTAGGTACAGCCCTAAGTGTGCACTGTAACTTATAAAATAAAATCAAAATCTGGAATAAAATTGAAATATGTGCATATTAATACATATCCAATATTTCTTCTTTAAAAAAGCAAAACTAAACTAAGCAAAATAAAGCAACGTTGCATACAACAAATAATAGCCGCCTTTATTCTAACTTGGAAAGAGATAAAAAGGAATTGCAGCGGTATTTTTTCTGTAAACTACATATCAACAATGTTACGTCCAACAAGAAAGACATTGGACGGAAATGTTAATTGCAAAGGAGTTAAGGAGGTGGAACATTAATCGCTTTAAACGTAAAGTTCTTAATCACGCTACAAAAATTGGGACATGTATTCTAGAAAGTGTTAAAACAACTTCGTTTCATGTTAGATTTAATTCTTTTGATAGAAAAAAGTTGTTGGGAATAAAATTTACTCCGTACCTATTTCCTTTTTCTTTGTAAATTGTGAAATTGGTTTCATGAACCTCAAAAACATGGAGTGGTTAACTATGTGGCTTGGTAATTAGCTCGCTCACGTCTTTTTCTTCGTCCATGAGCATTGCCAAAAATGTTTTATAGGGGTGTGCGAAACGAACATTGCGTTGATCAACGGAATCTACTTGGCTTCGTCTTGGGCTCAGGAGATAGAGATCATGAAGTAGGGTTCTGTGGTTGTAGTGTTTCAGATAATTGTAAGACTAATAAATTTTAAGTTAACACACAAACAGAAGAGCGTGTTCTCCTCTGTTTTAATCTAACAAGAACCATGCGTTGCTTCAATTATTTCTAATTATCGCCGACAGATAATTGATTGGAAAGTAGATAAATAACAAGGACTATTAATAGATGTTTGTGGCTTTTCAATTACTACGAATTCACGGCGAGTCATGCACTTCAAAACACTAATAATTGACTAGGCGATAGTAAATTTCTGGCTAATTTTAGCCCTGCCAAAGATACAAGTGAATACCCTCAAAGTAAAGATACATATAACTACAAACAAGCGATTAAATTCATCACTTGCAAATACGAGGTTCGCTAACGCTATGTGCAATTTAACACCAGAGGCGTACGAATACCCGTGAGCACCGAAAAAGAGTTGAATTTCCCTTACATTAATCCGCAATCTACTTATAGGCTGCTCTTGCAAGTCAAAATCTGTACTAAAATATGTTATCTTTCGGAGCAAACAATCGACAGATTGTCTTACAAACATGTTTGGAATGGATCCCTGGAGTATTCATGATCATTGTTGTATTGATTTTTATGACGGATAGCCTTATTGGATTACATATAATTAGTGTACATTCCTTATAGTATCCTTATGTTTATCGTGCTATTAAGAATTATATTAGGTGAAACCAATAACGATCTACCCCTATCTTATGTCCTTCTTGTTACATTAGTATTCCAAATTTTTATAAAAAAGATCCAGTATCCAGTATGTATTGCAAGCAATAAAGCAGTATATTTTTCCAGATTTTTCCGGTTTCTTAACAAGTGTTAGCAATTCCAAATTCCTCAAAATATTTACCTTAAGGAATTGTATTGTAGATATTGAGAGGATTTTAACTCTTTTAGCGCTGCTGAATTCAATCACCCCAATCCATTTATATAAAATGATTACTATCCGGAGTTACATCAATAAGTAGGCAGCTGCTATATAATTTAGAGCTGGCATTCCCAAAACTATCCCTATCCCGAGTTAACAATTGTTG
Source organism: Oryctes borbonicus (assembly GCA_902654985.2). Classification (NCBI taxonomy): domain Eukaryota; kingdom Metazoa; phylum Arthropoda; class Insecta; order Coleoptera; family Scarabaeidae; genus Oryctes; species Oryctes borbonicus. Next base: position 3,845,110 of record LR736888.1, read on the forward strand.
TAGGTTGTGTATGAAAAATTAAGTACTGAACTAAAGAAATTATTTTAAGTTATTTGCCGCTAATATAATTCTTAGAATTTTGATAATATGATTTCAAAAGTTGAATTAAATTGTGCGAAAGTGAAATATTAGAACGTATGCTTTTGGAAAGTCTCTTACTTGATTTTCGATAAACAAGCAATGATTTGCTTGGAATTGCTTCATGAATGAACAACTTTTGTTGGATTTGGTTAATCTGAGAACATCCAAACAGTTTACTATTGCTTAGACCCCGGCTCGTACTAATATATCCACATCCTACTGAAATGTTCTATACGGATTTTGAAGTTTCTCTGTTGATTTCTTTGAGCAGTTTCTTACGCCAATTGACACGAGCCTCTCCTTATACTTGGGTCCCATCGGGAGCAGAGCTTTCACACCTTAATTATCATACAAAGTAGGATGCAATCTTCGATATGTCTAAGAATGCCTGCAAATAGTTTTCGGTAAACCACATGCCGGTCCTCTTTAATCTCGCTGTGCACAGCATCGATGTTTTTTGAAACAACCGATTTTGGTCGAAATTCACCATGCAAGGACGACTGCGGAGAAATTCTGCAAACCTGTTGTAAACAGTCTTTCTTGTTGGTGCTTCGTTAGCAGAAGGCAAACGAAGCGGTTCCAAGCATTGTTGTTATCTTAGGCTTTTACCAAAATCGTAAAAAATCATTCAACGAAAATCTTTATGTGAAATTTGAATAAGTATCGCAAAAAGAAATTTTATTTTCTTAGCTATTTTCCTCGTTGTAAAATCTCTTATAGTTCTTACTTTAAAATTAAAAGAAAAGCAAGAAATAATAAAAAAAAATAAAACCTTCAGTTGGCGCAAAGCAAAGGCGCTTATAAACGTTGCAACACTTTGACATTTATTTTATTGTATCAAAAAATCCGAAACTGTCCGCTAGTAACCTAAGATGGTTATTTTAACTGAAAGAATAACAATTTTAGAGATTATTGATAACCGTAAGAAAAGACAAGTGTGCGTCCTTTCACAATGAAGAATACCTAAATATGAAACTAATTTTCAATTTGTTATAATCAAAACTTTGGAGCGTTTTAGAGAAGCGAATCATGCGAAGACTCTTCCTAAATCTGGAGCACGAAAGCAGCTAATAACATGTTGTTAGAAATAACAGAGTATCCACTTTCCTGTATGTATTGATTGTCTTTAAATCATGATGTAACTCTGAGTGTGGTAGAACGAATATTTAAGCGAAGCAAGTTTCGCCCATATGAATTCATTTTACTTTAAGAAACACATAGCCCATCTGTTGAATTTTGCGAAGTGATGTGATGATAGACAAAATTAGCAACGCTCTAAATCAAATTAACAGGATTGGTTTTTCCGACGAAACATAATTTTCTATTACAATTAGGGATACTATTAATGGACATAATTACCGATACTGGTTTTAAAAAATCCTCATTGGATGATCCAGCGCTATACCCAAAATCACAAAAGACAAGCACACGGGTAGGAATGTCTCTAACATTCCTAATAAATATTGTTTGAATGATTGTAATCCGACGGAAATAACTTTCCCAAATAGGTAGAAACAATGACGTTATAAGTCATAAGTCAAAACTGCCAAACTCTAACCCAAATCCAAACGATTGTTTATTGCAAAACAACCATTGCGTCCTTTGTACAATTCCTTTCGTAATGAATTTGCCTGTGTGATCGTATCTGATTGGACCAGTCTAATCAAGCCATTATGCGTGAGAGAGTAAACTGCCTAACAGATTATTTTTGTCTTTAATTAGGCACAGTAGTAAATTAGTTCAAACATGAGGTAGGTTTGGCAGTGTATCGTTCGTTTAACGTTTAGCTATCCATGTTACCAGCTACCCCAAACGGTGAAAATTCATCACTAAAAATGAGATTGGAAGAAGGTTCTGCGAAATTTGGAAATAGGATTCCTTTAAGATGTGACATCCCGCAATAAGTTGTTTGAATTTCCGATATACTCACCTTAAATACAAAACATCGTCAATATAAGTCCCTTATGTATTTATTTTGATTTAAAGAGAATAACAGAGTAGTTCCACTATTTTCTGTTACGCATGTACGATTACTAAAATTTATTACATCTTGTGTTTCATCCTGTCAATGCAAAGAATGTTGAAAACACTTTCAAGCTTGTCATTCTGAAGAGTGAGAGAGCTCTCGAAAATTGTTGGTGTTTTAAGTAATGAAAATAACAGTGTTTAGGCCTCTACATCTGTTTTTACATTATAATTTGTGGACTCAGTTGACGGCGTTACTTTTTAATAGCTAATAAAAGAAAATAAATTGCGTTTATCTTTTCAATTGTTATATGTACAGTAAAACATAAATTCAACAAATCGACTTCGTTTTGTTGAAGCAACTAAATAAAGATTATATTAAGTAATAAATTTATTACAATAATGAATGACGTTTATCAAATTGCAGTTGTTTATTAATATAATAAATACTGTTTATTAATTTACTTTATTAGAAGCATAACAATTTTTAATTTAATTAATAAACGTGTTCTTTATATTAATAAATCCGTTTACTGTATATAGTGTATGTACGAAAATTTATAATCGTTTATTAAAATGATGAGCCAATTTTGAGAAAACAATTGTTACATTAACGTCTTTTTTATTGTATTTAGGTATCTTTCTCGTTCAGTGTAACAGTAATAGTAAGAAGTGCTTTTGATTCTGCACTATTCTACAATTCTAAATATTTAAAAAAATACATGATGAGATTTTTTACTCTGTGGGTACCCATTTATTCTTCATTTGATTTTAGGCAAATTTGACACAACTTTAAAAGAACTAATACTCAAACTGCTAGACTGATGCACAAGGATTAAATCTCACACGTATTTGTGGAATTTAGGGAACTCACACCGAGTTGTCCTCTTTAATATAAATATTGCGGTGTCTCAATAACAAAGCGAGTATTTACTAAAAGGAAATGCGCTTGAGTTAATATAGTTGAGCTGAATATAACAGCCTTTCAGAGTATTGATTCCTTAATTTCTAATGTAGCTAATGCTTTTGTCGATCTGAAACACGTCCCTATCCAAAAATTCGAGGGAATTCTGGGCGAACAAAAACTCTTAATCGGTAAAGTAGATTTAACATCGGTATATGCTAAATTTGTTTTCCTAAGATTTCGGTGATTTGAATGCCAGAAGTAAGAAAGCTCCTTAAGTGTACGTCGGGATCCGACGGGAAGTTTTCCCAACTTTTCTCTCGTCCGGCCAGCCGTCTCGTCGAATGGGGAGACGCGAAGGTAGAGCGCATGACAGCCGCACAGCAACACCGGATCCGTTCGCTAAACGTCTCCAGGAGGATCACTCGTGCAAACCGGAAGTCTGTCAACAGTATATAAAAGTTAATCCCGCGTAAAATAAGCTGTTTGTCCACCCTTTTCATTTCTCTTTTCCTCCCTCTTTTTCCCGGAAAACCCGCCTAATAATGTACGTGGATCCTATACCTACGCTTTTGGAGTGAAAACGAAAGCTGAGTGACGTTGGAACGGCGGATTGGAGTTTTTTAATAAAAACTTTGACTTAGGATTAAAGGATTTAGGCCCGTTTTTCAGGGAAATCCTTTTTTTCGCGTTCATCTCTTTTATTTCTCTGATGTTCCTGTCCGTCGCCGACGCGCCGCTGACCGACGTTCATTTGATCGTCGACTAATTTTTCGTTTGTTCTAATGTTTATTTAAACGCGCCGGTTCACCCTTTAATTTTTTCTAAAAGCCATTTCCTTTGTATTTTTTCGGATGGCGTATATGCTTTGCAGTCGAGAAGCGGATTAGTCTAAAGCTTACATTCGGTACGCCTTAAATATAGTTACTTCAAAGAATTGAATTAATTTAAAATGTTTACGAATCTAAATATAATAAAAGGTAACTATAACAACATACAATAAAAAATGGGAGAAGTATTTAAATTGTTTCCGGGAGAAACAATCTTAGAAGGAAAGGTACCCATCTCGCAAATTCAGATTTTAATGAAGCTTGGGTGGTTTCTAGAGATTATAGGGCTTTATAAAATATTGCCGGTTTCCGTTTTGCAGAAAAATGGTCTTGGAAGATGAAATCGTTTTTTCGGTCGTGTGTTTCTCCGTTTCCCATTAAGTGTTTCCTATTAAATGTTCATAAAAATTATTACTTAATATATCTAGACGTTTAGAATTTTTAAAAGGTTATCCAAATACACTGGTGCAATTGGAGCCCAAGGAAACCCCCATGTATATAAGGATGTATATCTGTTTTTGTGGTGTTTATATTCACTTATTTACATTTTTGTTTTCGCCTTCATTGAAACCATAAAGTAGCCCAAAAATTGTACACCCAGCATACACCTACCTATATTTCCACTGCAAATAGAGTATCATATATCAAGAGTAGTTTTGACATTCATTTGTCACTGGTAACTTAAATTCTTTTAATAAACAATCTACATATATCGCGAAAGTGATTGTGCCATCCTGTGCACATCATCGTGGTATGTGTTGCATGATAAGCAAAATAATAATAATTTCTTTATTGCCCAACAGAAGAACCATTACAGGACAATATTTACAACAAAGAAGATGCAGCTAAATCCTTCAAATTAACAATAACATAAAGATATAAGGTACATACACTAAACAAAAAACGAATTTTACGTAAATTGATCTAAGTTAATTGCAAAAAGGATCATCATAATACTTTTCGATTAAATACTTTGCTTTTGAAGTACCCTCCGAGGAATCATATTTGCAATTGAAGAGATCGGCTCTTACTTTATTTTAGGCATCTTTACTACAATATTTAATTCTTTATGATGCCAAACCAAACGAGCACGTTATGGACTAACGATGACCTTATTAAAATTAGCAGCTCGGGAATGTTTTAGAGCTTTAAAAGCTATATCGGACTATCATCCTTACCGTTAAATTTTGGTAAGACTTCTTTCAATTTAGAACTGATTACTTGCGGAAAACCTTGATCTTTTTCAATATGTTCCAGGTCGATGTCACCTAAATTTTGACTTAGTTGAAGATTGCACGCTTATAATTTATCCATGTTTTTTTGCATGCATTCTATTATGTTACGGAATTGATTGAACACCTTATCTAATTTGTCTTCGATAGACTTGCTAAAACACATAAGCTTATCCCGCCACTGTCTGTTTCGTTCTTTCTTCTCAGCATATTTAGGTTTACTTTGTTTGTTGTTTGCTCAAATAAAGATTTGCAAATACTCTTTCAGCAATTTAAGTTGAAATAGGAGACAGGAAATGAATCTAACCAGTTTTAGAACATTTAAACAGGAAACTAACCTGATATAGCGATGTTTCAACACATATTTAGTCATATGCACCAATGGCTGCTTAATAAGAAAGTTAATTTTGGATCTGGCGCGTTGTATAAGAAATTTTGAAATCTCCGCGATGGGTTAGCGATTGTATATTAAGCGTGTTCAAGAGAAAAACGTAATCGGATCTACGGGGAGGATACACACCAGTCAATTTGAAGGAGAGACATTTTATAAACCACTTTTGCACTTTTTCCAACGCTAGTTGTTCATACATATAAACCAAACAACAGAAGCGTATTCTAGTTTTGTTCGGACCAGAGAGTAGAATAAAGTTTCAAAGACAACAGTGCTATAGAAATGTTTGCAGCACTTAGTGACAAAGCCAAGAGCACTAGACGTAGATTTACAAATCGTAGTTATGTGTTCTGCAAATTGCAAGCGTGAATCAAAATGAATATCTAAGTCTTCGTGCAGCTCTCCATTCTTAGCACGTTAATATTATTCACGGAATACGCATATATAACTGCTCTGTTGTTGTTGTAGTAGGTAACTACCGCGCATTTGTTAATGCTGAGCTTAATTTTGTTGTCTGTACATCATCCATCAACAATGGCAAGATTTCTTTGTAGGACAAGGCAGTCGGAGGGTGATGAAACAACGGGGAAAAGTTTTAAATCGTCTGCGTATATAGAAGCGATCCTATTTTAGATCCTTGTGCTACGCCGGCGGAAACTGTAAACATATTTGAATTGTATCCGTTATAGTAAACATAGCAAGAGCTATTACCAATATACGATAACGTTAAATCCATTGTTGATGAAGAGAATCCGATAGCGGACATTTTCGAAATCAAGATTCGATTATCAATAGTATCAAATGCTTTAGCAAAATCGCTGTAGCTAACATCAATTTGGACGGATATCCAGTGCATCGTTAATAAATTGTGTAATTTCAACCAAGTTTATTGTAGTACACTTGTTGCCCATGAAGCCACGTTGTTGCGTAGAAATGCAAGGGTTAATAAAGTTATACACTTGTATATAACAGATGTTCGAATACCGTCGAACATGTGGAAAGAGTGTTTATAAAGCGGTAGTTCAATATTCAGGACCTCTAACCATGTTTGAAGTATCTTACTAAGTCTCCAGGACTCGGGGAAGCAAGAGGTTTTGAGTGATTATTATCAAAGGTTCGCATAAAAATTTTCACAAAAAAATTAAACAGTACATCATGTCCGGTTGTGCCGTCGGATCTAATACAATTATAATACCTTCCACTTCACAGTTAGATGAGTATCTATGTATATCTTAAGGGTTAGAAGTGAGCAGGTTACAGTAATAGAACAAATAAAAACAAATAGAAAGAAAACGAAAGGTTAACTTAAAAGAACATATGTATATTAAATTAAAAAAGAAATAATAATAATAATAAAACATTGTGTTCAGTAAAAGGAAATTACCACAAAATTATAGAAATATAATTGAGGAAAGCTATATGTACGACAAACGACTTAGATAGCAAGTATAAGCATACAAAAACAGAAATATAATAAACAATAATAATAATAGATTTAACTAAATACACTAACCTTTGATGGTCGTTTTCTCTGTGGGCTTGCAAGATGGCCATGCGAAATACAGTCGAAGGATCTAGTTGAGTTCAGAAAACCACCAGCAACCAAATTTCCTAATCAAATTCCTCTAAATCCGTACGAGCTGGAGTTCAGGGTATTCCTCCAATCTACATTTAAAGGCAGTTACCAACAATTTAGATAGCATCAGTACAATAGAAACCGTCCGATAGTTAGCATGCGTTTGTCTATTTGGCTTTTTTGAATGTGGACGTTATTTTTGACCTTGCAAGGTAAGTTGGAAAGCTACCGCTTTCAAATCAAAGATTTACGACATATAATATACGAAGATAATTCATTTCTAACAAGTTTCAGTGTTGAATTGTTGAAACCATAAAAATCTAGAGATCAAAATCTTTGGATGGGTTGAGTAGCTGAAAAAGCTGCTCAATTTGCTCCATTTGGGCATAATTTACCCTATTAAATGGATAAAATCTCCTTATTTTTTCGGTGTAATAAATTTCAGTCTCACTTAAAAGCGGAAAAATGAGTACTCTGGGCGTAAGTTTGAGTTTTAACCCTCTATTAATACTAACAATCTCATAATATCCAAGGGTCTAAATTGATTTCAAATATGGGAAGGTTTATTTCCATAAATTTATAAATTATTGTTTCATACTTCAAGTAACAACAATTTAAGAACTTAGCCACCTCTGCAAATAACAGTATGTCTATAAATGTCTATAAATTGTAATACACGCAGAAGATGTTCTGTCTTTAGATCCCCCAAAAAACATTAGAGGAACGTAATATTAATTTGAAGAAGGTTGTTGTACGTTGAAAAATTATTACAATTTGCAGTTCCTCATTAAAGTTCTATTATTATAGCCGGCGGCTCCACCAATCTTGCAAACAATACTATCCTCTAAGGTTAATAAATTAATCAACTAACGCCAGTATTCCATTAGTACATAGTATAACCAATGAAACTATGACTGTGGTAACCATATTGTAGAAGCTACATAAGTTTAATTCATGCAAAGAAGTTTGTTAATTATTTTTGCCACAAATACTTAAAATTTTTTCTGCGTTAATTTTGAAATTTCCTTAATTAATTCGTGTTTACAAGTTAATTATAATTTGAATATCACTTTCGCGCGCACTTATAAAATAACTCAATTTATTGGCCCAAGTAACTTTCGAATTCTCAGAATGAATTTCTTAAATTCTACGAAAAGTTCAAATATGCGAGAATTAACGAGGCAAACGTTTAATGAAATTATTCGTGGTATTCGGCGTAAGGCAAGGCGTACCGTGGAGAAAATTTCGCGGCTAAAATCACTGCATTATCTTATTCCATTATTAAATCGATTCGATGAAATTAGTTCCATTAGATGCACAAATTGCGTAGAAGCGCTTTAAAACGCGGGGGCGTTTTAGAAAATTAATGGCCGCCATTACAAGAGTCTAATGGTATTAAAGAATTTTTCACCTTCACATTTATTGCAGACACCCGTTTTTGCAGGTTCATTATAATATGTATTAGTGTTAATTTACATTAGGCAAGTTCCTTTCAAAAGTAATGCTCAGCAGTTTATGGTTTTTGAAGGTATGAATTATAATCAAGTAATTAAAGCCAAATGGAATATATATAAATATGAATATTGAAAGATTTGTAAATTATTTTATTTCATGCAAACATTTAATACTCACATTAAGAAGATAAAGCAAAAATGAAATAACGCTTGTATATTTTATAGTATCGCGATGCAGATTGAACTCATTTTCGGTGAATCCGGAATTCTCTGTATCGATTAGTGTTTCAACGTCGTAAATATTACTCGGTGGATACCCCGTGTGCATTTTCGATGAGGGGTGAAATGACACGCGTAGTTACCGTGAAATTAGCCACGTATCTTTTTTTTAATTTTGCTGTTTAGAACTGTAACATTTTCAATCGTTGTCCACAGATATCAAAATTCATTGGACCCAGTTGTTATTTGCGAAAAATTCGTTTCTATTCTTGATATTGAACTAGATATCGAGTAAACAACACATATGTAAGTATCGGCAACCTCCGCATCACACAAGTTTAATTAATTATATAATAATGAATCCGGGACGGCCGCTTCAAAGATACGAATGGTCCTCATTATAACCGGATTAATTATTATATAATTAATTAAGCTTGTGTGGTACGGAGGTTGTCGATATTTATGCGTTGTTTACCACACTACGCCACAGTCCTTGCTACCATTATACATATCGAGTATGAAAAAAGAAATTAAAGCAACAACTGGCAAGTTTAGCAAATGCTATGACAAACAAACGGGAACGGACGACTACAAGGCTAGCGTACCAAGTTTTTACAAACGACCACTCAATGGTATTATTAAGATTTGACATTATTCATTTTATCAAATTTTAAACTTATTATTGCTGAAGCACAAAAATCGGCTGCGTAGTTCGTTTACAATAAACATTTAAAAAAGGAAATTTTGTGCAAAAATGGAAATTTCACGCGATTATAGCAAGGGCAATATACCTCGAATCTCTTAGTTCAACTTTTCTTATTGAAACACCATCAGTGGTGAATTTCATGGAGGTAGACCAATGTATTTTGTCGTTTCCAGAAAAACATCGTTGATGTTCGCTATGTGTTTGATGAGAATCGATGTGACGTACTCCAAATGAATACATTCGTCCAAGCCAGAAATTAAGCAACAAGCAATTTGGATGATCCCAAATGTAAATATTTCAAATGCAGTTCGAAACAGCATGGTTGTTATTTTTTAAAAATTCAAATTGAGAATTTAAAAATTTAATGGTATATAGGTTGTTCTATTTAAAATAACAAAGTTGACGGCAACTTTCAGTATAACCGAAAGTCTTAAATTGCAAATATTTTAATCCAATAGTACATGTGGGCTTTAGTACATTACATTAAGTTTTCAGAATTATCCGGTGTACATTCTTTCGTATCATACCTATCGATATAGTTCTTCGTGGGCCACCTGTATATTTCTAGAATAATTAACTCGGGTGTAGAAATCTAAACCAAACAGACATTGCAATTACATTCTATTACCTTACTGGTATATGGCTGATCACCTTATGACAAAGCCCCGTTTGTCACAGCTTATAGCAAAAGAGTGATAACGAACACCGTAACCTTGACAACTTACTTTCAGTTACTAGTAAAATCATAGAACAGAATTTCATATAAACAGCTGCTACAGTCAAGAAAGGTGAGTATTTATCAAAAATACAGTCAGATAACACGAACCACGTGCAAAATGGTTGGAAACAAACGTACGTCTAATTTTTACGTTTTATTGTGCTTTACCCAATATCTCGTCAACTGTATAATGACGGAACACATCAGAAAATGCCTAGAAACAATAACCAAAACATTTTGAATACCATGAGGTAGCTACTTTAGCATTATTTTTTGGTTATTGTTTTTAGGTATTTTCTGATGTGTTCTGTTAGCACACCATGGTCAGCACCATGAGAACCATTTACATGTGTAGTTTCCCATCTCGTGTTAAGCAGTTTAAGAATTGCTCAAGGGATTGCATTGCTTTTGTCGTAAACGATTCCATTATTACCACGACGATGTCTAGACACCAACGATGATTTGTAACCAACGTTGTTATAAAGGTTCAATGTTTCACCGTTTTCTGGCCAATATGTACTTTTACTTGGTGCCTTTGTTTTGAGGATAAATAGATTTTTGCCAAACTACTCATTCGAGCTGTATATAAAAAAGCGTGCATTTTCAGAAACATTTTCGAGTTAATCGAGTTAATTAAAGATCATAGATTTTAAAGTAGTGCTAGAGAAAAATTAATAGTCTATCTGGTCGAATTTTGACAATCGAAACCGATTGTACCAATTACGTTGCATTCGGTTTATCAAGTACCGCAAAAGTGGGTATAGTAACAAAAAAAGCACCGCAGAAAAGTTTGCCGCGCATGCCATACCACAGCATCGCTTTTGTTCTCATTAAAAATGCCATTTTGCATGCTGATTTTTATCGCGTTTTGCGAAAGTAATTATTTTCGATAGGGCGACGCTTAATCGGGTCGCGTTTGTGTAAACAAATACGCGAGCTAATAACGAAACAAAATTTTATTGAATTAAATGACTGACGTTCGCATAAAACTAACAACGCCACGAGAATATACCGCTATGTGCGCAATAGGAAACCTTATGTGCGTACATGTTTATATAAAAATTAGAAAACGTTGTTAATTTGACATAAAATAAATTGCATTAACGGTATCATATTAAATAAAAACTCCCAGCAAAGAGCTTCCGGACGTAATCACCAAAACAAATATTGGAAACGCCTCCCGTTACGGCGACCATTACACAAACATTGTAGTGAAATAATTCAGTTACTCATGTAATGTATGTGTGTATGTACTACGTATTGTACGTATGCATATAGTACGATACAATATGTTAAATGTATCGATTATGCACATATTTGAATGGAGCGGAGTTACCATTTTAATCTGAAATTCATATACGGGAAAGGGTCGTCGACATCGGGAAGGGTTGGTGCTTAATCCTTGGCTAAGAATCATCTGTTATTGCAGTATAATCTTGCGCTGTAGTAGACTACTAACAGTATTCTTGGGTGAAACGAAACACAGAGTGAGTCCCTCTGAAATGATAAATCATTAAGAAATACTGTGGTCTTTAGGAACTAACATGTCGCTATTGGTGTCGGGATGACCAAAGTTAAAGAAAAAAATTAACTCATTTAAATTTCACCAATATTTCTCTTTATTTCAAACCTTCATCCCGGTCACAAGCGAGTTACAAATAGGCAGCAGAGCTTGTGAATTTGAAGATTCAACGAAATACAGGTTAACTCCTAGCGACTATTTTTTTTAAACTTTGATCATCATTCCGATAGCAACAAACAAGATCCCACCTGTAATGATAAAACACCAAGAAGTAAGTTGAACTAACACTTGGTTGTTGCTGTTGGGATGTCGATCAAAGTTACAGAAAAAATAAACTCCACCAATATTTCGCTTTATTTTAAAGCTTCGTCTCGGTAAGTGGGTTACAAATAGGTAGCCAAGTTTGTGCAATGCTTGTTGCAGGTAATTGCATCTGGAATCTAAAAATTCCGAGTTTTTTCACATTTCGATGTCATTTTTCTTTCTGTAGGAGACTGTTGCTGATATTGACAATGTTGTGTTATACCGAGACTTGGTCGATAAATTACTTTCAGGATCTTCAAGCCGTTAAATTAATTGGGGACGAGATTAAAGAATTGCATTCTTCCAGTATTAATGTAGATTAAGTAACGTATAAAATTAAGAACGATTTAGGTAGTTGGAAATATGACCAGCTATGTATGCGGAGCTACATCAAAATAAATGAACACTACTGCAAATTGCAGGAATTCTGCCAAGTCGACCTGGCCAATTTAAATTTAAATGTCCACTTTGCACCGCTGGATTCGGTTTTCCGAGTGTATCTTGCACATTGTGTATTGGTTGGATTCCAAGAAGTGACAGGACAAGAAAAAATGACCAAAGTGTACTGCGAAAAAGAAAAATACAAATTCGAACCCAGTTTAAGACACAAATGAGTCTTCAAGCGACATTCCTAGACCTGGCGGAACTTGCACAAATTATGGCAACACCGCTAGGTCATTCTTCTGGAAATGCTAACTAGACCTATTCAAAAGATATTCGGCTATTCTGCAAGCCACTAACAGTAGCGTTAAAGTAAATGCAGATGCTTTCAATAACTTTGCATTGGAAACTGCAAAACATTACGTAAACCCCTATTCAAAGAAGCATAGAGGCGAGGTTTAAACACATCAGAGAATACAGAGAGCGGCATACATTAAGCATTAGCAGAATTTTAATTAACAGGGGCTTACTCCATGTTTTATTATAGTATTCCGACCCACGTATACATACATACATATTCCCTATATTTCGTAAATGTTGCGTTAATAAAACGTTAATGTTCAGATATTAGTTTAGAGCATTTTACCAAATGAATCATATTATCCATTTTATCTGCCTTTAAATCACGATAAACTATTAGAAACGTATAGTAATAATTAAAACTCGGAGGAACAAAAGCTAATATTTATTGAGAATACGAGTAGTTCGTTTTGGCGCACTCTAGAGTGATTCTGGACCACAGTGCAGTGGACTGTGAAGCGTGAAAGACTGTTCCATCGCCCTGAAAAGCGATGGTGGTTGTTTTTTGGAATAGTCGTGGAGTGTTAATCGATTATTTTGACGAAGACATTCGAAAAAAAAGAAAGTTTCGTTCCACCAAGACTCGCACTTCAGTAGTCGCCATCGCAAAGACTCACGATTTGGATAATCTACTCACCTTATTCAAAGTTTCATCACATTCATAAACGCCTATTTTGCAGAACAAGATGATGAATTAGAATAAAATCAGAAAATTATATTTCAGAAGCACTTGCTAAATAGATTGTATTTTACTCTACAATGTCACGCTATTCGGAAAATATCATTTCCTACATTTGTGCTTCAGCGTAAATCAGTAGCTAGTAAAATTATCCAGTGTTAAACAGAAACGCCTTTTTTTTCCTTTTTGCATTTGCCGCTCGCGTCTGTTGACGATTCAGATTTAGCGAATGTACGTACGTGGCACGTATGTACGTATATACACAGACACATACATATGTGTAAGCGCCTGTGTAGACGAACTTTGGTGAAAAATGCACACTACTTGATGTGTTTAACCCCGCCATTAGGGTTTGTGTGATACCTCAAACACACCGCTACATCCAGCCACTTTTAAATTCATCGATTATTTTAATCTTTTATTTTTTTTGCTCGTCGGACCGAGCGCGTATTTTTTTACGTGCAAAGCTGTTATTGTCGAATATAGAAGAATTTTGATTGTACTCCGATGTTTCTCTCGTTCGCTGTAGGGGTGGTACAATTTATTGTACGTTATGAAGAAAATTAATTTGATTACAGGAAATGTTTAAAAGAACCACCGAAATTCTCTTCCACTTCGTGTTAGAGATCATATTTCGTAATTGTAAGGATATGTATACGCACATTCCTATCATTTCTGTTGTTTTGTAGAAATACATTTGTATCGAATTTTACCGCCAATAAAAAGTTGTATTTTTAATAATCTATGAAGAACGTTTTGTTTCTAATTTTATTGATCGTTTAAGACCACTATAACACAGCTGTTTCTTTTTTTTGGTTGGCTTGCACGCTTAGTTTTCAGTATATCTATCTTAAAAGTCATAATAGAATAACTCTGTATTAATGTTTCTAAAACATCGATTTTACTGCATTCTTTCATCATGATTCGAGGGTGTCATATGAGGACCCTAGAAACAAAGGGATACGGCTGACAATTAACTTAATAATGGGAAAATAAAATTGAGACAAAATTGTAATTGACACGTTATATCAAGATGTAATTTTGATGTTGCTTGATACTAGGAGATTTTTGCTGTATTTTTATCCTAACCCTACAACGTATACCGAAGTTGCGAATGACCAATATTTATGTATTGAGTTGCTTAGATATACGTTCTAGGGTTAATAAAAGAAGTAGATCGTTGGTTCATATATCCAATTTTTTGATAGATTTCAAGTAGCAATTTGTAGTTACACCCCTTGGCTTCGAGCAGCTTTCTTTAAAAGCACGGCATTTTGGTACAAATTGCAGTTGATGCATTTTGTATATTTTATCTTTGGTTTCTTGTTAGCAGGGGATAGTTCTGGTAACACTGTCGGTCTTTTATCAGATTTATTCGATCTCGAAAACAAAGTAAGAAAGCATATGCAATCATCACTGACATTTTCTCTAAAGCCGTAGGGGTATAGCGGTTTTCTTTTTCAAAACGAAGACGCTGCGGATTCTAATTACCGATTTTCTGAAAAAGGATGCCTGTTTGTCGAGACCAATAAAATTCTCATCCTGAATTTTTACCACTTGAAACTTTCGTAGCGCAGATTCAATCAAGTCTGACTAATGTTCTGGCGTTTTCTTCTTCTTTAGTTCAGCATGGCCAACATGTTGATCATATTGATTATAAGAATCATCTGAAACTGAGAAACGATGCCCCATGGCTTCAATATGTGTATTCCATACAACGTAAAGACAACATTTTACACTTAAATGGCTCTTATTTTGCCCTCAGCAATTGTCGCTAAATGCAGGTTTGCGTTTCGCAGGAGCAAATATCTGGCCATTTCTTGTTGTAGGGTTATACATATGTCCGCAGTTTACGGAAATAATACACTTTCAAATTAGCCAAATATGGCACGGGCATAGTTTTTCGGTTCATTTGCCGTAGCGGATATCGTCTCTGGAACTTTAAGAAAATGAGGCTTCGAAGATCTGGTTCAAAGATTTGAAAGTAACTGGTAATACGTACATACATGTATATTTGCGTATACGCGTATTATACGCTACTATAAGGTAGTTAGTTTCACAAAATATCCTTCGGTAGGCATTACTATAACGCCTACAAATTTCTAAATCATGTTGGCGATACAGGCAACAAAGGGCGAGTCACCTGCCAAAGATTGGAAGATTGCGCCTTTGTGAACAGAGATTTTTTAAAACGATTTTTTTTTGTTTTAAAATCTCATTGTGGACATGGTTTAATATTGCATCTTTGAAATTTAATTACTTTGGGATTTGCGGTCTTTGGGGAGAAGAAAAACACTCCTTTTGCTTAGTCTTCGTTATCCCGAAGTAGGCGTTTGAAGCTGTGCACATTAAATGAGGACTACGGAAAAGGAATGCTTTTCTTCTCCTTAAAGACTTTAAGTTCCAAAATAATTGAATTCTAAAGGTTAATTTCGAAGGTCAAAGAAAAAAGTGGAACTTATATTGAAATCTATCTCCCAAAGTTGTATATGAGGTATTTACATGCCGGGTGTTCATTTAAAAACTTCTCACCCTAAAATTCTCGAAATCTGGATATTTATGAAAAATTTCCTGAAACAGGTAAGAACTATTATTGAGGAAGACAACTTCTTACGCAAAAATTGACTCACCCACTTTAACCCCCTGCCTCCGGGAGCTACACCCTTAGAGATCTTAAACGGAAGGGGTATCGAGTAATATCTCGTTTTAATAGTCTTTTGAAACAGTACGTTTTGTCATTTAGTTTTTTGAAATTGATCGATTTGTTTACGAGATTTTGAAGAAAATCTTTTGGTTTGGTTTGTTTTGTAATTCTAGCTGGTCCAATCTATTTTAGGAGCAGCAGAATAAAACCCAATATTAAAAACCTTTATAAATTTCTCAAAAAACAAGGAAAATAAATAACCTTATGGTTATTTAAGTTTTGAGCTATGTTAATGCAGAATATTTGTCATCCTATTTGCAATTATTTAATGAATAAAAATGTATGTTCTAGGTACCCTTTTATGACGATTTTGCGTTCGTTGATTCAATTTTTTTTTACAGAACATTAAAGTAATGGTATAAACGACAAACAGGCAATAGCATAGCATAAAAATCGGATACATCAAGTGCTCCTCGTTTGGAAAAGAAATTTTCTTAAAACTCTTGAAAACAAATCGATCAATTTCAAAAAACTAAATGCCAAAATATACTGTTTCAAGAGACGATTAAAATTCGATACCCTTTTCCATTTAAGATTTTTAAGGGGGTAGCTCCCGGGGGCCGGGGGTTAAAGTGAGTGATTTTTGCATAAGTTGTCTTCCTCGATAATACTTCTTACGTGTTTCAGTAAATTTTTCATAAATTTCCAGATTTTCAGAAATTTAGGGTGGGACATTTTCAAATGAACAAGCGGTATGTAACCAGAATAGATATTTTATTTTGTACAGGTTCAGAAAGCAATAAATTTATTTCACCACTCCTTATTTTATTATTTCGAAACCCATTTTAAAAGCAAGCAAACATTTAACATCCTGTATTAGTTGTACTATTCTACGTTAGGATCGCACAGTTGTAAATGAAATGAAAGTGCGAAGGCTTGGGATGTGAGTTCTTGCCGTATTATTATCGTATTCGTTAGAGGTACTAAATGCCGTAGATCGAGATAACCGTGGTCTTTAAGAAAAAAATTGTGTAGCATATGAACAAAGTTAAAATTTATTCTTTGGACTTATAGGGACATACATATGTGAGGTCTGCATTTAAATTATTTATTTAATCTTAGATTAATAGTATTCAGGAATCACAAAAATCCATTTACCCTAACCACTACTTGTATTAAAAATACCAGTTTTTTTTCTTGTTTCTAATTGCTTCTACTTCTATTACTAAAAATTGGAAATAGACACCTACAGAAAGGAAACAAATAATTATAAGTATAAGTACGTACAATATAGAATTTAAAATGTAGCACATAAAAAATGTGTAGCAATTTACAATGGTTATACTTCTATAGATGTCGGTTGCATGCTTAAGAAAGTCAAACATAGGCATTATGTGAGAAATTCCACGAGCGGTAAGAAATTTGTGAAACTGCACAGCTTATTGAAAAGTATTAGTAAAGTTTTTAGGGATCAGGATATGAACGTTGTTTCAGTCCGCAAAATACACTTAAATTCGTTTTTGTCAATCCAAAAGATAGACCACTCATAAAGGAAAGGTCGGGAATTTATAAAATTGCATGTAGTGACTGTGAGGAAGCCTACACTGGCCACGCGAAAAAAGCTACAAGTACCAGATTCAAGGAGCATATGGTATCCATATACAGATATGGTAGATTAGTTTCGTCAGGTGTAGCACAATACATAAATGAAGCTTGGCATAATATTAAATTAAAAAAAAATCTGAAATTGATTAAGAACGTAACCTCGTCGCGGGAATTAGACGCTTACGGAACAACTATTTACATAAAAAACAAAATTTGACGAAGAGCGAACGGACCGTTGCCATTCTCCGTTCTGTTTGATTTATTAGGGTAAACATGTTTTATGTTTTGCACAAGAGACTCTTTCATCTATTTTTCGGTAAGAATAGGGAATAAAAGTAGGTACTTATAAATAATATTTTTTTCCCGAGAATAGACATAGAACAGACATGTTAGAATTAGAGTTTTCTGCTCTCATTCGGTCTACGGTTGAAAATGAGAGTTGACGTATCCTTCTGGATTAATCAATTAAACTTGTGTGGTGCGAAGTGTGCCGATACCTTCGTGTTGTTTGCCAAAATGAGTGTGTGGCATCAAGTGAAACGTGATTTCTTTACCAATTTGATTTTTTTACATGCTGAGAATCGTTAGGTTCACAAAATTTTTATAGTAGGAAGAATTATGTAACGATAACCATCTTGTTCCTATAAAGAAATATACGTATTTGTTCGGGGTAATTAAACCCGGAATGTTATTGAATTAACCTTTTTGTTTCTGTTAAGACAATTCACGAACATTTCTGTGGGGATTCTAGCCTGGGCTTCTTTCGACAGAGAAGTTTTGGTTAATTTTTTGGTTAATTTGAATAGAAACTTCAGCACGCTGTTTTTAAACTTTGGTTGTGTTCTAGATGTAATACTCTACCGTCAAAGTTTTAATGTTCCATTAACAGTAAACATTAATATACAAAGCATTTCTAATCTACAGAATGGATATTGATCAACAACCTATAAACTATGTATGGCTCCCCCAAAAAACAGAATAAATGATTATTGATGCTATAAGGATGTACTATTAGAAAGTTTCAAGTAGATACTTTCTTTGAAAGTGGTACTTTATTTTATTTCAACTTCACCGATATTTTTCGATAAAGAAGCGTAAAAGGAAATATAAGTTATTTAGAGGGAGAATACTAATTTCGGAGAATAGATCCCAAACCAGTGTCATGCGAGCTCGCGGTTACGTAAATTCGTTTCCGAATCACCGCCGACATTCGATTATGCTGTTCTGGAACTGGTGCGGCAAAATACCCTTGCTGCTGGGGTGAGCCGCCACTGGTCTGTCAGTATCGTTGTTCTCGGTTAGCCGAAGGATGGGTGTGCCGAAGACGACGTAGTGGAGCAGTTAAACGGTACGTCAAACACACATACACACCGCCAAGCTATCAGGCCGCAGCACCGACCGAAGTCTCTACGTCGCATCGCGTCGTCTTGAGCGTGATGCGGTGGCACGAAGGGGACGGTAGACCATGCCGGGACCACGATGGGTAGTTAGCACTTCTAGTGTGCGGGATGCCGGAGGTGGAGTTGGCGGGTTACGCGGCGGCTAACCCTCGGGTTGGGGACCGACGCCGCCCTGACCGCGACCCGGTGGTGCCTGGCGCCGCGGTCCACAGTCACGCTTTCCATCACGTACTTCACGCCGTCACGTCGATGCACACACGACATCGCCGTCGTACACGCGATGCTCGTAAATATTACTTATTGTTATTCCTTGCTGTTATCGTTTCTACGCCTGACATGACACTAAACTAAATACGTTATTAGTTTACCTCGAATTTCAGAGTTCAGAGCCAAATGGGCGATATCTGTATTCACCCCTACCCGGATCCAAATTTGTATTACAATGAATGCAACTTACTATTATAGTACTACCTAGCATTAAACTATACTAGATGCAGATTATTATTAGTTGCCCCAATAGCTCCCGAAAACTCTAAATTAAATGACCCATCGCTTGGTGCCTGTAATGATTATATTGGCGTATTGCTTGTTCATATTTTTATATTTATCATCTTAAGAATGACCAAGTTACTATACGAAATACGGACAATAAATTGGTGAACACTCAGACAGTCCTTGAAATGAAGTTAAGCAATGTGTTGACGTTTTAACATAGACATCGTCAATGGTTTTCCTCCATTTCCTCAACTTCACCTGCATTGTTTTCCGTAAAAGTGCTATACGCTACTGCCGAAAAGGAGGAAATTATCTTCATTTATGGTGTTGCACAACCTTTATATCACGGCAAGAGCTTTTAGTGACAGACATCCCAAAAGGAATGTGAAGTATAAATATGTACGAGAAAATTTGAAGGAACTGGATCGGTAGCGAATAAGGAAAGACACAGTAATAATGGGATAGATAGAATTGTGCAAAATGAAGTAGTCGGAAATGTTGCAAAGAGTCCAACCAGCTCTTTGTATTAAATTGTACCGTCGACCGTAACATAGTCACAAAGCTGCATAAATTACGCACATACAAAATGAAAATAGTGTCAGTGTTTAGTGAACCTGCGTACGACTGACGACTAAAATTTTCCGGAACTATGACTGACATGATTAGTGCAAATCAAGATTTTTAAAAAAATATTTG
This sequence comes from Oryctes borbonicus, assembly GCA_902654985.2. Taxonomy (NCBI): domain Eukaryota; kingdom Metazoa; phylum Arthropoda; class Insecta; order Coleoptera; family Scarabaeidae; genus Oryctes; species Oryctes borbonicus. The sequence goes on from LR736888.1 coordinate 3,865,271, forward strand.
TTTTAGCATGTTTGACTTAAAAGGACAAGAAAACAAACAATGTACGATAGTGGAGCGATGGAACCAATAGAAGTGAAATAGACGATTAATTTTGCCAATGCCTTACACAAGGCATCCGAACAAAATTGCGTTAAATTCATCAATTTGAATCGTTGAGTATTATTAGGTTATATTTCAGAAGTTTCATCTTTATTAATTAGTGTGTTAAAAATTGAGTTGATTAAACTTTTTCTAAGTTTTTGTTTTAAAGGTAGTCCAATTCGCTAAAAAACTATGTTCTTTGTATTACAACAAAAGCGTTAATATCATACAAAACATATTTTACCCAAGCCACAATGCAGGTTTTGGTTATTCAGGCTAATATTGTCTGCAATTGAATAAAAGCTTCAATTGCTCACTAATATAAATGTTTATAGCTTCTATTCTAAGGATTTTCTATTAGAAAACTAATAGTTTTACTTATTTTCAGGTAAAAGTTTTACATTAACGATAACAGTATCCACACAACCGCCCCAAGTAGCCACTTACAACAAAGCCATCAAAGTAACTGTCGATGGACCACGAGAACCAAGGTCTAAAACAAGTGAGTATTGATTTGTTTACACAGCTAACAGTTTAACTGAGACATTAGATGTTTGAGCTTTCTTTAAAATACGAATGTAAAGTTTGAGAAGGAATTTTGGGGATGGGATGTTATTTTTGTCTTGAAATGATAGAATTTAGATAAGAGAAAATTTAGCCAATATCATCTAACTACGATATTTTTGAAGAATCAACACTGTATTTGTTGATTTTTGAATAATTTTTGAATGATAATAAGGTTGTTACCTCCAAAAACAAGTTAATCAATACTGAGAAGCATAAATGATCGTGTTCAGGTGGATTCTGTGTACGAACTTCAGCAAGTCGTTTGCCAAGGTCAACCATATCATCCTGTTGGATAGGCTGAGGTCGGTATATGCGGCAATCTACATCGTTGATTGCCTTCTTATATAATGAATAAAGTATGTATGGTCTTAGTTTACGGTTATAAGTCACATCCCTTCGGGAATGGCCCAAGGCTTCCACCTTGATCCACTTCTATTCATAATTTATATTAATGACACTCACACTTGCTTCCATCACTCAACTTTTTCGCCTTATGCAGATGACTTGAAGATCAGACGTCAGACACGCTCTGTTCGCGATTGCTTGTTGCTGCGGGACGATTTCAACTGATTGAAACGTTATGGTTCGCAACGTATGCTGCACTTTAACTTAGATAAATACTCTCAAATCTCCTATACAAGAGATACTAATAGATTTGTACAGTATTAATAACCATGATTTCAAATCAGTTACTCAGATAAAAGAATTTGTTATCATTCTTGATGCAAAGATGCTTTTCGATGAACATGTTGCATATGTTGCGAACAAGAGCTATAGAATGTTGGGTTCTATATTACGTACATCTAAACCTTACACGAGTAATTTAATTCTAAAGTTATTGTATTACTCGTCCGTTTATTCTTATTTTAACTATGTTACACATATGTGGAACCCTTGGTATAATATCTACGCGAATAGTATTGAGAGAATACCACCAAAATTTTTAAATCGATTGGCTAGTAAATCTAAGTTAAACGTAAATAAGGAAAATTACTCTGTTTTTTGTTTTCATTAAAATATGCATCCTTTATCAGAGAGACGTTTGGCAAATAATATTTTGTTTGGTATCCAAGTGGTGACTGTTTGGTTGATAGTTGAGAATTGTTAAATAGGATGCAGATTGTAGTTCCTCAAGCTGGATTTCCGACGTACCAATTATTCAGCTAAACGATCTATTAGAATAAGCAGCATTAGCTGCGGGATATCCCTATATGGGTCCTGAGTGTGGTATTTTGTCCTCTTGTATTTTTTTACTATTTTTTTATGAATAATGATAGCAAGGACTGTGGCGTAGTATGGTAAACAACACATAAGTATCGGCACCCTCCGCACCACACAAGTTTAATTTATTATATAGTAATATAATAATTAGTCCGGGACGGCCGTTTCGAGGACACGAATGGTCCTCATCATCAACCGGTGACCATCATTCGGTCACCGGTTGATGATG
>LR736888.1:3867768-4375927 GCA_902654985.2 Oryctes borbonicus
ATTCGGTCACCGGTTGATGATGAGGACCATTCGTGTCCTCGAAACGGCCGTCCCGGACTAATTATTATATTACTATATAATAAATTAAACTTGTGTGGTGCGGAGGGTGCCGATACTTATGTGTTGTTTATTTTTTTATGGCTTACTCTGAAGCAAAATGTTTTAGTTGTAGTGTTTACTATTGCCACACTTATATATATTATAGTAAATACTTAATTGGATTGGTCTGCATGAGTCTTCAACAAATAAATAAATAAACGCAAGTGGTAAACGCTGTTCCTACTGCGTTTAAGAATAATAAATTTTTTCCCAATTATTATGGTACAAAAAAAGTATGTCATCGTTAGGCAGATTGCGTTAATTATTTAAATTATATTATAAAAAGCAATAAATTTTATTTCCGCCGTCTAGATAGTGTTGTTTTTAAAAGCTGCAATATTCTAAATTTCTTAAAAAAATAAATATGAAATCATTTCAACATGTCTGTTTTTAAGCTCTGGTTTTAATAATTACAAAAATTGTAAAAATAGAAAAGACTAACAATTTAAATGCTGATTTTTGGAAGGGCGATAATTTGTACGTCACTCGCAAAGAATTTCGTGATACAGCATATGTACGGATTAAAAAATGTTATCTTTATCAAAATTTTACAGAGCTTGGGATGGACGTTTAATTGAAATTCATGCCATGAACTTTTAAGAAACGTAGATTACCTTCGGAGCATTCCATCTTTGGCATACTTAAAATACATTAAACGTTTTAAAAGCTTCGAAGGGTATTGTAAGAATTCGGACAATTTTTCAAGTTAAAAACATGGAAATTGTTATTTAGGCTTTTATTTTAAGTCGATAAGCTTCTAGTTAGAAAGAACATATTTCATCATTTCTGGAGATCCCAAACGAGCTTCTTCTACTTTAAATCTTTAAGTGTTAAACTTCCAGAAATTATTGCACATCTACTTTACACTACTGTTAAAATTTCGTATTTGTGATTTCAGTAGTTTCAGCTGTGTGTTGATGAGTTAATCAATCAGGGGTTCTCTTTTAATTAAATTAGTATAGGTGGCGACGAACGAAAATTTAGTCCCAGTAATTTTTTAAAACCGATGTCATCTGAAAAATGGAATTAAGCCCAAAAAATATTCGTTCGATAATGTCGTCGAATTAGTTTTTGTTTTTGGTAAGCACCACTTCAGTCGACAATTTATCGTTGATACCGTGAATCCTAACGAGGACGCGTCATTGTCAAGGACGATCCTAGGACAAGACCACTAAAGACAGCAGCCATTCAAAAAAATATCGCTGGTGTACGCCAACCAATCAAGGAAGATCGATATGTGATTTATCACGAGATTCAAAGACCTTAATCCAAACAATTCTGCGCGATTCTGCTTTGAGAATGTTAGTTTCCCGTTGGCTGATGTGGAAAAAGTTCCAATCGGCTCTACAACGTACTCTCAAAAAACGCCCAAAACTAGACATTAATCTGCTGTGTGAGTATTTCAGTGTGCGAAAATACCAACAACATTCCTATAGTGTGTCGAAGAAAATGGTCGCAATTTGTTGCAAGATCGCCTGATCTGTACCTATTTTCGGCTTTCGAGTTTTTAGTGTTTAGAATACGATCAAAAACGCAGGAAGAATCAAAAGATAGTACGACGAAGCAAATCGTAGCAGTTCAATCCGAAACGCTGTAAAATGCGGCATATTACTTGGAAGAAAGGTTGATGCTTTCATACCACAAAAATAAATATGTGTCTTAGTTTGTACATTATTAAATAATCAATAATCATCATATGCAATTACCGGATTTAACGGGTGTCGGGTTGAATTCTACGTATCTCCTTCTCTTGCCCGATTAAAAGGGATATAACATAAAAATAAAGACGAAAAAAGCAGACGTACATTCTATAAGTACTGCAGGACTTTGTCGTTAAAAGCTCTACACGGAGAGAAGTTTCCTAAAAAGCTCATTCCTCTGCAAGTGTAAAAGCTCTCACCCTAATCTAATACATGTCAGTAGGAAAGTGTCCAGCTGTCGTATACTCCCCTGTCCTGCTAGGTTTTGTCACCTCCTGCTGATACCAACTGCTGCAGACGTTAATTAATATATACTTGAAGGAAACGTAATTATTTCCTGCGCAGCAGCACAACTAGCGGGTGGAGGACGAATTCCGAATAGGTTATTTGCATTCGTGATAATTTGTCAGCTAACTCCCTACGTACAAATACGCAAAACGATGTTACGCAGGCCGACCGTGAAATTTAACCGTAAGCTATACGAAAATGTTTATCTCATGAAACGTGCTTTTTTGGCATGTCGTCCTATTATTAAACAATATTGCGGTGTTACAGTAGCAACATTTTTTTTCATTATTGAAGGTATTTTATAATACCCCCAGAGTTTAAAAAACATTGCCTGTAGTATAGAAGGAAGCAAATGATGTGATTTAAAAAGTGTTATTTAAGTAGTGACAATAATAAACTCCATTTCATCTTACTAATGCATGGTTCACCTCAAATAACGAAAAGTCAAGTAAACAACATTTCAATTATTTTAATTTTCTTATAAACAATAGACAATTAAGGTAGTCATAGTAGAAGAATTGGTTAAAATATGGAAAACAATTTTTAATTTGTGTTTATGATAGGCAAGTGACATCGTTAGATAGAAATCTGTAATTAATTAGAAGTATAATCGCACTCAAATAAAACAATTGGGACTTGGGGGTGGAAAGAGCGATATAACTAGAAAAAAGCAAAATGGAGTTCAATAACAAGCGGATGTTGTTATTTTTAACAGCTATTTGTCAAAACTTCACGGCACCACAACTTGCTTATGTCGAATAGAGTATCTGACATATTATGGATTCCTTGCACAACCCTCTTAAGTGACATACGAGAGGTGGTTTATATACTCCTGGACTAGACACTTTTCAATTCTAATGTAATTTTTCATTATTTTGCTTTGTATCGCATAAGGCATATGTAAACGTGTTCGACAGTTTATAACGCAATTGCAGCATTACGTATCAAACAAAACAAGGAAAATCTCCAAAAATTATTCGTGAAAGAATGTGAGTTTTGTATGGGGATGATTGTTCAAAGTCGACTACTTGTCATTGGTCAAAATTGTTTAAACATTGTCATGTTGTTGAAGATCCAAGATTAAAGAAAGAAAACATAGTTTTTAGAATTCTACACGATTACCTTGGAATGACAAAAGTTAGAGTAAGATGGGTTCCACCAATGCTTCACCGTTCCAAATGCATGTAGGAATAGAAATGTGTGAACAACTTTCGGAGATGAACAAGATTTAATTATCAAGCGACTTGTCACCGGAATGAAGCCTGTGTTCATCATTTTGACTCTAACTTAAAATAAGAATCAATGCAGTGGCATATTGAAGGCTCCAGCCGTTCCAAGAACTTTAGAGTCACCACTTCTGCAGGAAAAATAATGACAACTATTTTTTGGGATTTTCAAGGAATTTTAATTAGCATTACGCAAGCTTAATGGATCGCTTCAGAGATTCTATCAAAGTGAAAAGGCAAGAAAAACTGACGCAAGAGGTTGTGTTGCTCCACGGTAATGCAGCTATCAAGACTTTCAAAAGCTGCTGTTGCAAAATGTAGCTTCATAGAAATTGACCATCCGAATTGATGGACTTCAACGAACCTATAGAGGCTTGTGTAAAGTATTTTGCAGACAGACCAAGGCAATTTGCTCTGTGAAATGATTCATTTATACATCTTCTTTGGCATGCAAATCAGTATCTAGTTACTAAGAAGTATTGTTCAGGTTCGAAGTGTGGCAAATGCGCTAATTCAGTCGTATCTTCACGATAGAGTACAAATTGTGGGAATAAATGACGTGTTCGGTCTCGAGCGGCTAACGCTATGGCGCACCTCAGAGATTGATTCTGAGTCCATTTGTCTTCCTGATTTATGAGAACGATTTGTCATTTGTTCTTGAGGTTGAAAAAGTGATTCAGTTTGCTGCTGATGATACTTCGATCTTAGTTGAAACGACCCTTCTTGAAGCCAGGTTGTGGGAAGTAATTTGATAGTAACAAGTTAAAACTAAACCAAGTGAAAACTACGAAATTACGAATATACGTATAAAGTAAATCTTAGTTAACAGCGAATTATACAATTATGTTTATAAAATTATTATTACGATTTATAAATATTTCAGTAAGTGCGTACATATATTATCTTGATACAACCTCTTCTGTTTTTTTAATCCTTTAACACAATATTCATTTTACACATTTCTGTTTTGAACGCTTACACCTTTATCTTTTGCATGTTTACGACAAAAGATGTATTTGTACACACAAATTTTTAATTTTTAATTTTTAATTTACACACAAATATTATTTTGTTAATATCTATGTTCACAAGCATGCAAAACATTTTTATCACCAATTTTAATTTCGATCCTCATCTTGGCACGAGGATAATTCATTTTTTTGTCGAAATCGATAGCCATCTTTGAAATAAACCATTTGGTATTGAAAATACTTTTTGTATTTGTATCTTCTTGCTACAGAAGGAAGCTGTCCAAGCGTTAGTGGGAGTACCTAAACATACAACTTACCGAAAATTTTGTGCCTAGAACATTAGGCACTTACCTTACCTCCCTTATTTGTCCTTACCTACCTCAAATACGTTCATGGATCCCCTTAACAAATTTATTCAAAATTAAGGTCTCCACACCTATTCAACTAGGTCCCAAACCTTGTATGTGATTTCTTATCACCAAATAATACTACCAACTACCTTGCAATAACATTCGTCAGGTGGTGAAGGAGCTTTTGATACAGAAAAGCTTTTATAGCGTAGAAGACTATTTGAAGCTATAGCAATTTTTAACTTTTATTTTGTTAATTCTTTTCTTTTATCAATGCATAACGTAACTAGTTCAAGTTGCAGTGTTTTGTTTTTACCTCGCTCAAAACTGTTATGTATTTCGTACTATATCCTCAATCAATTTTTTTAATTCACCTTACAATGTACTGTATATGCTGTAATTTTACAACTGACGTTATGTGTCATCAGCGCTACCCACACATCTCATCTAGTGACTTTAGCTTGTTTACCTATCCGAAGTGAAGGTCCCTCTAGTGGTTGAGGGTTCCATTTCTAGAACAAATCTCCTTTCTCTGGCCCATTATCCAGTCCATAGTCCAGCCAACGATGGTAGTGGTGAAAACAGACATTAACCACTTTGCTATTTTATTTTCCCATTTCTCATAACTTCTAAATTAATGCGAAATCTAAGTATAACAAGACTCAGTGTAAGTTTGGGCGTATCAAAGTGATATTTCATCAATTAATAATCGTTCGGTTCGTCTTCAACAAAATTCTCAGTAAAGTTTCACGTTGTAGAGTTGCATGTGGTGTGTGAATCTCAACTACAGTTGCATCCCTACATTATGCTACAGCAAAAGTAAATAGTTTCATTTTAAATAGTAAAAATATATCAAAGGAGGCTACAGAAATAAAACAATCGCTAAAGCAATTAAACAATGGTGTTACTTAACTGACGCTAATTTTATAATTGACTTTGAGTCTATCTGTCATCCGGGTAATTTGTGTCTAAGTAAGTCTCTCTCTAAATTGTGAAGTGTTACTTTGAAGAAATTCAAGAGTGTCGTAGTAATTAGTCACAAGTAGCTGATTGTCAAAAAGAAGCCACATAAACGTAGCGTAGTGGAACGCCGAAAAAGTGTTTTAGAGACCTTTTAGAATTCCACGGCCCCAAAAATGTCTAAATTTGTATATTTATGTATACAGATTGAGACTCAGTCCTATGGTCGCACTCACCTTGATCGGATATATCCGGAATGTTACTCAAATATGTATTAGGTCAGTTGGTCGGTTACGGTCGACGTTTTAGTTTTGATGTATTACCAAGAAGAAAAACTAAAACATCGACTGCAAATAACTGACAGTTAGGAGCCGTAACATAATTCATATTTGAGTAATCATATATTACGGTGTGAAGCTTCACCACGCAACAATTTGCAAATAAAAAATCTATCTATTATTTTCCAAGAGTGCAATTCAGCGCATTTTGAAAGTACAGTCCAAACACGAGCACAAGAGTGCCCCTTAACTATATGTAATTTTCCTAAAGTTAATATTTTGCTGCTCCTAACCTCTAATCCTGTTCCAATGAACAGAAAACTGACTGGGCAAAATTTCAACTCAATCGAACAACTGCCAGGTAACCCTCAAACGGTCTGAAATTGCGACATAGTATCAAAAATTAATTCTGTTCGAAATCGATATACCCTTCCCTATTTTAACAATTTTCTTGTTTCCTCTTGGAGAAATTGATGTGGGCTCATTGAGACTATTCTAGTAATTGTTTGAAAGTATTCTGAATCAAATTTACCGAAAGCTAATTCGAAAAATTCCTGAAATATATGAGAAAAATTGGGAATATTAGGTTTCTTTAATAACACACACTTCTATAAAGGTGACACATTTTTATTTACAGCTCTAATTTCTATAAAATTAAAAGATTTGAGCATTATTTATATAAAGTGAGGATTTATGTTGGATATTTTTTCGGTCTGTGACAAGGATCTGCAAAACAGATTTACAATTACTATCCTCCCAGACATTCTAATCAAACTTTTGTAACCAGGATCTGATCGGCGCTGATAGAAAATCTCGCGAAGAAAGAATTTGTATCAGGAGTTACAAAAGGTGAAGACTCGATGTTATAATTGTTCTTCTGGAGAAATTTATTTATAAATATTATGAAATTCACTAGCTGAATAATCTGCTATTAGGTAATCAGGCAACTGTGTGCCTTTGACTTCATGGGATATATAGTATGCTACATATGTACACATATATTTAACAAATACAACTTCTACCAAATTATTTTAAAGAATGTAATTCTTATAGAATTTTTTTACCAACTTTAGAAGATAATTATAAGTACACATTAAATATAACCGTCTCATTCATATCCAACGTCCTGTATTAAAGATCCCAACTTTATACCATTAATTTATACAGTCAATAAATCACCCCAAAAAGCTTGACTTCTTTACAAAATAATAAATCGTCTTAAAACTTCAGGTTAAACCTGTTGCTCAGGGGAAGCTGAGAAAATGCTAACAGATTCACTCGCGGGCACGTTCTTGTCTTATTTAGGAACTTTTGTTCAGTTTATTCTCGTTCATACACCGGCGAGTGATATCTCTGTCCCGCGTTGTATTTATAAGACACCGAAAATGCTTTATTGCAGACTGAAATATTGCCTTGTTTTGTCTCCTATATTTAGCCGGACGTAGTTGTGTTTAAAATGCGTGTGGCATCCATCACGGTTTCGGAGGATGTGGAACTGCTGGGTGTTCTGATTAATTGGTCAATGCTGGGAAAAATCTTGTTTTTGTGTACATCTTTGTACTCTTTTTTTTAAGGCTTAATAAATAAATTTTTAATCTTTTGAGATTGATTTATTAATTTATTTTGGATTATAAAGTATTACTAGGATAGAGAGTGTATAGTGTGTTATACTAGCGCTATTTCAGGAAATAGCACTTATTCTATTGGGAATTCACTTAATTGTTGCCGAAAACACGCGTAACAACAATTAAAAAGATTATTATTCTATGTCTCCAGAATTCAAGCAGGATTGCTTTTTAAAGCAAACAAGCAATTAGAAGACAAAAATAGGTGCTATATCATAAGTTAACTCTTGTTGTACACTGATTTCTACTGTGACAATTTCCCAGGGTGCATTCAGATCTCAAACTAGTGTTATTGAGAAAGAGATTCCACGTATTTCATATATTTTTATAATTCTCGTACTAAAAATCCTTCAATTTCCTTTGCAAATGTGTTTGTATCTCGTTATCGCTGCCTTTGTTAAAGTCTCTCTATACTTTTATGTTACAAATGTTGTTTATATTTTCTTCTGGTTGTTGATTGTTAATTTTATTATTTTCTTTGAGTTTGATTTCTTTGGAAACGACCTTTGTTCGAGTACTCTTGTTAGCCGCATATATTACTTTTAAGTTTTTATTTTCTCATGGGCTTATTTTCAATTTTTCTGGTGAATAGTGTTACTGTTACATTTCACTAAGCTTTTAACGTCTGTATCTTACTTTAATTTATTAATTATTCTTATTTCTAAGTATTTATTTTCTTGTCTTTCTTTGATTTGTGCTTGTTAAGCTTTATATTAAGTTGGATTTGTTTCCTGTTTAATATTGCTGATCATATGTTCAATTATGTGTTCATTTGTGGCTAATTTGTAAGCTATTTATGTGTCAACTTTGTACTTTCTTGAGGTTGTCTGTCAGTGATTAATGTTGTTCCCTTTACATGTGTACCATTAGATACAGCGTTGACAGTGGCTGTACTCTTTCTGAAAACTTTATTAAGCATATTCATCTTTTCTTTCTGTATTATTCTTTCTAGTTATTTGTTTCCGGTTCAAAGATAGAATCAAGCCCATACCTCCAAGAAAGGTTGGAAAGGAAATAAGGGTGATACATACATATTTGCTTTTTAAGGCGTGGTGACAGTCCAACGAGGTATATAAGCTTTCTAAACCTTATCATTACCCCGGGAACGTGTTTACGTGTGATGGTAACGGTTCTCAGGCATCTGAAAAATCGGGCATACTTTCCAACGATTCATAGAAACTGGTTCATTTGTCGTTCCACGTAATCAACGAGGTATTTTATTTATTAGAGGTGGTGTTAACAGCGTTCACAATTCCCGTCCAAGACGTCAACCTTTTTTTGATATACTATAAATCGTCCTGTATATGTAGACTATCAACTAGTGTCCTCGCCATTGTAAACTCGTATATAGTAAAAACTTTAGTTAAATGAGACAAAACGTGCGTGAGGTCAAGTCAATCTAAATTTTGTTCTCTCATTTCACGTAACATATTTCAAAATTAGTATCTTGATGTCATAAATTATCACCTCTTTGTTGTGAAGGATGAAGCGCAGTTAATTATATTCCAATATGCGAATGGTGACTTGGAAATGTTTCGAACTCATCACAAAAATCTAGGACGCGAACTCGCAGCATCCAACTTTGTTACAGTCTCACTCAGATCCTGTTGCCAGTGAACTATTGGCATTAAAAGTGATAATGAGATTTTGGTACATAGTAGAGCTAACAGGAATGCCGGGCTGCCTAGTTTAATTATCAACATTGCCAGTATTGTTCTTTTTGGGCCGACAAGCATCTATTTGGTTAAGTTGTCTAGGATTCCCTCATCAAATTTTATAATGACGAATTGTTATTTTCAACTAAACTTATTGATTTTTCAACCCCTCGATAGTAAAAAATTGGAGTGTAAATGATATTTTGCATCAAATGTTCCTAGAGCTTGCAACTAGCTCATTCACCTACGACATATTTTCTTGAATTACGTAAATCGGTGATTTATACAGTCAGCATATAGGAAAACTTAATACTTTTTATCTTATTATGGTAAATTCTGAAAAGTTGCGTAATTATTATTTTTTTGCAAATAGGTGCATCTTCAACATTTTAGGTCATAAATATGATACTATTCAATCAGCTCTCCACGCCGGACCTCAAAAAGCATAAAATATAGTCTGGCCTCCAGTCTAACTCGATTCAAATCTAAAAGCTATTGTAAAGGCTTACTAAAATTTGTTTCACCACTACACTTCTTCGGCAGTTATTACTAGTGAATCCACTAAAAATAACCTTTTACTTTGTTAGTTTGAAATGGAAAACTGGATCCTTTAGAAACAACATAACTCTCTTAAATTTCTACTGATTCCGCAAATTTTATTGAACCGTTTTTTATTGCGTAAAAATATTTGGTAGGGTGTTGTATTCAATTTCAAATGTAAATGTGCATAATATACCAGAGGTAAGTAAATTTAAATATAGACGGAGCAAAGACGTATAAGACATTTACGTTATTTATTTCTAAACAAGACGCGCCAACACACGCATAGACGATGCCACCGATACAGCATCAGAGGAAGCGAGCGTGGCTACGTTGAAACAGTTGAAGGAACTTTATCAATTCTAGCGACGGCAGCACCCCGGCAACTTTAATTTCCCCAGGACCGTCCGGTTCGAATCCCCTCATATTGGATTATGCGATCGATTAGGACTGAAATTACTTTATATTAATCAGTTAAATGCGTTAAATCGAGAGAAGAAATGATTAAAAAGAGACATTTTTTGTATTTCCGGAGGGAAGTATATGCTTTTGAAGGTTTTATAATTAAGAATTTGCAGTTGGGCTCCAAATATTATCTGGTAAATTATACGAAACGTATGTTTATAACAGATTCATTATTTTGCGTGGGCTAATGTGTGAAGTTTCCGAATAAACTTCTTTTTTCGCGAAACCTTAATATCAAGTTTTTACTAGCTACTATAAACACGCAGTACTCTCCTTTCTGCAGTGTGCCTTCAATCAAGTTCGAATATAGAGGGTTATCTAAATTAAGTACGAACCTCTGATAACTTCTTTATTTTCGAAGCTATGACATTGATCAAATTAGCAAACCAGTAGCATTTTTTCCGCCGATTACAATAGTGAATTCGGGAAAATGAGCAGAACATCAACAAAACAACAATATTTGTATATTATTTTTTAATGAAATATATTTGAATTTTTAGTATAAGATTGGTTAGTTGTCATAGGCTGTCGCAAGTAAGGCTCAAACTGCGCAATTTTTACGTGGTAAGATGATTTCTCACAGTGATAAATGTGATATGTTGGAGGCTTACTTGGCGTGTCGAAAATGTTCTACGAGAACAAAAGAATATTAAAACATATTCTTTGAAACTCTATCGAACGTTTAGAAATAATGGAAATGCTTTTGCTAAGAAGCGGGCGAAGAGGAATTGCATAATTAATGAGGCAGTAGAAACAGCTGTTGTTTGTTAAGTACAGACCTGCTCAAACATTATTATCAGGAAATCCTGAAAGTACATTGTTTTTCTGCTATTGGTATATCGATTATTGTCGGCAGAATTCCAATTGCCGAAATATTCTATGGAGTGACGAGGCAAACTTTTCTAATTGGGAAATCTTTAATAGAAGGAACCGTCATTACTGGTCGATAAATAATCCTCTGCTAGTAAATCCTAGATCTTCTCAAATTCGTTTTAGTTTCAATGTTTGGTGTAGCGTTATTTCATCCAGGGTTATTGGAGCTTTTATCTATGAAGGTTCTTCCATCGGCGAAAGATACGTGGATCTTAAGCCTCTTTCTTAGGCGAAATAGATCTTGCTCACAACTATCTAAGCTAACTAGTCGTCTTCTGAACATTCTTTTTAATGACAGATGGATTGGAACAGACCGGGCAAATCACCTGATTTGACACACTCAATTTTTTCTTGTGAGGTTATCTTACAAATCGTACCTCAAGACGATATTATAATGCCGAGGCTGCCAAAAATATAGTTCAGGAAGGAGCACATCAAATAGATGACAGGGTTTTATTAAAAAGTGTCGAAATGTCCTATAAATGTATTGAGGAACGAAGAGGACATTTTCCGAAGTAGAATTTAGTGGCTTTAAGACAAATACATTTTTGTTTTGTTATAAAAATTTAGTTTTTTTTATGTTTTACAAATTACTATGAATTGTTTCTATAGCAACCTAACTTAGTTCCGCATTAATTTACATCCTTACAACTCCGTTACTTTTGATCCTAGTGAAAAGTTCATTATAACGGATTTTTTTCTAAATTCCAATATCATTCATAAAAAAATATAATACAGGGAGTATTCCATTAAAAAAAAATGTTTATTTTGTCTGCAAACGCAAGAACCCAATGTTCAGTTGCAACACAGAGAAGCAGAAAGGCACTACGTAATGATTATACTTTGTTAAATTTTCCTTGCGTGAAAACTGCGCAGAAATTCTTTGTTATTTTATGGCCTGCTAGTTATCTAGTTTCTTTTCTGCAATTGTTTAATTATTCTAAACACCATTTATTTCTTCTTATCGTAACACATTTTTTTAATATCAATCGACCACAAAATTTTCAGGTATAAGATATTTCTTTTAAAGTTCTTTATCGTTCATGGCATTCATGATCAAAGACTAAAAGTGCTAGACTAATCGTCCTACTACGTGTTATAGAATGTTGTATTTAATAAAAATTAACTTATAAGGGAACACACTGAAGTATCACCTACCGATCAGATCGAAACTTGCCAGATATGTAGGACTGTAAAACGCCGTTTTCCAGTCATTTGCTCCTAACTACTCCGAGGAAAATAAATAGTTGACCGATGCTTGTGCACTGCATAACGAGTGGAACGTAGACAATTCAGCTGGAGTGCCACTATCCTCCTGCCGACACAGATACCTGGCCATAATCCTACGCATATTCTGATCTTTTCCAAAAAAACAACTAGTGTGGTACAGTCGTTGGATGTACATAGCTGTCGTGTATGGAAAGCATTCGTGAAAACGTTTCCAGACCAAGTTTTGCTCGCTAGTACGGATGTAGCATAATAAAATTACAATCTTTAGTTCACAATCAACTCTTCTCCCCAAAATATCTAATATTTAGTTTTATAAAAGCGGTCACATGGATACTAAACCAGATTGTTTCATCCACCCAGTAAAATATGCTTTCTCACGTTACGTTTTTTCTATGTTCAATCTACGGCAAGCCTACTTTTATAAAAGGTACGCACTGTGATTTCTGTTTTCAACATTTCTTTGATGATTTTCATTACCGTGAGCTAGAGTAACTATGCACGTACACATTGCATATACGTCTATCGTTGTATTATATCTCTTTTAGAATATTTTACGTTGGCTATCTTAATGTTAATTGTGCAACTCTATTTAATTTTTGTGATTTCCCTACTCACTTTAATTTTTATTTAAACCATGTGAACAAAGCGTATATTAAAATTATCATAAATCGGTACTTTTCCATTAGTAAAGCATGAAGTAGAATAATCTGTATAGTTCAACCTGCTACCTTAGTTACGTCATTTGCAAAAACATGATGAAGATTAACGGTTTATAGAATTTAATTGATGTACATCTCAAATTCATTTTATAGGAAACTACTTAAAGCTATATGGTATTAGTATACATTTAGTTTCATACCATATACGTTGTTAGGGATGAGAGTAGCATCTAAGTATATAGGTGTAAATGGTATTTCCAGGAATCACTGGTGTGTAAATTTTGAGGGATAATGATAGGGAAGAATCTGGGCTAGTCTGCTATGTCTATAGAAGGCGTATTTAAAGGTACTCTTTTTGTTATTTTTGTTTTTTATTTTGTTATTCGTAATAACAGTGTAAATTGCAAAAATCCGGAAATTGTGGATTTTTGCAATTTACACAGTATTAAGAAAGATAATACTAAATATACGAAAGATATACTAAAGATAAGTACAGCGTCATGATATTGTAAACAACACATAAGTATCGGCACCCTCCGCGCCGCACAAGTTTAATTTATTATATAGTAATATAATAATTAGTCCTGGACGGCCGTTTCGAGGACACGAATGGTCCTCATCATCAACCGGAGGGTGCCGATACTTATGTGTTGTTTACTATACTACGCCACAGTCCTTGCTATCATTATTGATCATGATGTTGTACTTATCTTTAGTATGTTATGCTACTCTCGAGAAAAATATTTTTTTAAGTGCTTGCTTTTGCCGCCTACACACCCTAAAACTAAGATGCTGAATGCGGAAATTTCCCACGGGACAGTTACGTTCTTAATCAATTGTAAGTTTTCTAAATTAATATTATGCTTGGTTTCGTTTAAGTGCTACGCTTGACGATACTATTCTACCAACTGAATAAGACCTAATGTGTTCCTTGAATCTGGTGCCTATTGCCCTTTTCGTGTGACCAATATAGGTTTTGTCACAGTCACTACCTACACATTTATAAATTCCCGACCTTCCCTGTAGGTTCGGTTTATTTTGCGAATTGTCAAGAAGGTTTTCAAATGTATTTCACGAACTGAAACATACGTTCATAACTTGACCCCTATGTTTCAGCAAGCATGATAAAAGCGGGTACTTTTTCTCGGGAGTAGTGTGTTAGGCTCTAAGTTTTCTCTCACATTATTCGGTCAATGGTCAAATGGTTATTATATAAATTATATTATAAATTAATATTAATTTCCCTAATAAAAGTATTAATTCCACTAATGTAAATCTTACTAACAGTAACTATTTCTAACTTTTCAATTAGTACACTAGAATTTGATTTCAATTCTTATAACCTAACTGAGAACCTTTCTAATTCTGACAATTTTTTATTCGTTAGTTCAATATTTTTACGCCTAGATCCATTGCTTTAAGGATATTTGTCATAAACATCTTAGTTTTTTTGCTGTAGTTCCTTAATGTCGTATAAGTTGGATGCCATCAATTAAAAACCATCGTTTACACACTATAGCACTTCATGAATTTCACTTCACTTCACTTCACACAGCGCGTTGGATACCAACAGCGATGAGTTTGGTACTTCCACCAACTTCGCTTCGTATTTTCTTGTACATGACCTTGCATTGTCGACAAATGAAATATGTAATTAATGCAAGAAGCACTGATAGTAATATTAATCCAGCAACTTCTCAGGGATTTAATTCCATTTCATTTAAATCTGTCGTTATGTTTCCGCTGTTCCCTGTTTAGCTAACAATAATTTCTTTCTCTTCCTTTGGTTAGTGCCCATGTTTATAAAATTATCCCAAAACCTATTAATTTAATTTATTTGCTTTACTATTCGACTCAAAAGCTGGATCGCTAAGAAATAATCTTCTTTTAACATGCCATAAAATAAAATTCACGATTTTGTACTTCGTTTACAGAAACACAAGAGAGAGATTTCAATTAGACCAACTTTATTTAATTTACGTAATTACTTTTATATGTCTGCTTATTTACTACTTACGAACTATTGTTACATACGATGATTTTCCGTTACTTTGACATGCGTTAGTATCAGTAGTACACTAAGCGAAATTTCTATAGTTCCATATAATTTTGTCGTTCCCTTATACATATTTAGCAACGGTAATAGTTGGGAAGTACCTGGAATTTCATTATAGAACATAATGAAACGACAGAGATATTATCTTATCAATATCACAATTGTTAGATAAATAGGAGAAGTGTCGTGATATAAACGTATAAATACGTAATTCCACAGAATTAGACAGACATCGTATGAAGTCAGGCATTGTCTGTCTGTAAAAAAGCTTCTAAAGATTTTAAAAAGTTTACTTACCGCTAAATATATACATACAACTTCAAAATGCATCAGTTAATAACAATGCCGAGAAGTAAATTGCTAACCCAGGACGAAAAAACAAAAATAAATTGTTATAAAGAGATGGGGTTGTCAAACCGAGCAATAGGTAAGAAAATGGGACGTCCCATCACCTCATCAATAATTTTGTAAGGTTGAGTAATTCCTAGGGCAAACATCGCGCTAAAGGAGGAAATCAAAACTTAACCCGAAGGCAGCACTCGTCGATCCTCTTCTGGTAATCTAATCGCACAACAAACAAAATGTGATTTAAATTTACAAGTAACTAAGAGACGTGTACAACAACTTTTATCCGGCAGTAAACGTTTTCGATGGCTAAAAAAGGTTTCAAAACCACTCTTAAAGGAGACACACAAACAAGTAAAACTGAAATTTGTGCAAAATCGTATAAGTTGGGATCATGAATGGAAGAACGTAATATTTTCTGACGACAAGAAATTCAATTTGGATGGGCCTGATGGTTTCAAATACTATTAGCACGATTTGCATAAGAACACTGAAGTTGCGATGAGTAGAAATTTTGGTTGCGGCAGTGTAATGATTTGGGCGGCTTTTATCCATAACAATAAAATTCCTATATGTTTTATTTCTACATGAATGATATTTTGAAAGAATATTTTGATTCTTATATAGAACTTCTAGAAATGGTTCTAATAGACTTTGGTGAACAAATGCCGTCGCAAGATTGGATATTTCAGTAAGACAACGCAGCTATCATTCTTCGAGACGAACAAAGGAGTGGTTTCACCGAAATGAAATCAACTTAATGCAGTGGCCTGCCCGCCCACCCGGCCTGAACCCCATCGAAAGTCTCTGGGGAATATTGGCTAGTGAGGTATATGCCAATAATAAACAATACGATAGCCTCAAAGAACTGAAATCTGTGATAACGAGGGGTTGGGATGAGATTTCTGCCTCAACACTGACGAAGTTGATAGACAGTATGAAGAACAAGGTTTTTAAGGTTGTTTTGAATAAAGGATCCAACACTCATTACTAAGTTTAGCAAAAATTACAATTTTTTTTTATTTATCCAATTTGTGTTAGTGGACCTATAGAAATTTCGCTCTTTTAAGTTATTATTATTATAAGTATTTTCTGTTAAAAGTGTAATAAATGTTGTCATTGATATCTTATATATAGAGATATTGCCGATATATTGATATTATAGATATTGCCGAAGATTTAAAGAAAACCACATATTCTGTTCAACGGTTCATGTGGAACTATAGAAATTTCGTTGGGTGTAGTAATCAGGGGCCAGTTCTATGGGACTGATTCGACGCTGGACTAAAGAGAACAAGGCCTCACCTAGCGAAGAGAAAACCGGCAATTGCGGTAGCAAAACCAGTGCTGTTACGGTACGCTATTCACTATGTTTACTAGATTTGGCCCCTGTGACTTCTTTCCTTTTCCAAACTTGAGAAAATCACTGAGCGGAAAGTGATTCACGTCAAATGAAGAGATCATTACCGAAACAGAGAATTATGCTTTGGATGGCTTAAAAAAGTAGGAGCATCGCTGGATGAAGTGAATAGAACTACGAGGGGGTTATGTCGACTATATGCTGAACAATGGTCTTGTCTTCCTTAGCTCGGGTACTGATTATACCATTCTTATACAAGGACTTATGGTAATTTTTAAGTGATCGATTAATTATAATATAACAATTCCCACATCTGGAAAGTTTTCTTAAATTTGAATCGATTTATTTCAATTGATTATTTCATTTTAGTATTCTTGGCAGACGCGGTTATCTAAATCTTTAAGGTTTTGTGTAATCGTGTGTCCCTGTTTTTTTTTTTGTCAATATTACATAATAAAGTGACCGTTGGAAGCTATTTTTCCATCAATAACACTTTTTATACATGTACTATGGAAGATGCTTGGCACTGGTGTCGCTTTTTTCCAATTTTTGCTAAATATCATCACCAATAATATATTACTCTGCTTAGCGCAAATGTAATTTGTTAGTCTGTCCCTGCTACATAGCCGTATCATTTTTTTTGTTCATCACACAACATACATATTTGTAGTCATAACAAATTGGAGATTATTTTTTACTTTTCCATACGAACGCCCCGCATACTTAACGCAATGTTCGCTGTATGTATACCTACCGGATTCAAGACGTACCATATGCTGCCATTTGTTAGACTCCCACTAAACGAGAGGGATTGAAACGAAACAATTTTTAGTGCTTCATTTACGTTCATGCGTTACGCTCGCATACCGTTTTCAAAATAAACAACACTTAAAAATGATAATTATGAACCGTATGTAACTGAATACCGTTGAGGAGCGATCTTAAATCGAGACATTTCTTAATTGTTTGGATGACGGTGCCGGTGTATTGTTTTCCGATGAGTCTTCACGGCGTATTTTTAACCTTTTTTTCCACTCGTTTCGCTTTTTTACGCGGCAATAACTTTCGGATGGGATAACCTAAGGGACGTAAATCATGATCTGAAGGATTTCGAAATATAAATATGCTCATAAAGTCTAAATATATGCAAATGAGAGTGATGTTTTGATTGTACATACTTCTTATTTAACAACAAAGAAAGCTGATACGTATATGCTTTTGGATGTTTTCTCGGTTGTTTATATGTGGGAAAATGATTTAAGCTGTAAACAATCCAAACCAATTTTCTTGATATTGCTCAGCGATCGCGATTATATCGATTTTGCGAAACGAACGAATTTAGATTTTTTTGTATAACTAAGAGATCACAACAAACTAAGATATTTTTAGAAAAACGGAAATAATGTATGTCTTTATAACTTCGGTGTTATGCGCTTTTTCAAACTAATGTCTATAACGAATGAGAATAGAATTAATGAAATTTTAACTTTGTACTAGAAAATTGTTTTATTAATATTACTATCTGCTGAAGGAACATTAGAGGCATAGTAGTTCTCTCATTTGCTTCCGATTGGGAGAGTGCAATGTTATTTTAGTAGTGACTGACGCCTACATGTAACTGTAGTTCAAAAGTCGTTTTATCTAGTAGATTGAAATCAGTAACATTATAGATTATTTTTAAAATCAAAGGACTCAAATGTTCCAAACATATTTTATAACGATGAAAAAAAGAATATTATTTTCTAGTACACGTGACACACACATACGTATAGGCAATAGTTCCCACTGTAATGTGTTAGTCATTAGTGATAATCTTAATATCACAACGGAACATATTCCAAAATTGACGCATCATCCAATTCAGTTCTTACGAATGCGAAATAAATGTGTTTGATGTTCCTTTGCGTCGCGGATAATAAACTCTAACTCACGATAAATGTTTAGACAAGACATGACCTTCAATCATTAATTTAGTGTCAAATATAAAAAATACCCAAATCAGATGCTTTGTTAAAAAAACTAGTTTTCATTCTTGGATATGAACTGCTTCCAGTCTTCTCTGTTTTTTGCTAGTGATATACATAGGTCCTCGTGAAATCAGGCCTCTCGCTGGTATTAGTTATTGGATGATTCTTGCCACCCATACTTCCTTTATTTTGTCTATTATTGTTGACCCTGATTAGATGCCTAAATGACCGGAGCGGCACCTTTTCAATTGTTCTTATAACAGGCTTCACTTCCAGTTGTTTTCTAGTTTCTTTCTCTCTTTTTATGTTTAGCATTCCTCTACTTATTTTCATGAGAACCCTATTCCCACAGCCGACTGTTAAGATCGAACAAACGCTGATATGTATACCGGGTGCCCTAGATTGAGTTGAATTACATGGGTAACTTTCTTATCATTGAAGATGGAGAGTTAGCCAAATGGGCAACGTTTTGCGATTTTAAGTGTTGATTTAAAATCTGTTTTAAAAAGTTCAAAATGTCGAACCCGTCAGATTTATTAAAAAAACTAGTCATCCTCTTCTATGTCAAATGTATTCGTAAGTATTAGAGGTACGAAGAAAGTTTCATATGAAGGTTACTGTTTCGGATAAGACCGATCTAAAATTAATATTGAACAAAAATTCATGGCGGCGGTTTTTGAGGTACACGTATCAACTCCCTTAAGTTAAACGGACGTCATATGGGATGTTTAGATTACTAAAAGAGAATTTTTTATCATTTTTTTAAACAATGCAAGATAGCATTTTAGTAAAGTAGATTTACAATGATTAACTAAATCAGATGTGATTTGTTTTGGAAGAACTTATATGTAACTCCTATAATACCTAGTAATATATTAGTTCAGTACTAAATACCACAAAAAACATCGTAACGTTACTTCTTTAAATGTCTAATGACGTAGGTAAGTTTTTCACAATTTGCCAAAAAGCAGGTACTTAAGCTAAAATATTATCTGTAGTTATTTGTAACACAAACTTGACAAACTATGACGAATTTTCCAATTACCGAAAGCTACGATGTTTTACACATTTATTAAGCGTTATAAAAATTCCCGTCTTGCTTCGCAAACTTATTTAACTAATTCTCCGGAAAGAAGGCAACCAAAACGTTTGAAAGACTGGATAGTAATATGTAACATTATGGAAATTTGGGAAAACCCATTAAAACTAGTTAAACAATCTATTAGCGGAGGATCACAACAACCGTGTGTTAATAACAATATCTTGGGTCGCAGCTAATCTAGGCTTTCCAATTCGAAAAATAAAAATATAGAGGGATGTATCTTAATTAAGAGCATCGCAAATTTTAGGAAGGAACAATCTATCCCTACAAGATGCGTATTGCTCAAACTTTACAAAATTACGATCGTACAGTGGCATTTTCTAGATGGCTTATCCGCAATAGCACTGAAATTATTAGTTTTGCGAGTCCAATATTACGGTCAGCTAAATCGTATTTTTCTAACTGCGGAGTAATCGACAAGACGAACACTACTGGTTGTAGGAAAAGCTATATCAAGTTCAATTCGGATTTAATGTATTTTGAGGCATAATGAGAAGTTATATAACTGGACCTGTTATGTTCAATGGAACTTTAACTGCTCATGTTATTTAGAAATTCTAACAAAAATTTCATAGATGAACTACCTTTGGCAGACGGGATTGGGATACGATGCCAACGAGATGGCTGTCTAGTCCATAATTCGTGAAACGTGGTAGATCCTTTAATTGACCAATTCGTCAATGTTCCCACCAATATGGTGGATATTTTGAACTATTTCAAACAGATTTTAAATCATCACATGAAACTGCAAAACATTACCCATTTAACCAAATCTTCGTCTTCAATGATAAGAAAGGTACCCATATAATTTATATGAGTGAACATTTTGGCACTTCTTGATATTTGTTTCTCCCATATAATTGCCGATTTGCAGTCGGGTGTCTTGACGTAGTAAAGCCGGTGCTTCTGCTCAGTTAGAAATGCTGGGGCTGAACATCTTAAAACGCGTTGGAGCAGGCCTAATAATAACTTCTGGCCGGCTGATACTTTCTGTAATCGAGGAAGACTGTTGGGGGATCTAAAGATATGAATAATTTTTATTTTGTGTAAAATAAATAAGTTTTTATTTTTTGTAAAATAAATAAGTTACACAACCACAATATCAAATAATTATTACAATCTCTAGTTTCGGATTAAGGTAAAAATTAAGCCATTTTGCTATAACATCAGTTGCAAATATTAAAAATTTTGATTTATCAAGCTTTGTGTGGTTAAATAACAGAAAATTGAAATGAAAGATACGCTTTTAGAACAACTAAACTATTTCAGAGATAAATATTCGATAGACAATAATTGAGAAGTATTATTGAAAATTTCAATTAATTTTTTCTTCTAGTTCAAAGTATATATTCGTAGAGCCTACAGAGCCGTGTGTATGTACTTATACACATAGCATACCTACGTTTCTATTGTCCTCGTGTTTCCTTGAACATTTATCATTAAATTTAGAAACCTACATCAACTTCGAACTTAAGTGGAACACTCAGTAGAATAGTACTTGGAACAACAATGCAATACAGGCACCTCTGTAAATCATGTGAAATGAATGTAAATTGAAGGACTCGGGCAGGATGGTATGAAAAGGGTCAGAGGCCCGCTCGCAGATGAGCTAGTTCTAATTAATTAATCAACCAATTCAATTCATTAATTCAGTTTTAGAGCTCTTGCAAATTTAGGGAAATTCTCTAGTGATGAATATTCAGCCGTGTAGTAGTAATAGTAGAGGTACTACGGTTACGTACATACATCCATATATTCGAGAGGAGTACCAGTACGTTGCCGGTTTTTACTTCTGCTGATTTGCAGAAATACTTATTGCCGTTCCACGCGACAAATTTGTCAGATGTATTTCTATCTCCTTTTTGGCGTAGTATCCGACGACGACGTATCAATATATTCGAAATCTTTCGAAAAATACAACCTGAGAAAATTGAAATAACTTAGTAGATAAGTATGGCGATTTTATTAAAAGTTATGACGTAAATATAAGTAAAACATTAACAAAATATGATAGAGGAAATCTGAACGTAAGCCATCCACCATACTCTGAGTTTCACTGTCTATGGCTCATCAGTATGTTTTTGTGAAAGGTAGTGCAACTTCATACATTTATCGTGTATATCATACAATGCGTAATACCACGCAATAGAGGACCGTAAAATAATAAAGGTCTTACACACTAGCGTCCGTAAGTCTTTTGCTTTCAAGATACAGGAGCTTAATTTTTTATTTATTTTTTTTTTTTAATTTCTTCCGATTTTGAAGACATAATTGGGCCAAAAGTAATATATTTTAGCTCTAAGTATTATTAGAATATTGTCATATTTTTAACGTATTGTGTTCCTGATTGCGCTCTTGTTTGATTCTGTTGTTTGGTGTTTTTTTAAAATCGCTTTTTAAAATGGTTCCCTATACTTTTGAAGAACGCAGGGATATGATTAAGTGTTATACCAAAGCTCGATCGAATTCTTCCGAAGCTCAAGGTACCTATCGAGAGAAATATCCAATAAGACATGTTCAGGACACTTATTGACGAGCATAGGCGTTTGAGAGGTGAAAAATAATTTCAGCTGTACGGAATATTAACTGAGAATCAGTTAGACAAGTCCTCAAGGAACAACTTTTTCACCAGCTTCATTTCCAAAAAATTCGTCACTTATTATCCATCCCGTGTATAATATTGGGAATGTTGCAAAATCAAGGGCAAAATTTTGTGGCATTAATCTTATTCACCGACATAGCAAGTTTTAGTTGCTATCCTCAAACCGTAATACCGAATGACCAGTGTGGGTTTTCTACTAATTACTATTAATCAATTACTTAATTGACCCATTTCGATTGCTCAATTAATTGGCAGATGAACTTTGTCGAGATGTTTTGGAAACTGAACTGAAGACTATTAGAAACTGTCTCATTGAAAATTATTCAAAGAATGTACCTACTGTATATCGTGACAGTGCCTCAGTTCTTTTTCTCGAAGAACAAGGGAGCTTTTGTAAAGACAATTTGCTAATAGGTGGATTGATCGTGGGGGACTTGTACCATGGTGAACTCGTAATCCCGACCTTAATTCGCTCGATTTTTCATTTTGGGAATTTATGAAAAGTGTATGCCTTACAACTAAATAATGAAGAGCAAATGTGGAACAAAATTGTGGAATCTGCCGATAGATTCCGTAATAATCCCGGCGTAGGATCAAGATATCGTCAGTGATTAACACAAAGACTAGAAAAGTGTATCCAAGAAAGAAGGCCATTAATTTAAACACTTTTCTTAGAGCGAAGCACCTTATATTTTTTCAATTTAATATATTTTTTTCTTTGTTATATTAAGTTGTTATTTTCAAAGCTCGAATGTCGACTAAATAGCGACATTGTTTGTTATCAGATATTGAAGAGGAATAAATTTTCTAAAAAAAATTTCAAATTTTCAATATTCCGTATCTTGAAAACAAGAGGTGTATAAAACCTTTTTTGCATTGTGGTTTTAGTATGTCACCCTGTATACGAATTAGATGGTGACAGGTGTGGATGGGACTATCTGATATAGATACTCTAATTGTACGTTTCTTGGCGAAATAATTGCAAAATAATCAACTTTTTAGTCCAGATCTCCGAAAAAGTCATACGACATTGCAATTTTGAGCATTTTCTCTTTCCCCGATTTTACATGTAGTATGCGATACGGAATAATATTTAATATTAGTGATCAAGTTCTAAATGTCAAAGAATATTCGGCACTCAGAAATGGGATACAAGTAAGGAGTTTAATTTAAATATAGCAAACCTATAAAGGCTAGTATTTAAAGCGCAAGTATTGTTAATATTCTTTAGTATCACATATATTTGTGATGTTCCGCGCTGTTTTCACGTACAAAGAAAAGTTGTCTTAATCTTAATATTTTACATTATATTAACGCTCATCAAAGGGACTATTCGCTGTCAGCAAAATACAGAACAGCGCCTAAAAGATGTTTGGATTACATGGGCTGTTACTTTCAGAGTAACCTATTAACCTGAGAGCTAATTGGAGATGTTTTTCTCGTTGATCGACACCTAACTTGTTTCGGATATGTGTGCATTTATTTGTGCAATTGTATTCTGTTTACACGAGTTTTTGGATATGAAAATTTTTTAAACGTTCAATTCGCAATTATTTCCGTTTATATAACACTTTATCCCTACAGTTGCGAAAAGCTGCTGCAAACGCTTACAACTAAATACTCTACTCATAATATTATTACCTTTGCAAGGTGTTGGTTCCCATTTTATGGTTTTGAATACAAACATCCCAACTAAAAGACTTAATATTATTATTATACAAGTCAGTATCAAGTAAAAACGAAATTGAAAATGTATCTATTTATGTATACAGGTTTACTGCTGACTTGACTAGATAAAGATCGTCCAAAACATAGCTAACAAAAGCTCTTGCTATTACCTCACGGTATATCTACCATAATTAATTTCTTACTATTTGAAAATTTCTAATAAATTCATCTAAATTTATTAGCTGAATAGACAATAAGCAATTTGGTAGGAATGAAAATAATCCCCATTACAATCTGTCATACTTGTCATAATACACCATATTAACAACTTATAAGTACAGTTCGAGTATTTAAGGTTAAGTGAACTAATATAGTAGAAAGTTGAAGCAATTCAGAGGAAACTGGCATAAACTTTAAGCTGGATATCTTCTTGGATACAAGTAATGCGGTCTCCACCCTTAGATCTATAATTTATCAAATAAGGGAAGGGGAGGTGGGAAGTAGGTCGAAACTAATTTCTAGAATTTCTCTTTAATATTTTTTAGGAAGTGGCAAAGTTCGACTTCACGTCAATGTGGAAATATGATGAAAATATTTTAATTTATAAATTCTCTGCACCGCTTTAACTTTGTATAATCTCAGGTATTCGTAGAACAGGACAGTGTTATAGGCTAATATAGTGTTGTCTCTTTTAGGGCAACAGCAGCAATTTCACTTTGCCTTTGGTCAGCGACCTTTTCCTTTCGCCGCCTCGGATCCTTTGACCGGATTCAGGATGCCGCCGATAGGGAACTGTAACAGTAAGTACGCGTATTTATATATCAGCTACTTAAATTATTTAAAGCGGAAAAAACAAATTTATACTTGCAAAAATATTTTAGGTACAGTTAGTTCGGGAGTAGATCAATTTCGTGCATCTAAAACCGATCCCTTATCGTTTAACAAAAGACAAATTTACACCTAAATTATTAGGATTACCATTGTTATTATTGTTTCTATTATAAGAAAGTAGTATTGAAATTCGGGCGGTCTGTCTCTGGATGGTTAAAATTAAAAATTCAGTTTTATTCAAATCTCGATATTTCGTCCTTTATTCAGGACTTCCTCATCAGTTTAAAAAAAGACTAGTCAAATGTCAAAATGATAACAGAAAACCTTTTTTAAAAACACTTACAAATAAAGATTAAACGCAGAAAAATAATTTAGTATGGACAGTACATATAAGACATATACTACACAAATTCTATTCAAGACAACAAAGCTATTTGTACATTGAATATTTAATTAGATTTGAAATATATGCAAATTTGACAAGAATGTATCAAGAGAAAAAGAATTATTAAGATATGTTTACAACTGAAAATTAATGAATTTTAAATTGGAAAGAAAGTCTGGTTTTAAATAGATTATTTGCTTCTGCAAATCTAAAATATCCCAATAAATGTTACTAAATTGATCAGTATCTAACACTGAAGAGGGCACAGACAGAAATGGCACAGAAGTTATCTACAAGATAACATGTCAATGCGGGCAGTGCTACGTTGGACAAACAGGAAGAGCTATCGCGGTAACAATAAAGAAACACAAATGGGGCGCAAGAATTACAAGAACAGAGTAATCAGCGGTGGAAGAACATATACACGAAACTGAACATAAAATGGGTTTAACAACGTAAAAGTGATAATCACCACCAAGAACTACGGAGGAAGACTCATCAGAGAAGCCATGGAAATAGAAAGGAATAAGACCGTCAACAGAGAAGAAGGGTATCATCTTAGCAACACGTGGAAGAGTCTATTACGTGGAACCGTCACGCTCAGTGGGGCGGTTGAATGTATTAACGGCATATATAAGAAGTTCTCGGACAACCGAGAACCGGTTCGGTTATTCTGAAGAAGCCATCACCATGCACAGCGAAACGTCGAGCGAAAGCTTTGACACACAGCAAACCCAGAAGAAGTGAATAGCAGTTGATCAATGTTTTAAAATTAATTGTATTAGTTGTAAACCACTTCTAGAAAAAGCCGACTTTTGTAACTATCTTGAACGTCCACAACAGCAACATTATCGATATCAATGTTGGCTGGTTCGGTGTTTTAACCGTTGACACCTCTCGCCAATATAACTGTTACCGCAACCCAAATACGGAATGGGAGAGAAACTTTATCCTTTATTTGAGGAAATAAATTTCTGATTGCATTGGGACATTTTTATATTAGTAAACGGCCTCAGTTGGACCATCAAAGGAATTTGTACACTAAATTAAATTTTTTCAGCAGTGGTTTCGTGTAGTTGTTGGAGAAAATACCAAATAGTTTTCTCAAGTTCAAACGTAAAAACTTTTGATCAGAAATATGATACTATTCTTGAATGCTATCACAGTATTCAGTTTTTGATTCTACGGATGGTTTGAATTTAAATTAATAAATCTGCCTGCTAAAAAAGGAATACTTCAATTTGTCTCCATTTCTATCGTGAATTGCAGATCAGGGTCGAAAGTATTGGACAATATACGAGTGGATTTTATCGTGTCACTTGGGCCGGCACAAACTATATCATCAACATATTTATATATAAAGGGGAATTTAGAAGGAACTCTTGTTTTACCTAATATCAGACTGATGAGAGAACCCGTCGTTGTACCAAAAATTAGTATGCAAAACTTACAGTACTACTTACAGTATCAGATATATTTTCAAATAACGTCTGTTGTCATTAAGCAACATATTTTTAGGTAAGGAGTGCATTAGTCTGTTAAATTTTGTTGACGTCCTATATACAGATATATCCAAAGCCTTTGATGGTATTCTTTTCAAAAGGCTGCAGGACATTGGTTTTAGTGATTCCCTTGTTGCACTGTTTCAATCTTATCTTTGTCAACGACAATCTTTTGTATATTATAACGGTTTTACGTCCGATATATGCCGTGTTGATTCTGGTGTTCCACAGGGTTCTAATCTTGGTCCCTTATTATTTCTAATATTTATCAATGACTTGTTGAAACATGTGTGTTGCAAAGCCCTAGTGTTTGCCGATGATGTTAAATTGTATCGGTCTGTGGTTTCTTTGCAGGACTGCACTACACATCAGACGAATTTGATATCTGTCTCTGACTGGTGTTTTGCAAATAGATTGTGCTTAAATATATCAAAGTGTAGAGTTGTATCATTTACAAAGATAAAAGAACCACTTATTTATAATTACGTTCTGAATTCGGACGTTATTACTCGTAGTGATGGTATATTTGACTTGGGCGTGTACTTCGACTGTGGTTTAACTTTTAATGACCACGTCTGAAGTGTTACATCGTCTGCTAATAGAATGCTAGAATTTGTTCTAGGCAATACTCGCTCATTCCATGATATACCCCTCATAAAATCACTTTTTTTGCTTTAGTGCGCTCAAAGCTGGAGTATGCATCCCTTGTATGGAATCCGTACTATGTTACATATAAAAATATGATCGAAAGGGTTCAAAGACGATTTTTAAGATAGCTTTAGTATAAAAAATACATCACTTACCCGTGTAGAGGTTTCCCCTATGAGACCTTACTTGCTGGGTTTTCTGTGGCACGACTCGAAGTACGACGGGAAAAAATTAGTTTAACGTTTCTTTTTAAATTATTAAATAATCAAACAAGCGCCAGTGAATTGCTTGGCAAACTTAGTTTTTATGTGCCGCGTCAATCTTCTCGCTCATTTACTACATTTTATTTGGATTCAGCCAAGTCAAATCTACTGTCACGCTCACCTATTTATTTTATGTGTTCCACACTGTAAATGTGATATTTTTAATTGTTCCCTTGCGCAACTACTTCATTCGCATTCTTCATTATGCAGAATATCTTTTTCAGTGTAATATATAACTAGATCGATATGTATATGTATCCGTCTGCTTTTTGTCAGTACTTCTTGTCAGTGTTCTATAGACTGTATTAGTTTGCCTGTTATTTGATTTCTTGTAACTGTTGGCAATAAAGGCTATTATTATTATTAAAAATTTGACAACATTTGCATTTTTTACTTTATTAAATATTTTTTTGAAATTGCAATTGTAGTCTGAATTCAAATTTATTAATAATGCAAATAGGTAAAAATTGATTTTAATTTCGTCTTAGCTTCAGTAATGTTACTTCTGATTGAACTACATGTAATTTTAATCTCTAAACTGAAAGCTACTTCTCAACCTTGGCATAAATCGATTAATTTTAGTTGCCAAAACTCCATTGTCTGCTGTGAAAAGGTTAATAGCATTCCTTTTGCCGTCCTGTGCATGTTTTGGTGTAATGTTCTCTCTTTTACATCTAGCGAGGAAAATCCTTCTATTTGAAGCTGATGCCAGGTGGTTATTCAGTCTAGATAATCTGTTTAGTAATCTTACGGCACTCTCACAGAAGGTGAAAGCATTGAATGTGTTAGTGTTTGGATTAGGGCTTTAGAATATGTTGTACCACATTTTTGATGTATATTTACAGCAATGGTGACAATAAAAATCTTAAAACTGGTTTACATGGGTAACACGAAATAAAAGATATCGATGTTTAAGTTAATCCCTGCATTTGTCAAATTTTGTACAAAAAGTTTAATATACGATATTGTAGATCATCGAACTTGTCTTTGAAGGGGTTATCTTTAGCGTACATAATATGAAGGAAATACATCATTATCCATCGTCCAAAAAAATTTCAAAAAGGTACTTTCATTATTTTCTAAAGTACCTTTTAGTACATCTGTATATCACGCAGTTATATACAAGTCACGGTATATTATTATTAATTTCTAGAAATCTATTTCTGAGGGATTCCTTTCCAACTTGGCGGTTGTGATGGCGTTTAAAGGAGAATTTTTCCATATCATCTACTTGTTTGAAATTGTAACATGTGAACATATGAAATCGTCATTCTGTCCTTTCTGCAGATCCAAAGTAATTAAAAATACTAGCAGCAAAATACAAATCAAGGTTTTATATTATGGTTTTCATTCTTCTATTCTCTTTAAGGTTGTAAGCAATATTGTGAAGATCTCTGTTCAACTTGGGTGAGTGTTAAAATTAAAAGACACCTTAAGATTATATGTAGGTAGTTATTTGCCAAGTCTATGAAATATGAGAGTGTGCTATGTGTTTGTATTTAAAATTGCTCTACATAAAAAGAAAATACCATTAAAGGAATACTAACCAATTTTTCCAACCGTAAAATTTCGGAAAGGCAAGCTAATCCAACTAACTAATTCTATTAATATATTTACAATTACTAAGAACATGGAACACGATGATATGCTTAAAATAATAATATAAACAGACCGTATGACCATATGCGATAAGAAGAAATTTGGGTTTTTCGATTATTGACCAAAATTAATGGTCGTGTAAACCACTGTGCGACAGCGACAGCACTTTGAAGTGATGACTGGAGCGCAACAAGTCGATTGCCTAGCAGTAGCGCCACTGCGCTGAAATAAACGCGAGCGTTATTTAGAACAAAAAACAATAAGAGAATTCATGACGACGCAAACATAATATAGTAAACAACTTACCAAATACGCTTAAATGGCTGAAAAGATATCCGGAAGTGAGGCCTTCAACACCTGTATCATAGCGTACGTTTCTACAGTGAACTCTTTGAGACCCGTCCGTTACTGCGTATATATCTGCTTACACGCAGAAAAAAATCGTTCTACATCTAGCGATATAATATTCGCGTACTTAAAGTGGTCTTTAAATTTGTATAACGGATCTTCAGCAACACTATTATTAAAAAGATGGCGTAATATAAAAAAATCTAAATTTTTACGTCATATTGTATTAAATTTTTCTATGACCGAAACACTTTTTTTGCCATCTAAAATATATAGCACTGTTTGTAAGTGGTCAACAATTTCACGGGAATCCCGTAAGGACAACGAAGTGTTTTGCAATTTTTTTATTGCGTCGGCTATTGGAACGTAATTATCGTTAATAGATTTTAAATCTGCTGCAACTTGAGGATTTTGGAATTGCATTTGACTTAGCTTTATTGCAACTGCCTGTTTAGCGTCCAGTTGTAAAATCACTAATTTGATGTTTTCAAAATGTTTAAAATAATAGAATGCTGCTTCTAACCATCTACCCCATCGTGTACACACCGTGCTACAATAGATACTATAAAAAAAGGATTGTAACGGTGAATACTTAATAATAAAACTTTCTGAAGAAAATTACTATTACACTCAGAACAACTGTTTTAGATGACGAAAAGTAGTGAATTACGGACCATAATGTGTAAATACAATTTGTTGTAATATGTTAGCATTTTTCTGATGTCCGAAACAAAGAATTTTTTATCCTGGTCGATACTACCATAATGACAACTACAAACATTCAAACAAACTGTTGCTTTTCAGTGTACGTTGTGATTGACACATTGCGAGAAAAATTTAAAACGGTATATAATCAACCCAGCAACAACACCATTGGACAAAAAACAATAACGTATTTTAGACAAACCAAACAACGGAATCGAGTAAATGTTAATAAACTGGTAACCGGAACCACTGCGCGCATTTTTTTAATAAACAACCGCTCTTTGTACTACACAATTCACGTTCAACAATAATAAATAGTAACAAAAAAGGCAAACAATTTACTACAAAGTAAAAAGCAATTAATCTGTTTTTGTGGCCAGACAATGTATTCAATAACATGTGGACAGAACGCTGGCCTGTGATAGGTTTTATAAAAACGATATCCTGATGTAGGATGACAGTCGAAAGCTGCGGGAGTCCGCTCGGTCGATACGCTCATCAACTGCATTACCGACGTATACAAAGTACACTCCATTGCAATAACCATGATGGCAATTATCCGACGAATTCAAAAAAGTGGGATCTTCCTGCGAATTACCACAATACATGTACCGGCATTTCTATGTGTATATGCACGTAACCAGGGTCGTATTACCGTTCAGTGCTGTATAATTTGATGAAACGAATATGACGCTTCTATTTGTTAAAGCTATCGTAGTAAAGTCATACTCTGGTATATACATTTTATTATACTTTTAGTCTTAACTTTGTCATTGACGTAGTGATATTGTATTCATATGAAAAACAACGATGATTCACCCATTACGTGTTAGTAGTTCTTAATCCAGGATCATGTATACGGCATCATCTGACAGCAAGACATTAGTACAAAAGAGAAGCGGCGTATTTCAAAAAAATATTACCAATTGCCAAAAAGGAGTCAAAGAAAAATTAATCCATTCCATCAATGTTTGAGATGACTTGAATAAACTCATCCCTAAGTCGACAAAGGATAAAGAGATAGCAATGGTTGCTTTCCTAGACGTTGAAGGTGGGTTCAACAATGCCACCACAAATTCTTTAAGATAAAGTTAAGAAACAGAAAATGTCTCTACGAGTCTGTCAATAGCCTTTTTCTATGGTCGCCATTGGCCGACAATTTCATAACCAAACCGTTCAAAGACAGAAAGCTCTACTACTAATGATTTAGCGGTAGTACAAGGCAGAAAAGAATTACTTCAACATTGCAGATAACTGAAGTCAACAGAAGCGGCTGACAGCACAACCTTAGTTCTAAAACCAGTTATGCTAGTCGAAGCGAAAGTCCAATTTGTCAAAGGGGGTTATGTTAAATTGATAATGTTAATATATCCCCTTACCTACATCGTAAGCTTGGTTCTATTACCGTATACATAACCCCAACATTAGAAACAAAGGTGCCCCCCCGGTACAACACTGTGATCTTTCCCTTATAACTATGCTAGTGTCTGCAACGCTGTTCCTGGGAATTTTAAATCTTTCTCTTTTTCGAGTCTGAAAAGTAGATATAAAGAGTATTTATCAGCTAAACAATTGTGACCTTTTCTTTTTTAGTTCCTCTTTCCACTTCTATGTTAATCTTTGGCTCACCATTATAAATATGTGCAGTATTTTAGTGACTATTCGATATTGGCAATCGTTTCACCTTTTCACATCCAATTTCAGCGAGAACAATGCTTAGATTACTCTGGTCCTTTTAGACATAACATAATTTTAGCTTTGTAGGTAATATTCCATATTGTTATTTGTTTAATAAATGCTTATTATTATTATTATTATTATTAAAAAAGTATCCGAGAGTATGGTTCGATTGAAGATATACAACTGTGAGATCAATAAAACTATTTTTATGGGAAAACTTGATGTTTAAAGACCATCACACCAATAATAATCTATGACTTGTACTCGGAAACAAAAGGTGACTAAGTGCCATATAACGACTAGTATATCTGTGTACCAGGAAACTATGCCTACAAACCAATAAAAAGCCTCCTATAATCATATCATCTGATGAAGGAGTTCAAGACAAGACCGATTACAAGCAGGCTTAGTGATTGTATTAATGGAGACTTTACAAGTTTAAACACAACTAACACATAACCGAAAGCGAATCGCGGCACAGTTTTCCTTTATTCATGTGTTCACTTTTATAATCGTTGCCTTCGGAAGTCAGAATGATTGACTCTATGCATTCTCGTAGTATTAAGAACACATTGCAAGCATTCTGTGTCCAGTCTATTAGTTCATCGATAGCTTTAGGCGCATAGCATTGTATAATTCATGAACTAAGACTATTCGGTGGCTACAACCCATATTTGGGGCACCACCCATCTCTTCATCCATCAACAAGCAATTCGTCATGATTGTCACATCATCTTGGCGATTGTAAATTAGTTTGGATTTGTACGTCACATTAATGATCATTCTTTTACACTCTACTGCATTATTGGTTTCAATGCTTTTGGTCAGCAATGCCGGGTTTTCGCTATTTCCTTCGGTAGGTTGTTTATAAACAGGTGGTCGATCAATGGTCGACATATTTTTTTCTGGCAACGTTATGTCGATGCCTTGCTACTGTAGCCATACACATGACTTTATTTATGAACTATTTGCTTTTACAGCACCTTTTTGACTTTTCTTCATGAAGGATAATGTAACATGTTATTTTAACTTGAGATAAGCAAAACCATATTTCGTATATTTGCAAGTAGTCATACATGCCTTCAAGATAATTTCTGTAGTTTCCCTGTAGTAAATAAACAAAACTCCAATCGTCCTCGTTTGTTTTATTTTGTCAGCACTGTTGAGGATATGTTTTCTTGTGTGGCATTATTAGGAATGCCATATCTCGATTATGCTGAACATATAAAAAATCATTCTTTTCTCAAGGATTCGATAATTCCAAAATTTTAAAGACCACCACAATTTGGAACGGACGGACTTTATTTATCAAGAATTTTTACTGAATATGTACACCATTGTTATATTCTATTTTGGTAATATTCTAAGGTTCTTTGATTAATCTACTTCTACGGATAATTGATAACGGATAGTTCGTAATAAAAATATTTTCATATATTTTCTTGTAACTTAATATATAAAATTAAAACAAGATAAGTAACCGATCCTTACATTTAGATTATTTATCAATTTAAAGAATTGTGTGTAATATCCGCGTTAGAAACTGTAACGATTTAGAATTGTGTTAGTTCGGTTCTGTATAGTGAGCTATTGGATAGACATAGGACAGAGCAGTTGTAACCAGTGATTATGTGTCGCTGGAATTTGTTGTTTGAAAATTCGTGTTTATCTATTCGAATAAATTACGTCAAAATGGATTTTAAAAGCGGTCTGTTCTGCTTGCTGTAGTAATATATGTCTTTTTTCAGAATTGATTATTTTATCCGTTGACGAGCTTTTCATTTAACCGTTTCATTCATTTAACTGGTTATTACTTTAAAAAAAACGCTGCACTACGGTACATTCTAGTGCACGGCTTAAATTTAATATGTTGGAATATAATTATAGGTATTCCTATTTTTCTGTAAATGGTATTTGTTGATTCGTAGCTTCCCCTGCATCGGACTATTAAATATGTTCAACCATGTTCTTACTTTACGTAATTACATAGTATTTTGAATTCTTTTCTTTTTCTTCTTTGTTTTCAAGACCCTTGAGAGTGTCCGGTTTGCTGATGTCTTCCATTCTTTCCTATCTCGGGATAGTCCTCTCATGTCGCATACTGTTATTCTGTGTTCAAACATATCTATTATCCTCGCCATCCATCTTTTCCTTCCTTCCACACCTGCCTGTGTTATTTCTTTAATTAGTCAATTTTGTTCCACGCTCACTACCTATCCGGACCAGTCCAATTGTGTGCTTACTATTTTTCTCATTATTAGTGCTTGTTCTAATGTCACTCTAATTTCTTCGTTTATTAACCCATCACATAACTTCTGCTATCCTCCTCATGTACTTCATTTGTACTACATATTTCGCATCCATATGTGATTATTGGTATAATTAGTCTTTTATATATACATGCAGCTTCACATTTTGGTATATTTTTATCCAATAACGTATTCCTGTTGCCTTTTTTATTTTACATGTGACTTATTGCAGCTCCTTTCCTTATTCTTATGTTGCCTTTTCTTTAACTAATACATTTGATTTTGTCAACATTGATACTCACTTCCAGCTTGCTTATATCGTCATGCTCTTCATTTGCTTCTTCGAATCCACGATTAACACAATATCATTGGCATGCAGTGAAAATCTTTTTATGGGAATTAGATGTCCATATACAAATCCAGTTATTCTTTGGTTGCCGCTTGCCTGCTTCTCCTGCTCTCTTCTTTAATTCCCCATTTCTGTAGTAAGTACTTCCAATCTGTCTCCTTATACCTGACTCTTAGATATTGATTTTACGACCCTTAGTGTTTTCTATATTTATCTAGTGCTTTGTATAAGGTTTCTTTATTGATCCTATTGAAACCTGCCTTAAGATCTATAAACATACAGTTCTTCTCCTTTTTGTGATTTTCTCTTGATTGTACTTGTTAGTATATGAACACTAATCCTTCCATTTGTATCCTTTCTTGGCCTAAAAGGTGCTTGTTCATCTCATAATTTCTCTTCAGTTTCAATCTTGAGCGATTCTTCTATGATTCTAGTACAAATTTTAGAACTCAGTGACGGGAGGCAAATTGGTCTAGAGTTATCGCAGCTACTTTGTTCTTTTTCTACAAATTGGTACTATTATATTCTTTTTCCAGTATTGTAGTATATTATCCACGCTTCCTTACAAATCTCCTACAACAATTCCTTTCCTTTAACTCCCGTTCATTTCACCATTTCGGGATCCACGTCGTCTTCGCCTGGTTTTCCTAGTTTAAATTTGAAGCACTGCTTGGAAGCGAGATTTCGTTTTCCCTCAATGGTTAATCAGATAGTCGGACACGATCAAATTCATCAAACCAGCATCTGATGGTAATGCTAGAAGGTGCATGGACTTCAAATTCTCTTTGATTTTTGCACACGTTTTCCATTGGAAGAAAAGGAATTACATCACTGACCAGTACTGTCCTATTTCCATGATTCGCTCACTTTTAACAGCTCTCAAAACAATACTGCTCGATGAATCTCTCCGAAAATTTGACAGACGTCGATTGAGAATAGGGTTCACATTCGATAATACAGATTATGACGAAAAGTGCTATCTGCCTTCAAACAACTCGTATGTATAGCAGCTACATTAATACGAGAATATGAAATAATAACGGATAAATAATCAGCAACAGGTTTGATGCTATGATAGCTGATAGTGGGTCAAGAATCTATTTGTTCATTGCAATAAGTTCTCTCGATATTTTGATAGAAAATATTAATTTCTATTGAAATCTTAAACAACCTTGCAAAGTTAAATCTAACTAAATAAAATGCTATGTTTCATAATTTATTTGGTATATTTTACAATGCATTATAGTGCTTCTCTATACCTATAAAAAACAAAGCGTTTATAAATTTATTATTATTGTTTTAATTTTGGTTTTTTCCTTGCCAGCAAAACTTTTTTCCTTCTTCTTAAAATCTTCTTTGATCCAGGTAAATTTATTTACTCCAACCACTACGTTAAAGACGCAGTTCTATCTAAACTTCGAAACATACAGGCACTGCAAATATTTTTTTCTTTTTTAATATTTACTGCACACATGGTGTTTACTGCATACTGCAAAGAAGTTCGACAAGGTTTCCATTTTTAAGCAAACTTGAATTGTTGGCAGTTGCAGTGGCAGCAAGTTGTCAATCTAATTTTAATCTAATCTTGAATTACATTGAATATTCGCACAAATTCATTCTTTGCTTTCATACTAATCTTTGTGAACCAATCTAATAACTAATTTTGCGAGAGCAAGAAAACGGTTATGAGAATTAATCGCCTTGAAGAATTCATTGAAGAAAAGTAAAATTATTTTAATTATTATTCATTGGAGAGTACGGCCTGAAACGTGGAAAAAACAATTCGCTTGAGTTGCCAAATGAAATAAAGCGATTTGAATACGAAATATTTAGTAACGAGTTTTATTTATTACCCTTCGGGGAGTCATTAACAGATTTCATTCAGCGCAGTTACAGCTTGTTATTTTCAGCAATCTCTTCGTCGTGTCGCACGTATTTCAATCTACACCCATCTAAATATATATAATTTGATTGGTATTTCTATAATTCGCCATTGAAAGTAATGATAAAATTAATTTTTTTAATTAGTATAATTTTTAATTTTTTCTGAAAAGCAATATATAACCTCTTGTATATTTAACAAAATCATTGTCATTGAAATAGTTTCAAACCATTCAACACTTTGAGTTAGAAGCCAGTTTATTAAAAAACCGATTCCGGAACAGTTTAAAATATTTCAATGCGATATATAATCCCGTGTTGATTGGTAAATACGCGCCGCGTTCTCTATGAATCGTGTTAGTGCCGTGATTAAATTTTCTTTTATGCAAACCGTATTTTACAAACGTCGGAGGGAAGCGACCGGACATTTCAGTAGACTACATAATTAAATGAAACTGTTTATTCATTTGCAGATATGGCGCAGTTCGGACTCACAAGTACGAACTCCCACTGGGGTTACGGAGCGGCAGGGGCGTACTCACCTTATTTCACGCCAAGTTCGCTGGGTTCCTGTGCGGCACCTACTGCTTCCCAGTTCAACACACCGGCGTTGGGGTTTTCCGGAAGTACGCCGGATCAAACTTCGTCTCAAGATGCGTTCGGCTCAACTGCAGTTACATCCCGTAAGACAATAATTTTGAAGTATGTTAACATCTAAAAGAGAGAATTTCAGAGAGGACATTCAGAAGCACAATAATTCAAAACTATTTCAAAAAATTATTTCAACGAAACACATTTGTAATCAAATATTCAAGTTTAAATACTTACGATGAAATGTAAGTAAGTCCATCAGGAATAACC
This sequence comes from Oryctes borbonicus, assembly GCA_902654985.2. Taxonomy (NCBI): domain Eukaryota; kingdom Metazoa; phylum Arthropoda; class Insecta; order Coleoptera; family Scarabaeidae; genus Oryctes; species Oryctes borbonicus. Next base: position 3,905,089 of record LR736888.1, read on the forward strand.
CATAAATTATTGTTTTTTTTTTGACAAGATGGTGGGTGTGAATGTAATTTCTTATTCGAAAAAGATATCCTTCAATTTGAATATTTAGTAGAATGGCTTTTGCTTTAAGTTACTGCTTTATAGCGTCTAAGCATTTTTTCTGTTGAGCAACCCGCAGCAACCCCTATGTATAGGCTGTTTCACGAAATTCCTTAGTTAGAAGTTTTGATGATGTTATTATGGAGCACAAATTTAAAATATTTTCGCATCCTATTGAACTGGAGGTGGTTCCCAAAATTCTTATTTTAAATACGGTGGTATATTTGTCATCAACTTGGTCGATTGCACCCAGTACATATAAATAATTTGTATTAAGGCACCTTACCCCTAAAGTTAACTGTTTTCGATATATCGCGATCACATTAAAATTTTAACATTTACATGGCTTTAAATATTTATCAAACAGCGCAATTTTTCAAGCAAAGATTACAGAATGGCTACTATACCACTCATTGCATGGTACACTATTGTAAAACATTATTCCATTATATACAGTTTAAAGGAAAAATTGTTAATGTCTTGAAAACTGTTAAAAATAGGTATATCAAAATTCGTAAAAAATCAGTAGCGTCATCAAAGATAGAACGGTCCACTTGAAAATGCGAAGTTTTTCAGTTTGCAAATATCTATATTTGGAACCAGTTTATTACTACCCTGCATAAGATGTAGTAAGGACAAGGATAAGGTGTGGTACACATGACATTTTTCGTTCCTACAAAAGTAAATATCTCATTCTTCATGACATTCTCAAATATTTAATTTTAACAAGAGCGCTGCAGATGCTAAATTTTCAACAGTTGACTTTTGGGGTGAGGTAGCACACACATAGCAGGCAAATTCAAATTATTTGCCTGCTATGTGTACAATCAATTAATTTAACGAAAAGTAAACAATTGTATTTAAAATAAGAAAATTGAGAACCATTCCCGTGTTTCGCGGCTGAAAATATTTTAAATTGATAGGTTTGCTATAACTATTTAAAAATTTAAATTTTCTTCATATCACGGTTTGGCGTATTTGTAAATATATTTATATTATATGATTATATATATTTATTTGCCAACATTAGATAAAATAGCCATATAAATCCCTTTAGTCATGATATTATTAACCGAATGTGTGGGAACAATACCATTTTACCATCTTAAAACAAGAATCACTTTTGCCTTTCGTGTTTATCTTGCCTGTAGAATTTAGCGAGACTAACACAGTGTTTTTAAAAAAGGTGGCCTACTGGGTGCCTCTTTCAATAATTTTTTTCTGCTGATTGTATCATCTAATATACCAAGAAAAAAGCGGTTAAGCTGCAAATACCTTATTTTTCAGCATAGTATTCATGCTTAACCTTTAATCTCCAACTGTAGATATCGTACTAAAAAAGTACATTTAGTATTGTTATATGAATATTAATTATAATAGCATATCTCAAAATCGCGGTCAAAATATTATTAAGAATTAATTAAAGCTTGCTCAAATTGACCTACAGATTAGAAAATTATTAATTATTACGGAAATAAAATTCTTTGAGTATTTGGTACCAAATAACACATTACAATGATACCTTTCCGCAGAATATGTTACCCTAGGAAAAACTGGTCTGAAAGCATTCGTTTTGAATAATAGTAGTTGCTTTGTCATGTAAAATTTGGAATTGTGCAGGTAAGCGCAGATGTGATTTCTCTCTTTAAGATGGTACTGTAGCCAAAGTATACGTAATGGTTAATATATATAATTCAGGATTTATTCTTAGTTGCTTTTAAACGAAAGATAAAAACAAATAATATTTGACGTGTTAATTATGACTTTTAGAAATGCCACAGGATTGACCTGAAACAATTTACAGTTAGCTGAATGCAGGATTTCCATTGAAATAGCGTCTTGCGGATTTTGCCGCGTTTGTTGCATTAACGCCCATGACATTTCGCTGAATATAGCGTCAGCTCTTCCAGATTTGTGCTCAGACTTTTGTCGTTATCTTCTGCTCGTCGTTATACACCGTGATCAGCGATCTTTGGGGAACGTATGAAGATTTTAGAATTTTAAAAACTTTGTTATAAATGTTCGAAAGGGGCACATAGTACTTTTTTAATTAAATACATTATTACTGCCTAACTCAATTCATTTAAATGAAAGAATCTACTTTTTAGAATTTGGAACGCATTTGCGATAATTTTTCTTATAACTACTACGAACCTATCTGTTGTATTTTCGGGCAAATAATTGTATTTTGTAGAGATAATAAGCAAAGATTACTTTATCAAAAATTTTAATAAAACTTAAAAAGACAACATACCTTAAAGTCAAATTCATCATAAGCAATTGAAACTTAAATTACAAATATGAAAACAAAACTGCTCAAAGTAAAAGCGAAATTAATCCGACATTTCTGGAAGATATGTCGTAGACTATTCTTTTTAAATGTCCAGAAAGAAAATAGCCTAATAGTCTTAAATCAGAAGAACGAATTGGCCATCTTGTGGGATCATTAGTACCTATCCATATTACTGTTATGAGCAAGGATGCTGTGTTGTTGAATATATCACCTGTCGCAGATGTAAATTATCATTCTCAAACAAAGGAGGTAGCTGATGTATTAGAAAAATCTAGGTATTGCAATCCTGTACTGTAAAAAATATGGACCGATCAACTGGTCTTTCAATATTCCACACCAAACATTTATGTTCCTTGTTCTTCTCTGGAAATTATTTCCTCTCGTCTAATATAGACTTTCAGACAGCCCCGGTAATGTGATTTACAAAGAGTGACTATTTCGTTGTTCGAAAAGTTGCTCCCGTTACAAGACTACAAACAGGGAAATTTAGAATATATTAATTAAATTCCCTAAAACCTCCCGTAATAAAATTAAGTATACGAATTTCATCGCCGTCGTAAAACCCAAGCACCAAATGAATCTTAAATAGTTTATATTAATTCCTTATGAACTAATTCAACTAATACAGCGCAATCCTCACCAACAGATCTCACAAATGACAGGATTGTAAGCAACACTTGTTAATACATTTATTCTGTTGGCTTCATTTGCTGCCATTCTTCTTCTTGCTTCATTTGTTCAATCTTTACATTTATCTTTAAGAAAATCATACATTTCTTAACGTATTACCCGTACGAATAAATGAATTTCTTCCTGGATGGCATTGATGTGGAAATCTAATAACTTACAATGCCTCTTCGGCACTTGCATTTTACCTATACTCTCTAGGTTGACAGCAGCCATAAGGAAGGTTATCACAAATGTGTTGCACCTTCCAAAAATCAAATAAAAAGTAAGGTATTCCATTAAAAAGGAAAGTTAGGTAAAAAGGAAATTTAAAAAGATTTCACCGTGAAATATGTGCCACTACCGTACATTTGTAACAAAATCTTTCAGAATTTTCAAATCTGTATTTACAATGATGACTACTTACATAGTGATAGATACCTATCAGGAAGGTTTAGCGAACCAAGATATATAACGAGGAGCAGAAGACAACACCAGCAATATTAAAAAAAACTTCAGAAGAAGCTGAAAACATATCCTGCGAAGCGTCAAATACGTTAGTGGAATAAGCACCGCAGAACTCGAATAAACACTACTTCAATTTACAATTAGTTCAGTGTAATTGTAGATTTCCCTGGGCAAATTGTTATATGCTTTCAATTTGTTAACAGTTTTGCCGGATACGACGTCAACGGATCTCGACCAACACCTCGGATTAGTATCATCGCAAGCTCACTCGAATCATTCGCAAAACAGTTCCCATTCTGCATCCCTATTGGTTCCCAGATACTCGTCCAATCATACGGACTTTTCTCTGCCCGGCCCTAGATCCCTTTCAGATAACTCAAGCGCCGCCGAAAGCCCAGTTCAAGACGATTTGCTCACGCAGAGTAGCTTAGGCGTGAATCACGTTAACAATACCAACTTTCCCTTACATCAGAATATGACTCCTACTACTTATTCGGGTAGTAACTGCAACAATTCCTTATATCCCGTTCTACCTGCAAGTCTACTTTATTCCCAGTTGTATTCAGCAGCGAATCAAAGCCACAACTTCCACTCTTTACATACGCATTCGTCCCAAGGTCACCATAACGATTTGCAAACTGTGATGGATCATCTCTCAACCTCTAACCAACGGCAGATGAACGGCACAACTGATTTGCTGTTAACGAATAATGGATCTTGCGCGGCGGCGGCTCAAAGACAGGACGATCACAGTAGAGGTTTGAGTAACAATGGTAGTCAAAGAGGACCCGCTCAAAACACAGACGCAGTTTGGAGACCTTACTAATATATTTGTTATTATGTTAGTTTTAATTATGTGCAATATATACTTTTTTTAAATTATGATATGTGTAACATTTCGTTATTTTAACTATTGTATTCCTGCTGACATAGATTATTTTAAAGTGATACTAAAATAATAGGAAACGTACGATAGTGCGCAAGAAAAACGAAAATATAGCAGAATTATTACGCAATTATCGTTGAAGTGAAGCAAAATAGTAGATGCGTTTGGTCTAAGTTTATCCAAAGGAATTATCGGATATGTCCAAATTAATTATTGAATAACATTGGAGAACATTCTACGGCACGGGCTTTGGGCGTCAAGCCACAGTAAGTTTAGGTTGTTGACTAAGAAAATCATATCAGATTTGCTGAATTGGCTCTACTTTTTAAGATATCCCCGATTTACCAAGGATGACCAGAAAAACATAAGTATCGTGACATAATTGAAGTTCTTAATTTATTTTTGATCAAACGTTAGTTATTGTTTTATTTCCAAATAACATAAGTCTTGGAAAACTTCAGCAGATTTATTTTGTATTTAAATCACAAAACATACCAAGATTTGGGAGTTGGACTGCTTTCTTGAAATTCAAGTCTGGATGTGTTACTATTCGTGCTTTCAGTTTCTATCGTTATCTCTTGGGAAAGCTGGACACTGACACGAGTAAGTTTTCGTCGTGTGATATTGGCAGGCTGACTAATTCCATGTTAGCGTATGTCCAGCTATTCCTCCTGAACCGACTCATACTTTTCACATTTACGACACAAAAGTAGCAGTCATGAAACTGATCTTTCAATTCATTCAAATTTATCGGCATCCCAAAATTGTTCCTCTTGGATCCAGTTTTGAAGTGATTCTACGCATATATTACAAACTTACTGTGGTACGCAATATTTACTTTGTTTGATTCGTTTGTTTAACAGAAATACGTTTGATTAGCTTGTTTATTCTTTAATTAGGAGCAAAATTTACCACAAATAAAATAAAACCTGTGTGGGATCGTCTTCGCGTCAGGCTCATGGTCCAAGCCAAAAAAAAGAAACAACTCCTACTTCGCTAAATTAAGTTATTACATTATTTTAGATACGTTGGAAACTTAACAAAGCGATTCTCAAATGTTGTGCATTTTCGGAAGTGAATTTATTGCAAGGACCAATGTCAATTCAACGAAATTAATTTTATATCCGGTAAATGCGAAGCGCAATTCCAACAAATCCAATGCCGCAGAATAAATAAATTGTTTTTGTTCCCCTGTATAATTATTAATAGTATTTAATGTATTGTATCAGTTACAAAGAAAAAAATTCTTTGAGGGTTTTCTCCTACATCGCTGAAATACGAGTTTTTAAAAAATTTCTGGTGTATAAATGTTATATTTTATTATTTCACATTTTTGAGCTACTGTCAGACAATTAAGTAATCAACTAAATGAGAAGTCTAGTGGGTTATAGGAAATATAAAATGAATACACACGTGGAGGGTGTATTGTTAGCTTACATATGTATACGTATATTACAAGTAGATGCTTCTGCCAAAACTTTCAATTTCAATGTACCTAGAAAGATAGAAAAGCTAGCAGCTAACTTCCTGTACGATTTATGAATATCTTACGATATCCGCACCTTTTCCAACTTTTCACTCCCAAGGAAAATCATCTTTTATGGATTGCTGCAGTTAAATCTTTGCTGTAGCGTTCTTGATCCCTTTTAGCACCAACTGGTGCTCTATAAGAAAATCTAATATTTTAGGAAAACTCTGGACTTGGACTCTTAAAATCTCGGGTTATCTTAGCAATCTTTTTCGGTGATGGTTCTCGTAAGGGTCTTAGTTAATATCGGCCTGGATTGAATTAGACTGCTTTTAACATAATAAAGTATCTGTTCCTGCCCTGATACACCTTCTAAGTATCATGTTCGGCAGGGTATCATATTCTCGATTCCCTTTCCTTCAATAGACCACAAGAAATTGGTAGAGATACTTTGAGAATTATAAAATCATCCACAATTAATTATCTTTCTACCTAATGAGCTTAAATGTACTCAACTGTTTATATTCTCTCATCAGCTGTATCGCTAGATGTGTAGACTAATTCGGTGTCTACATACATGCAGGGCATAACTTAATTTAAACGAAGGTCTGTTGTTGGAGAATTTAGGACATCTGCGGATCTGTTTTGATGAAATTAGTTAGCGATGAACTCATAATATAATCCACGACAGCAAGAAAATTTGAATTTTCCAGACCCTTGTATACTACTTGTTGTGAATGGTTCTAGAGTATTTCTGCCATTACGAATCTCATTACCAGAATGTCGATATACAAAACGGTAGCTAGTGAGAGGTCCTAGGATAGGTCTCGGTACAGAGTACTTTGGCGAGGCTTTGTATAAAAATATTATTTGAAATGATAACGACCAGAGTCGGTTAAAACTGAACGTATTCCCGGTTTGAACCGTGTCATGGTTAATCAAGAACACAACGTTTCGCCCACAATCATATGGGGTTTCTTCAGGAAAGAGAAAGGTGGTAGTCCACAATTAGCACGGTAACTCAACGTATAAACAACGCCAGAGAGGAAATTAACTGAGCGGGAAGCACTTGAGAGATTCTTAAACATCATAAGAATGTCACTAGGGATACAGGTTACCCCCTCGCAGACATATGGAAGCCCATCATCTGTAAGGACCAATCCTCAACTAACAGTGACCGCGACATTCAGCGACGGGCCTCGTCCGCCGCCGATATAAAAGCGTGCTGCTCACTTCGTATCTCCGCAGTTAATTTTCGCCTCTGGTATGGTTCACATGCTGAGTTACTGTGACCAACAGCGTACCGCTCAGTTAATTTCGCCTGTGGCGTGGTTTACACGTTGCGTTAGTGTGCTAACTGCACCCTACCACCTTTCCCTCTCCTGAAGAAGCCCAACGGGGGATGGGCAAAACGTCGAGTTTTCGTTTAACGATGTCACGCTCCAAACCCGGATCACGTTTAGTTTTAACAGCATTTAACTTCACAAACTTTGGGATATAATTAGCTTCTTCTGATTAAATAAAATATGGAGAAAAATTTCGTGCCATATGCTTCAACACTTGCCATCGTTTTTGTTCTGCGACATTATTTAGATTCCCAATTCGACTTCTTAAAATTAACTTTTTGCCGTTTTTCCTTGAATCTCTGCTAGTTTTGAAAAATGTTATGTGTTTTAATTGGAAATTTTTTATTTTTGCACAACAAATGCATAGGATTATCTTTTAGGCTTTGTTTTTAGCACCAAGCATCGTCAAAATCACGTATGATGTAGCTATATGCAAGTTCACAATACCCAACATAAAATGTTTCCAAACTCAAGAAGATAAGCAAAGGCTTGATTTTTTTTTCCTTTTGGGATAGAAATGTTTTCCGCCTAATTGTAAGATAATACTACTTTAGCATTTACTATGTGTAATGCGCCAAAAAGTCCTACATACGTATCCCATTATTAATTACGAATACTTTTACATTATCAAGTGATTTCAGTGCAATATATTATGAAGGTTGTTGACTTGTTAAATTGTATATAGATAATATAAATGTTGCTACCTCCTACTGTAAATTGAATTCAAATAACCACGACACTTGTACATTTGCTGTAAATTGAAACTGTGTACTCGATTCCAGATTTATTTCCACGCATTTGAATTCTTACCCTTATTTATATGCGAACTAATACTTCGAGAAAAATCATGTTCAATATATGAAGAATGTGGTGCCCGCCACACCTGCATCGTTAGGATAATTAAAAGCGAGATAATTTTATGGTTGGCCAAAATTCTAGCACCTACTTTAGTAAGTTTAAAGTATTGCAATTTACGTTGATACAAAACAAAAAATATGGTCCTGGACTAAGTCTTTGAAAATCCGTTTTACTCTGTTAACGTTTGAATGTATACGTAAAATGTTTGTAAATTATTAAATATTGTAAAATAACAACGATAAATACATGAATAAATATTTATAAACAATTAAATGGTTTTCTATTCCTATCTGTCCTAGCTGTCTGTGTAATATATATTCGTCTGTGACAATTTCCAAGTTGAGAAGATAGAGATGCAATATCTAGCTAATGACAAAACTTTCAAAAAGAAAATAAAGTTGAGTGCTTCGAGGAGTTTCAAAAAGTGTCCGATTTAACCATTTAGCAACAATCAAAGTACGGGTTGCCTAAATACTGAAATAACATTTTTCAGACTAGGCGAGCTGTTAATATTAATAAAATTGATTCACCATCTTTAAGCCCAGAATTTTAACCATTATGGAGCCTTACTTTTAAAATAAATTTACACCTGGATTGAGAATTGGTATACTTGAAGGGTTTATAATAGGCTTGTGCTAACGGAAATCATACTCGGTTGGTTAAAAAAAATCCAAAACTGTTATCTAACTGATTTCGCAGAATGTGACTTGGTCTGACTAGTTACCAATAAATTTTTGAATCATCTCGAAGTAGCGTTTATTTAAAGAGCTGATAGTTAACACAAATTGATTTTATATGACAAGAAAGACGTTTGAGAATAGCAGTACGTCGCTGAATTATCATACTGTACCTCTAGTGCCCTGCTATGGTAAGTACGTATTTAATTTATTTTATTTTTCAAAACTGAATAAAAGAATTAAAGAATCTGGTACCTATTTAATGGCTTTATAAATAATTTTTAACGTTCTACAAATGTATGTATTATATATACAGTTCTGGCCCCTTTTCAATACTTCTTCTGATAATTTGCTTAATTATAGAGGAATAGCAAATTAAAATTAACCTGATTTATAAGCTAGAAGTTACATTTTCGATGAGTGAACATAAATTAATGTGTACAACGTAATGCAAATGATATAATTTCAATTAGAAGACACATTCACGGTTAAAATCCTTCAAATTAACCAGTTAATAAACTCGGCCTGAACGTGACGAGTGTTTTTTAATGTGCAACACAATTTTCAAATAGCTGCTATATTACTTCAAACCAAAAAGAGACTACAACATATACAGCGTGTCCATATAGTGCACAGGCGAAAAATAATTCTTTTTCTGAGCAATTTAAAGGAAAAGGTTTCAAATAAATATTCGGAGATAAGTTTTGCATAACACAAAATTACATTCAAGCAACAGACGGTACAAGTTCTGTTAAATGAACCGGGTTATATATTGTTACGTTTTCGTCCTTCCCCGATTCAAGTCAATTTTATTCAGTATTCCCTGTACCCTTTTACCTTGATATTTGAGAAAATTGAGATCGTTTTAGATTTTTGCGGAATCCCCCTGTTTCTTTAATTGTCTTTAATTAATATATCGACAATATATTTGGGGAGTTTAATATATTTAAACTCCCGATAAGATAGAGCGGTGATTTAAATATATCGAAAAAAATTGTATATTGACTAGACTCTACAATGTTGTCATCGAAATTGTTGTCACGCTATTTTAATTTTTTAACATCCTGTATATTTTCGTGTTTGTAATTAATTAAATATGAAGCTATGCATTTAAAAACGTAAAGTACTGCGCTGAAAGACTGTAGCCTTTTCTTTCGCTAAAGGCATTCTTCAAAGCAATTTCCGCATTTACTCGAAGTAACCGTCATTAACAAGTTCACGAGAACGTATAAATTATAAATAGCGAAAATGGGCAGACAAATGTTGGTAAAGGTTCTCCATGAAACGAATAGAATTATATGAATCATTATAAAAATACAATCAGAATATGGGATGTTTCACCAGGTATAAAGTTGGCAGTGCTCTAAAACCGACATGTACTACTGAACTAAAACATTTTTAATAAATTGGCACTCCCCATTATACCGAAAATAGCTGTAATTTTTGTTATTTTAAATGGAACAATCTATACAGTACTACATTCTTGAATTCCTAAATCCATTTTAAGGTTTGTTTAGTATAAGTTTATTTGGCTTTTTTGAACATTCGTGACAGATGGACTAATGCATATGAATTGAATTTTTATTACTTTTCGAAAATATTATACAACGTGTCCGACAATTACGTTTAAACTTCCAAGGGGAAAAAGTATCAAAACTGAATTATTTGTTTATAATTGGAAACAAAACGTTATATCGATCGATGCCGGTCCCGGTTAAACACTCTATATGTCAAAGGTAAAAAGGAATCGCAGTTTATCTAAATAGAAACGACTTTCTGAATGAATTCCTTAAACCAATAAGTTATCCATATTTACAAATGACTAATTTTCTTTGCACCTTTTGCTTATTTTAGCTGTGTGGTTAACTGATAGAAATTATCAGCTAACACTTTGGCAACCGCATCAATAATGCAAGAAATGTTTCGTTTTGTGCTTTCGGGTATCTTAGAACATAAAATTTGTTAAACTTACCACATTCGTTGCTTCCTTAATATTTATCAATTCTCTTTCATTTATACGTATTTTCTGAAAAATGATTTTGTAAAAGTCGTTATCTTTGTACATGAACTCAAAAAATATAAATTGAAGCTCTTAGATATTGTTAAGAATGGATTACCTTTTTTGTCCTTTTCAACAAAGTAAACAAAATTTAATGTGTAAATAGCAAAATCTCTCTTACGTCTTCTAAATACGCTCACGTTTAAAAGGCTTTTGTTCAATCAATATCGGATGGGCTTAATTACCATACGCCAGTTCGTCTTTTAATTAACGTGCACGCACTTATTAGTCAAATATTTCCGTTACATCTGTCCCATTCCCGATCGTTATACGCTTGCGTTCTCGTCTCTCTTGTCCGTTTGTTTATTAGGGTTAATCGACAACGGGGCAGTTGTTGTAGCCTACTAATTAGTGGTGACAGGTGCACCGTATAGCGGCAGACTTTGCTGCTAAATCTGGCGAAGCAATTGCATTATTGTGTCAGAGTTTAGTATATCTATGTGGATAACAACATCTTTATTTCGAACTAAATCAATTTTAGCGGTGTTAATATGCAAACAGTAGCTTAATACTATTAATCTCAAAGATTTTAAAGCATAGCTTTTAGCGTCACTGATCAGTAAATTGACTTTCATATCACTGAGTAAAACTTTAAATGCAAATGTTCAAAGTCGGACATTTTGGTATTTCCTTTTTTTTTAACTCTCCTTTTTTATTGGTTCATTGATAAAATTAATTGAATTGGGTGGTAAATGCTGTTTACCATAGCAGTATGCTTCTGTTCATATCACTACAAGTAAAGGAAATAGCGACAATGGTACCGTAAAAAATGCAATCTTGAATATATACATAAAATAAATGATATAACATAGATGCATTTTGAACCGTTTGGTGTTCACTCTGATACTGGATGAAGCTATTAAGGAAATAAGAAATGGTGTTAAAACATGTGAAGTTGAATATTGGAATATGCAAGGAAAAAACTGTCTCCGGAATAGGTTATGCGGCTGTTCATATTTGCTAAGAATAACTCTAGCCAAGTTTGGAAAGGCAATAAATCAAAAGAAAACTGAAACAGCGATAATAGAAAAAAACACACAATGACATAATACAAAAGAGTGAAAAGAGAAAACTTGTAGTAAGTAAAAAAAACAATGATTCTAAGTGTTGAAGGGATTCAATTAATTTTAAATTTTTGTTTTCTAGAAACTTGATCGTTTTGTTACGGTTGAGAAATGTTTATTAATAAATTTTAATTGCTCGACTAAATCTTCTTTTACAATTAATGCTTGGAGTACTATAACACTGGAAGCATCTCGTTTTAACTTTAATACAAAAGGATTTAAAATAAGTGTTGAGTATAAAGAAATGCGGCTTCTAACTATGTACCCCATCGTGTTAATGCAGGTTCTGGGGGCAAAGGTATATTCGGGCACATTTCTTTATATAACTTTATCCTAGTTGGTGCTCTCAATAAAATCCTTTTAAATGAGTTAAGTAATGAATTAACATCGGCAAATTCTTCACGAATAAGTTCAGCAATGCGACGTATTCCATGCAGAACACATGTTAGATGTAACATGTTTGGAAAACGTTTTTTAAGCTCGTTACCTGTTTTTAACATTACGCTTGCAGAATCTGAGAGAAAGAGTAGAACTTTTAAGCAGTCGCCACCAGCCACATTTTTACGCTGTTAATGATAACGTCAGTAATATCGTTTCCAGTGACACGCAATCTGATTTTTGTAGCTATTAAAAATGACATTGGAGGATTTTCCATATGCAATGTGCCAACCATTACATGAACAACGCACCTTCCTTTAATGTTTGTCGTTTCATCTGCGCTTACCCAGAGGTAATTTTCACTTTGTTTTGACCTGATTTGTTTTATTGTTTTGTCGAATTTCTTAGGTACATAATATTTTTAATTGTTGATGGATGGGGAATATCTTGGTTGATATATTTTTTAAGAAACCTACTGAAAAGTGGATCCTGTAATTTATTTAATGGGATATTGGCACCAAGAAAAGCTGCGCATAAATCAATTACAAATTTATCATGTGAAATACCTCTTTGGTATTCAATATGTCTCATTTTTTGCAGATGCCGCTCAAGAGTATAGTTGCCCCTGAATCCTAATTTCGCAGAACAAATGGTGCAAAGCACTTCTTTTTTGTTAATAACAGTGAAAATGGTGACATATTCTGAAACAATGCTTAACATTCTCGGCGTTGTTGGAAAATGATAAACTAAGAACTACTAAAATAAAACGAAAGAATACGAAACAAGTAAATATTAAATAAGGTTCAAATATATTATAAAATTATAAAGCGAAATATAAATTCTAAAGAATACTCAAAAAATATGAGAGTACCTGACAAAATAAACCGAAAATGAAACTTCTAAAAAAGGGCAGTGACGAAATAAATGAAAAACTTACTAATTACTATACGGACTATTCTACCAATGTTAAAATTACTGGATCTACAGATTGTCTTATAAAAAAACTGTATCGGTCGATACATAATTCCACGTTGGAAAATTCTGAAAACTTGATAACATACTAAAGCTTCCATATGCTATTGAACTAGAGTATTTTCAATTATCCAAAGCTTCCGGTTATACCACAAATAACCACCAACCTTGTGATTTCAAATATAGAACACTATATTTTATTGACACAATTTTGAACACAGTTTAACTTCAGAGTTTATTTGCTAAAATAACTATGTTGCTATTTCTAACCATATTTAAATTATTCGTATTTTTTTTAACTTTTTAATAAACGGACGAGTGCATGCGAATTTTTATAACTGAAAAGTAAAATTTTGCACCACTGTTGACCGTACTGGCTAGGATTAGAAACCGAATACATTTTACGAAAACACTATACAGCGAATCTAAAAATTAAGATTAAACGACGTATTTTTCCCTTCCCTATTAAATTGTTCTTACAAAAAAAAGTCATATTCATTGCATATCTAAACACATCTACTTTCCAAATTGATATAAAAAAAGAAGAGCATCCACCAATGAAGTGATACCTTTGCTTACCGTTATCCACGAAGTTGTCACCAAACATAGTTAAACGAATAGTACAGAATTTGAAATGCTTTGAGTCGATCAAGGCAAAAATTCAAAAACAGTCTTCGCAAATCTCTTTTAATATAACCCCAAGAGCGCGATTCACTTCTGTAGAACATTATTTGGACACACGAAGCAAATTTGCAAGAAATGAACTGCTTAGCTGGCACAAATCTCATTATCGGAGCAATTGGAATCCCTACGTATTTAGAACACAAAACTTCCAGGAGAATAGGTAATTCAGTGTCGGATTGTTTCCCAATGGTCACGGACTAATTTGGATGTCTTCAAAGTTGGGCGACATTTTCAAAGGCTGAAGAGTTACATTACTGTTTGTGGGTACTCTTTTTCTTTGGAAGAAAAAGTTCCGACTACTTGCATATATATGTACAGTGACATTTTTACGTTTCGTCTCCCCCTGAGTCGATGTATCTATACTTTCTACCACTCGTAGCCCTGCGCTTGGATTATTGTAGGATTCGCAGGTACATTTTATTACTCCCATTTTAGTTTATGATGAGTATTCCCAATAAACGCGGTTCTATATTTAGTCCTTGCAAGGGGGGGACAAAACATAAACCGACCACTTTACACACAAGCTTTTGCAAAACTGTAACCTACTCTTTTCATATGTAATTCTGTATAGGTCTTCTATTTAAAATAATAATTGATAGTCACTTCCGGAATGTCCAGAAGTGTGAGATTATAAAAAATGTTTTAGTGCAATAATATACCGGGTGTTTCCCTGGCAGGGAATTACTCTATAATTCGTAAACAGTGACAGATAGGAAAACAAATTTGTGCAAATTGCCGAGAAAGGCGGTTGTAATTTAGTTACCACTTAAGAATAAGTGAAACAAACTTTAAAATATATTAGTACAGATCTACTTGTGTTTATAGTTGTATTTTAATATGGTGGGTGCTTGCAAACTCAGCCAACTTTAATTGGGCACGCTAGGGTGTTTTAATAGAACACCTATATAATAAGTGCTTTGATTTTTGTTAGGCATATCCTATGCCAATCTCTGCTACTTTTCTAGTTATTATGGTTTTCACAAATTTTTCATTATTCCGGCCGTATTTATATTCTTAGTAAGTGACGACTTCGTAATAACAGTATGAGTTTTGACGTTTGACGTTTAGTGAAAGTTATTTACATAAAATGAAGTTTGAAAGAACAATTAATTAAAAAGGTAGGCTTCCACGGCCAGGATCAGTTAAAACTAAACGTGTTTCGGGTTTGAACCGCGTTTAACAAAAACGACATGACACGGTTCAAATCCGGAACACGTAATGTGGTGTATGTACTAATGTACATACACCATATTAATTAATTGTGGAAAAGCAGGTTCACATTCTAATGAATGTGAACCCGCTTTCTGCCTTCACGGATGTACGGTTAACAATATCTAAACCCAGAAAGGAAACCTATGCTTTGAAATACTAAAAGAGAGATTTGAAAGGAATAATGGAATATGAAAAGAAGGAAAGACCTAAAACTGCAACCAATAAAGAAAACGAATTTTTAGTAGTAGGCAGTGTTGTTGAATCCTCAAATATTCCTATAAAATTTCACTGTATGCCCGCATTTTATATAAAAATAAATTTCATCCTTACCGTCAACACTTGGTCCAAGAAATGGAGCAATTAATCCGCATATTATCAGGGCTGTAGACCATCAGCACAAGTGCTCGGTTAATGTATTAATGGCAACACACTTTCAGGTCACGTTTTTATGGTAACCTTACAGAAGCACGTTGCTTACAATTTCTTGAGAATGACTTTAAAGAGTTATTGGATTATTTACCTCTTGAAATAAGAGGCAAATGTGGTGTCGACATGGTAGAACACGATGGACTCACTATGTAGATGGTGTGATTAATTATTTAAATGGCAAGGTCTCTATATTTCACCAAATTTGATTTTCTTTCTGTAGAGATATGTCAAGGTGTCCAACAACTGTAGACTATATGAAAATTAGATACATCTTTTGCAATAAGATAATATAAATGTACTTTTAAAAATGCAATAAGTTTATTTAATTAATAATTTAATTTAAATAATAAAAGGGGTATTGTATTTAAAGAAACAAAGTTGAAAACTACACCGAGGCTATGAAACACGCTGTTTACGGTAAAAGAATTCCCTGCCAGCGAAACACCCATGCCGACTTCAATGTACTACCAAGATTCTAACGTGTACTTTTGCATATAGTGATTGATGCACATCTCAAGACAACCAGTAAGCGCTCAAATAACATAAAAGAAGCGGTAGACAATACACACAGTAAGAAAAAATTATAACTTGGCACATTAACACTCACAATAATTCAAATTCTCATTCCACAGAGGGAGAACAGTAGGTACAGTTAATTAACAAAATTAATTTAAGTCTATTGTAGACATATCGTACTCACATGCGTAAACAATATACCTAATGTTCTTTATTATATTGTTGCCAAAACTGAAACGATTCTCCACAGTATATATATCTTGTCGTAGTTGTTCCTTTCGTGTAGACCGTAGTTATTTCATTTGCTAAGATGCGTTCCCTTAGGTGTAATAATGGCATAATCTTGATTAACACGTACTACATCTCTCAGCGTTAACCCTTCCTGGTTAGTACAATACGGAAAGGGGAATAATAATGTTTAAGAAATCTCAAAGCAAGAAGTTACGGAAGCACATCATGGATGAGAACTAGCGCGGCATTTGATCCTGGACAAGGCAGGTTTAATTTCTACTCTAACAAATTATCGAACCGAAAAATAGCAGAGACGAAAAAAAACGTATATCATTATGAAAGCAAAACGTAATGAAGCTGCAGGGAAATTATAAGAGGAAAGGAAGAAGTATGCAGGAAAGATTAAATTACTGAAATTGCCCAGTCGAATATCAAGATAGAAACAGATGTAGTTGTAAATGAGATGTAATTGAGCAAGAACCAAAACAAAATGCTCGAAAGGAAGAGACCTTTCACATTGAACCAAATGTTTTCAACACGTACTTTTGTGAGATCGGGCTAAATCGAATAGCAAGTAACACTTCCTCGAGTAAAGATTTGCCTATAATGTAACATCGACCCGAATGATAAGAATGTCTTACGTACTACAGGCGATACTGAAAATGTTGTTTGTTAATTCGTGTGTTATTTCAACAACTAGTGTGAATAAATATCATAAATATCATCCATATCTAAAACCTCGGAAGGTGTATGTTACGAAATGCAAAGGTTGCTGTTCCTGCAGGTACACACATTCCATTCTAGTCGAGAGCACGCCGAAAAGTGAAACTTAAAATACTTGCCATAATTGGAAGCGTTGATTTTAATTAGTATAAAGGCATAGTTTCAATAATTTCCCAGATTCCTCTTATAAATTTTTCAGCGGACAAAGTTAAAAATCGGAAACCTTCCCGAATTCTATTCGTACTTTCATATTTCCCTTTAGGTAACATCGTCGTCCTTTATTCTCACCTAAAAAACTTCCGCTGACCGCCGGATGGTAAAAGGTAAAGAGAGGAGCAACGCCAACTCAGGCAAAAGGAGAGAGACAGAACCAGTCGAAGTAAAAATACGGAGAAACGTTTCTGGAATTCCTATATATTTTACACACAAAGTTTCACCGTACACCCGCCAGTTCTTTATAGTTTATTTTTGTCCGAGCTACTGAACTGAAGGCTTACCGTGTTCGGCTTAATGTGCTACGTTATTTATATATGCGGATGTGCGTGTGTTGTTGTTGTTTGTTGCTCCGTTTATCACTGTGGAAAGGTTCTAATGTAAAGGGATTAACACGGCGTGGATACGATCACATATTTGGAATTTCATTTTTTTAAACAAATACTTCATATACGCAGCAAAGCATAGCATAGAGTGATGCATAATTGAAACTATTTTTTTAGTTTTATAGTAATATAATTTACACTAGGTGGAATAAGTTCTAGAACTCACAATTTCTAATGTAAGAAAAGTGCACTTTGTAATGTAAAATAAGGATACAGTACACTAATAATAAGCGAAGGCTGGTTGTTGATTAAACAAAGTTTAGGTTAGATTAATAAATTGCCTCACCTGTAGGCCAGGCCAATTTTGAACGAATGCATACATTTATTCCTCTTAAAATAACAAAAAGAAAATGTAGATGAAAACAAGTCAAATCTTAAATATGCATTTGCGTGAAAAAGTTAACGCAGACACTGTATTGGTTGCTGTTACAAAAGATTTTCTTTAGTTGATTGGTAGTGCGTGACCTTTTGGTGAGAGAGGACACGATTATAAAAAATATAGCAACATCTTTTTTTTAAATTTCCGTTTAATAAATGAAGATCAGGTTGCTAGAATTGCTTTTAGTGTTTCTTCTGTGTCTTGTGCTGGTGATGGCTTGTTATTTGATATGATAAAACGGTCTAGTCCTTTTATACCGAAGTACACATGTTTGCATTTTCGAGAATACGTTTCTTGCAGCTTGGAAATATGCAGTTGTTATACCGCTGCCAAAGAGATCTGATCCACAGTCTGTGTCCTGACTTGAGTTTATAAATATTCAATTAGTAGAGCATACAAACATTGCATGCGGTAGAGGGTTTGCAACTATTTTGATACTACTAGACTTTACGAAGGCTTGATCGTAGATTGCTGCCAGCAATGTTTCATTATATTGGGAGGTCTGGGTGCGGTAAACCTGTTAAGTAGTTTTCTTCGAAATAAATCCCAGCCGGACAGGATCGGCAATAAACTTTGAAGTAGTTGTACTCTAGTTTCTGTTGTTGCCCAAGGTCCCTTTTTTTCTATTTACACTTGTGCATTTTTTGAGCCAATTACTCACTGTACAGTTCATATGTATGCCGATAATACTCAAATATATTACTCGTTTCCTAAGAATTATCAACATGCAGCTTTGGATGCAGTTCAGCATGATTCAGCTACCATCCCTAGTGTCTTCTCACAGCATTCACTACGTCTAAACTATGCTAAAGCTGCTATTGTGTTTTTCTATCGGTGGTAAACGAAGCAAAGAGTCTTGGTTTAATTATCGACAATACGTTTCGCTATAGGCAGCAAATATCGAAATACATTAGAACTGCTTATTGTACTTTGAAGATTTTCTGGATCTCTCATAGATTCTATTTGCCTACAAACATACATTTGCCCTTGTGCGGTCTCCTTTTAAGTATTGCTCTTGTGTGTGTGGTCCGTACATCGATGCTTGCGATTAGAAGAGAGTTCAAAGAGCGCAAAATTCTTGTTTACAGTTTGTATGTAACATCAGAAAGTATGATCACATTTCGCATATCTTTTCCGATTGCAAGTGGTTAAATATGAGGCATCGCGTCCTATTAAAAGCATCATGCATGTACCATACTGTAATTTCTGCGGGAACACCTTCTTATTTATATAAGATATATTTCCGAACTGATGATCATCTCATCAATCTCGGGGTCTAATCGTTCCACCGCTACATAAGACATCATTGTTTGAACGCTCTTTTTCTTATGCTGTTTATAAAATTTACAGCAGCAACAACGGTTGACGGTTTGGTTTTTTTATGTGGCAAGGCGGAATGGTTGTAGTGCTTCGCACTCCAACCAATCTAACCTTGTGATATTTCTCACACGATGTTTATTGTTTTCATTTCCTTTTGTATTTGTTATGTACTGAAGTGGATGGAAAAGTAATAATAATAATAATAATAATTATTATTATTATCATTTTACCTTTAGCTTACAATGTTCTTTAAACAAAGGAGGAATTGCTAATACATGAAAGAATACGCGCAATGCGCTGATGGTAGGCATAGCAGCGAATATACTGTACGCAAGTACATACGTGTCTGAACGCCGCTTATTCTTAATTCGTTTAAATCACCAAAAATGCCTATAAATCAGGTATATCTAAATAAAATTACAATCTGACACCGCAATTTGTTGCATCTGTATTTTTGTCACAGAGTAAATCAGAATTTAACTGAAAATTTGTATTCTAAAAACACTAGCATTGTTTAAATGTTCACGAAACAACAGATCCAAATTAGCATAAAAATCGATTAATTCCGCAAATATACCATGAAATTCGGATCTTTCGCTGCCATCATGACCTCTAAGTGCCAATTTAGAAAGCACAATAAATTTTAATACATATTACACGTTTTAATATACCCGCCGGTTGGAAATAACCGGGTAGCTGCGGTTGAATGCTACACTGCCGCATGCAGAAAGAAAGGATTATTCGAACTAATGATTGACTGAATTGTAGTTTTTACTAATTTCGAAAAGGCATTATTGATTTTGGTCTATAGTTTAGTAGTCTAAGTTATTTATTTCGCATGAAGGAAGTTACTTATTTATCGAACCTGAGAATTATAACATTACTACTACTGTTCTTTTTTGTTTTTTCGGGTGCGACTAAGTAACTACTAACTATAAAACAAATACCTATATAGGTAAACATTGTATGTATCCAATCCAGTCGTCTATCTCTACATGGTATAATGTCTTTGCCCTGAGCTTTAAAAGAATATTAGCTTTACCAAGCAAAAAGAGTGCCACACAGGCACTAATGTGACCACAAGATTCTTCATGTTTCTTTATTTTAGTGGTTAAGTAATGTATGTCATGGAAAATCGTCACGTAGACGTTTTATTTTCAAATCTTCTTTCCATTATTTGTTCCAATTTTAGTTGAGGTGGCCTACCTAACTCCTTTAATTTAATTAATTAAATTAATTTAATTTAATTTAAAGAGGAAGTCTATTAGTCACTTTTTAAAATTACACTCATACTATTCATTGCTTGCTGTTACTTGTCACTATATAAAAATACGGAAAAAGTCTATACTAAACCATAACACTCCCTCTCGTAGCTAAAAAAAGACTGGACGTGGAAATCGTGCATCCAGGGCCGCGATTTTATTGCGTCCCAAATGTTTCGTACGAGATATAAGGTAAACAATTCTTTTTACAATGTTTATCACGGAATAAATAGGAAGCCGCGGGATATTTAAACTGTATTTTTGAAAACAATTACGTGGGTATGTCAGGCGCGCGTAGCCTTGCGGATTGCACCGGCACCACAGAACACACCGTTCTGCCTTTAGTCAAATGCAAAACTATGGTATAGTAAAATCACTACCTAACATATCAAAGAAATTAATTACATGTACCAATGTGTGCAAAAGAATATCAATGCCAGGTAGAAAAATTAATTTGGTTGTGTACATTTTTTTTGTTTTACAATTTAGTTTTCAACGTAATTTTTTACTGAAGCAGAAAGCTGATATCTCAACATCGACACTGTTATGGAAAATAGCACAAAGCGTTCGTAGCGGTAAAATTACGGTATTTTTAGCTTGTTCTTCTCTAGCTTAGCTATACGTCTTTAAGGTCGAGTGCTAAGCTATTCAGCTAAAAAATTGCAAATGGGACCAGTTGGTAAAATAAAGGAGAAAATTGAGGCGGCAAATGAAAAACCACAGAAAGAACGTGTAGACAGATTGTAACATCTTTTGGTAGTGTTAGCGAATTAAACCCCAATAATAGCAGTTTCACAGCGAAGGGATGTCTACGAGAAAACGATCCGCACGCAACAAGACCCAGAAGTATGCTACTTAAGATTAAGCCACGTCAAAGCAAGCCTAGATTTTGCATAAGAGCGCATCACATTGATGGAGGAATATGTTCTGGAGTGATGAGTCCAAAATTTCAATATAATAAAAATTGTGATGGACACGTTGTGAGACTACCTCCAAACAAAATACCAAATATCACAAAATAATTTATTTAAAAAAAAAAAGTATGACTATAGTTGATCTTATTATTTATGTCCATGAAGTAAAAATAATTTTATGCTTTTGTAGTACTCTGTGTGCGGAGTTAACCACCTATAAGTCTTTGGGTCTAAGATTGAGAAGTAACTAACATAAGGTATGGTAACCAAAAGAATAATGCTAAATTAGCTTCCTCATAGTATTGATGAAATCATTGCGCACGCCATCTTGTGGTAAGCTGCTTTCTAAACGCCAAGCATGTACATATCTCTCTCATTAGGGGGCACCAAGAAAGGTCTGGCTCGTCTTTTCGAAATGTTATGGCATTAACCCTGAGACGAAGTAGACTTAAAACACTTTCATAACTACGCTGATGACGCCGGTTAGGCAGAAACGTGTCCGTCTCTTGTCGCATTACGTTTACCTTAAGGAAGCCATCTTAGCATTATTTCTTAGATTATTGTTTCTAAGCATTTTCCGATGTGTTAAGGTATGCTAATTAAATAAATTCAGAAACCTTCACTAATCATAATTACGATTGTGGATTTCGTCTGCGCAATTACACAAATATAGGTTTTTACTAATTTCGCTTCTCCAAATCCAAACTTTAACGTAAAACAATAAAAAAAACCTTTTAAAACAAATACCAACCATACTTTATCGAGTCTAACCAAATTGGAACTTATTAAATCTGACAGAGGCGAATTTACAGAAAACAATGCCGGTTTGACTTGAAATTAAATCGTAGAGAAGCGTGTAAATTAAAGACCGTTCGTACAGATACTTCCATCCCATTTCAGTTGATAGCCATTGACGTGCATCTGACAGAGAAAGCATAATATCGGCGAAATAAACTTCAATAATGTGTAATCAAAACAACCGCAAATTTCCTGCGCGGCTTTTACTATTTTTACGGCACGCTAGCGCTCTCTGTTGACGTTTTCTTAAAGTAGGGCATTTCTTACGAAACCCAGCTACGGAGAGAAAACAGCTTAGAAAAGTTCGTCGCCGAAAGTCGAGTTTTCTTGAGATCGCACTGCAAGGTACGAGCGCTTCGTGCAAGTTCGGAAATGGCGTCGCAGTATTGATTTTTTAAATATTTGATACGTTATCTGGTTTCACAAAGACAATAATCTTTTAGGGGTGTTTAAAGTTAGATAAAAAGTCCAATTACTAAATGGAAATATGAAAAAGTAAAATGCTTGCAAGAATATCTGAGTGAAGAAATTGACGAAAAAATGCAATCTTTGCGAGGTATGTTTTGTGAATTTTAAGGAGAAACGTGTTTCTTTAGAGAATCGTCGGCTTCTTAAATAAGATAAGAGGGTTTCACCCTCGTACACCAGAGTGCGCTAAAGGACCTGAAACAACGCAAAAAATTAAGAGGTTCCCTATTTTCTCTAGAATTTCCACCTAACTCATTTAATTGATTTCTATCTTCAACCATTAATTGGTATTGAATTCATTTGCTTTTATAAGAAAAGGATTTTAAAATAATGAACACATAATGCGCAAAACAATCAAAAATATCTTTACATTGAAATTTTACATCCGCGAAATCACACATCTAATACTTATACCGGTATCCCGGTGTTTCGGCTTCGATTAACGCCATATCAATGTTTCAGCTTCCAGACGCCGGTAGATAGACGTCTCGACGTGGCTCTCCTTGCGGTTGGTTTGCGGTTAGATGGGCGGAGTTTGTGGTTAAAATTTCATTTCCGATTGGTTGATACCCGTTGCGGTTGACGCATGTGGTTGATTATTTCATTTTTATTGGAAGCGGACCTCAATTCGCTGGTTGGGTTAAGAATTATCGGGTTCTTCTAAGATTCGTCCACTCAGATTATCCACCGGAATTTTATGAACGCCCACACCTGAAACGATGGGAAATGTCTAACTGTAAGTTATTTTGGTGAAAATTTTACTGTTAACAACTGCCGTAGGTACGAAAAAAGATTGCGATACGTACACACACGTCGGCAACATATTAAAATAATATAAATGTTATGAAAATACAATGGAAGTAACTAGCTTTCATATTTACTACCAGCGATTCACTTAAACTGAATTGAAAATTTACAAATTGAGCTTTCGTGTGCTTTGATTTTACAGTTTAGGAATATATATGTTATAATCCTCCTCCTTTAGTGTTCAATAAAATCAATGTACAGTTACTCTTGAACGTTACAAAATTGTTAGTTTACATATCTTGTGAACTAACTTCGGGCCTTATCGGTAGCTCAATTTCAAAGTTTCTTAACTTAAACAATATATTTTGATGTTAACTCATGAAATGTCACGATACACAGCAATAAATCAAAATAATTTGTTTTAAATTCGATAGGCAAGAGTACCAAACTATCTTCTGTCACTTCAAGTTGATGCCAATAGTTTGTTGCTGGAAGCAGCAATCATCGCAATTGCCAAACTGCCAATTTTCTCAATTTTACAAGCGGTTACGTACTATTTGTTAATTGTTGTTATTTCTCTACTTCATCGAGCTTTAATAATTAATTATGGTGAGTTTGTTTGAATTTGTTAGTTTTTGATAGCAACAATTTTTCAGCCTTTTGATTTTAGCACGTAAGATTTATAGGCGTTATTTTGATTAACAAGTGAGATCCAAAAGAAGTATATGTATGATAGCGTACAGTGGTTTTGTTTCTATAAAATGGTTAACATAACTCTAAAATAAATCGTAGAAATCATACAATTTGTAAAAGGTTTTTATCAACAACTAACAAAAGCCTGAAGCAGCTGGTCGGACAGAGTGGGTTCCTACTGTTATTGATGAATAACGTGTTCTGTATCTACAGCAACCTATAAATATACCCGGTTTCCAACTACATTATTCATCTCGGCATCAAAGATAGGTACAAATAAGCATGTTGCTACTCTCTTCTAGTAAATAATAATAATATGACATTCGAAAATATCCTGCAGTGTAGTTAACTCCTATTTTAACAATATACATAAACATACACTCTGTTCAGTAACCCTCCATTGTCAGGTGTTTTCGTTTCCCCCTCCACATCTAGGAAAGGTAGGGGTCTGCACCTCCTAGTAGCCTCCTTTCTTCACCTGACGATTCGAGTGCACTTACTAAGTTGACTTCCCCACCTCTTGCAGTACAGTTATCTTCATATTGATCTCAGAGGTGCGTTACACCCGAATTCCTCACACGCATAAAGGTTAATAATTTCTGATTTTTTTTTAACGACTGCTTATTTTACCCATTTCATCACACAAAATTCAGTCTAGCCTTCCAGCCTGAACATATACTTATGTTGGTGTTTTCTCTCATATATTCAGACATTGAATGAGACAAACTCTACGATTTGTCTCATTCAAGTCATATTGATGAAATAATCTCTGGTGGGAGATGACAAAGAGAACCCTTCGGTAAACGAGAATTTGGGGGAGGAGAGCGAGATTGATGTTGAAGATGAGGTGGAAGAACGTGAAGGCGATTCAAAAACAGAGTAAGATGGCGAGAAGACCGAAGATGAATACGAACTAAATCCATAAGTCAAGCTTTTTTTAGGAAGAAAAAAAAAATCCGAGAATCCGTCGCTGAAAAGCATTCGTAGGCAAGCTCACAATGTTGCTGTAATCGCTAAAAAGGAAACGTTAAGAAAGCCCAAACTGCGACTGTCGGAATAATTTACTCACTAACTACAATATAACACATGAGTTAGATACATAGAGCAGTACACGGAATCCATCAAACAAATTTTCCAGTGAGAGGTACACCACACTCACAAAAATTACCTTTCGTTAGTTTGTTGTATCTAGCAAGAGCGCTCGGTGGGAATCGTTAAAGTTTGGGAGAACTTTAGGGAAAAAAGGCGACGGTGTTGACAATTTTTTAATCATAAGTATCGAACGATTCAAGACCGATACATTACCTTCGTTTTGTCAACCTTACTTCCCGAGCAAAACGAAAGGACCTCGACCATCTTGCTCCTGGCGTCTTCGAAAAATTTGTGGAAAGCTGTCAGAAAAACCGCAGCGTCGGCGAGAACGCCACATCGGCGAAATACCGCCAGGTTTCGAAGGAAGATGTCTATGAAATACGGTATTAAATGTTTTGGCCTTGTTGATGCGAAGATACGTTGTTCATGGGGATTGGTTACTTTAAGTTTCGTTCCATTGATGTTGATATAGAAAATTCACCTTCTCCACTTACCAAAAAATGTAGGTGCATGATCTGTACCACGGAAGTGAGTTTAAGAAGGATGACTAATTATGAATGTAAAAACTGTCACTCCGCAATTTACCTGACTTACGCAAATATGATATGTAGAACGTGTCTGTCTGCCAATGCCCGTGATCTGCCGAACATCAGATAAATGACTCCTAGTAAGTCTAGTCTTTTGAACTCTGTACTGGAATGCTACAACTATTTACTAATTTTTCAACGTTGCCATGAAGGTAAGTAATTGCCTTTAGAATACTAAAATGAAAAATAATGAGTATTCGTTGCACTTATCTTACGTGTACCCCTTAGACGCATTGTGCCTGAACTAGCTGGTGTGAATATTGCGCCTGACGAAGTGTTAGCGAGGTATAACACAAGATGCAGCAGAATCCTTTATTGTAAATATAACAGAAAAATACGGTTGACATCAATTCCTAAAATTAGAAATGGTGCATACTTCCTCCAAAGTAGTTTTTCTCGGAGAGATAAGCATCCCGTCAGACCTAATAGACCTACTTAAACTATCAAATACAGTTTTGGTCTGGTTTTTATGCTACCAATCTACAAACTCCAAAAACATTTCTAGCTTTTTCTTTGGACCACATTTATTAAAAGATATATAGCCGGTTGCCATTCTTATTTAACCACCAGGTACAATCATGCTGATTAGTCAGGAATGTGCCATTGAAATGATAAAGGCTGTTCAAAATATCTTCTAATGAAGAGTTTTATATTCTAATTTATGTGGTTAACATATACTGTATCAAGTTAGTTTTAAAATAAAAAGCATTCTATTGAAGAATGTGCTGCGGATTTTATTTCAAATTTCCATCATATCCAGCATAATTTAATTTTGTAATAGTTTATAAATAAAATACTGTTGCATGAAACTGTGGGTTCGGTTAGTTTTCCAGCAGTAGATGGGAAACCCATTTGCTTCTTCTTTAAATCAGTATACTTTTTATACGTTCAGCTTAATTTAAATAGCAACTTCAATATATTCAAATCTCAAGATCAAACGTAAACCGAACATCAGAATTGTCGGCCTTCCGCAGCGGACTCATTTTTCCCTCCGGTTGCCCTTAGCAGCTGAATGGCAGCATCCCTCAATTAAGACGGACCCGAAAGCGAGCACCTCTTTAATTTCCATTCATAAATCGAGAGACCCTATAGCCGCTTCCCGGTTTGAAAAAAAATGAAGTCGAATAAGCCGAACTCAAACATAAATCCAAAACTGATAGAGGATACACACGGGGCCGTACAGCAGAGTAAACAACGCGCGACGTAGGAGACGGGGCATCGACGCGAGGGAGGTAAAAAGACGAAGAGGAATAGAGATGGGAATATACGAAATGGGGGTAAGAGATGAGGGCAAAAGGACTTCTGTGGAGGGGGGACGGCTTGGAAATAGGAATCCTGGCGGCAAAGGAGTGGGTAGTGGAAGCGACAATAAATCAAGACTTGGATTTAATTAAATCTTGCATTGAAGTTAAGCGGGTCGCCGCTCGCCGCGCTGCGGTACAAGACTGAGAAAGTGATAGGTAGAAGAGAGAGCGAGTGAGATAGTCTGCCGAATACTGAGCATGAAGATAAGACGAAGACGGCGAACGTTTTTAGCGGTCATAATTTTTAATTATTACGTTGTTGTTGTTCGGGGCGCCTTTTTCCTTGTATCTTCGTGGACCATCAGCTAATTTAAACCATGAAAAGTTTTTCGAGGAATTTTTCTTAATCTCTCGGCCAGAAGTTTGACGAAAACATCTACCCGCTAATTACGAAGTTTCATATATTAGATGGTCTGCTTGAGTTGTATATACCTGAATCACAATTTAATATATTTTCATATATATTTCGTCAAACAGGTCCGCATTCACTTAACGAGAGCTCTGTTTTAATAAGGAATAGCTAACTTCTCCATTTTATTTTCCTGAACCAAAAAATGTGGAAAGATTGGCAATATTTTAAAGGAAATATATTAAACATTTTTAAATAATGAAGCAGTAGAAAATCATTTCTACCATAATAGGGGAAAGGAATACAATATATTAATAATTAATAACAGGCGTATTAGATTTACATGCTTTCGACAACAACATAGTTTATTAAGTTTTAGAAAAAAATTCTCGCATGATAAGAATAAATAATATTAAATTTAAAAATTCAATATGTAAATTATTAATATAAGATACTATGACAATAGCGTTCTTTCCAATTAAAGCTAATATAACGATATTAATTATGAATATGATTGTATTTAGCAAGAATATAATATGTTCGTAGATAAAACAACGTGGTTGGATACTAAATGAATTTTTAGCATTTTCGAAAATGTATAGTAGGGTGATCCTTGAACGTTCATTTAATTTCCACCGCCATTGATTTATATTCTACTTGGAGAAACCTACAAATTTACAAGTTGGAATCCTTTTAAGAAACCAATAATTATTCCCGTAAGCTTAAATCTGGTTCTATCATCGAGCTTATCATTTGTACATGCTTTAGATTTTAGACGGTCCTCTAGTTTTTCAATGTAGGATGCAAGAAATATTAATAGTATTTGTAATTGATTTTCTTACTTGGAGGAATATATCCATCTCTGCGCGGAGTAATGAGATGTTTGTATGTGGGTAAACAAGTATTGGTTTCCTTCAAACAAATTATTTTGTCACAACCGGATATTTGATTAAATCAAATAAACAAACGGACTAAGTGAAATAAATAGTCACTTGCTAGGAATAAATACTTCTAACAAAATATACTTTGTTGCCTTGACAAATCCTTTTAATCCATGCGGGCGGTTAAGTAAGTCTGAAAAACGAACGGGTTTCTAGTTTATAATTAATTATTCTTTAACATTCAACATGTAACGATCTAAAATAGTAGCGGAAACAGTCAACGACTGTAATTGTTCCTTACCGGTATCAAACTCGAAGAGAATTCACAGAATTGCCTCGTTCTTTTCCCTTATTAACCCTTGTATCTGATGTGATGTCTGAGGGTTTACCTCAAGTAAAAAAAAGCGACACATCAAGTTGCAGGTAAGATGTTAGGGTTTGATCAAGAAGCATATTTAAATTTAGAAGAACGGCCTTCCGGGGACCTGGCATTTGACTAAGAGGTTCTTCGTCAAAGAATTGAGGTCACTGCAGCCTCTAACAGTTGACTATTGTCACAGCACCTCGACTCCTCACAGTGGATGATAGGTCGCCATCGCCACAAATTGAGGATGGTTAACAAACGACGCAGAAAAGTGCTTCATGAATTGACTACAGAACATCTCTATATCTATAAACGTTATGTGACGAATGTGAGATCAACCTGCAGAACCTGCAGTCAAGCGAAGAGCTTTGAAGCAAAGGTGATATCATGTGGAATTGGTACCAGAAGTAATCCGAAGTATACTACGAGCAATTGGATCAAATGTGAGCAGTTCTAGGAGAAGGACACTCTACATTACTCAACAGATGTCGCGTGTTATTTCTATACTGGCCGAAGAGCTCACCAGAAACTAGAAGAATTTAATGGATTGGAGTTCCTACCGCATCTGGGTTATAGTATGGACTTAGCATCATCCGATTACCGCCTTTCCAGATCAATGATACACTTTTTCGCTAACCGTGCTTTTTGCCAATGTAGTTGTGGCAGAAGAAGAGTGCCGTGAGTTTTTCGCTTTTAAACCACTGAAATAGTATAGGTGTGGAATCGAAAGTCTTATCAGACAATGGCACAGAACTATCTATGATAATGCATTATATTTCGAATATTAATTACCTTTGTATTTTCTAAATCGTTGAATTAAATTTTGTTCAAAACGAAACGAAAGAACTTTTGCTCTACCTTTATTACTGTGTATTATGTTTCGTAAGTGTTTGTTGCCAAATTTCCGAATAATTGTACGACTCCCTATCTATACTAAGCTTAAACTATATGTTGTTAACAAATTGTTGTTTTACTTTTATTATATTTAACCACTCAATTATATTTCATATTCATGTTGTATATAAGGACTGCTTTTTTGTTTAAATTCTGTTTCTCATCCAATTTTATTATAGATATGTGCTTATCTCCTTCGTATTACTTACTTTAGTAGATGGTTACCATAGCCTGGATTTTGCGTACACATCTCTTGTGTTATTTGAACAGAAATATGAGAGTGCTAAACATTTTCACGGGTAGATAGGTCAATAACGTCAATAACATCCGTAGTTTACACTATGAAAATTGAAATCCGAATTATGATTGTTGCTACAGATTGATTAAAATATTCATTAAAAGACATTTTAAAGGAAAACAATCATTATTAGGCGTATTCGTTACCTATTATTTTAAAGCCTACTTTATCGATGATCTGTACGCAGTTGAGCATTCCATCTTATTCATACTCTTTGATTTTCATCTGAGACTAACTACATGCGAGAGTGGGTCAGTCAATAACCGTGTTAGGATCGAAGACAAGTTTTTCAAACAAAAATATTTATTTTTCTATATAATAAGATACGTCACTGAGATTACTCTAACGTCTTCAAAAAATATGAAAAACCGTTTCAGAAGTGAAACTCATCAAAATTGTCTGCTGCTAGTAACGATCTCTTCATTTGAACTGAATTCTTTTCCCTGCTAGCCATGTTCTCATATTGGATAATTAAAAGAAACCGTTGGGGGGAAGGTCGGTTGAGGAAGGTAGACGGCGCAATTTATAGAATTTAGCTACTACAACTCTGGATGTGTGCTGGTGCATTGTCGTGGTGAAATAGTTTTTCTCGGTGATAAATTGAGCCGTTGCTCCTTCAGTTTCTCGTCAAATCGCTCTAATAATTCACTGTATTCACTCAATGCTTCGTGAGTGTGCGTCCTTTCTTTAAAAAATCCGTGGCCATGATTATTCCAAATGATGGGACTATCTTCGTTTCCTTTGGTGCAGATTCGTCTTGAAGTTCATTGTTTTGAGTGTCGCTTTGTCTCAGGCACATAGTAACGGATGCAAGTCTCCTGAACGATGACGATTCTACAAAAACATTCTTGAAGATTCCGTTTAAAGAGGTCCACACGCTGTTTCGAATGTGGCAGTAGTATAGGTATGCTTGTTACATACTCAACAGTTGCGGCACCCATCGAGCCGACAGCCTTTTCACTTCTAACTATTTGCTATAAAATATTTATTGCCGTTCCGTTGCTGTCCGTCGGCAACCACGTTTGTCGTGCGAAATGTGAGTTTCTAGTCAAAGTCAATGTACGGTCACGTTTGAACTTGTTAAACTAATATCTGGCGGCTGTCGTAGATGGTGGAAGGTAGCATTCAACTTTGCTTTAATTTCTCCGCATGTTTTTTCATCCAAAAACAGAAACTGAACGATATCGTTTCTTTTCCATTTTATGTAAAAACGCTAAACAAATGGCTGTCCAATCAAAGTCAATTTATGAATCTACCTGAAATTTTGTACGGCGTCCTTTAATAGATTGCAGTACGCGATAACCATGTAAAAATTCCTCAGTAATACCACCTACCTTTAAACATGATTATTGATCTACCCTCATACTTACTTTCAGTTCTATATTTACAAGATAAGATTGCAACTTTTGATCAGAAATACATATTTTTTGACATGAAGTTTAAAGCTCATTACTTATAGTTATGATTTTTATTAAATTTTATACCAGTAGCATTGAAAAAGATGAGAAAAACGTTCGACATTTCGAAAACTTGCTAAATTAGAAAGAAAATATAAAATATCTGCAATTCCAGTTGCTTTTCAAACAAATGGGTTTCTATATCAGTTTAAAAACCAACTGGAATTGTAGATATTTTACATTTTCTTTTTAATTGAACAAGTTTTCCAAATGCCGAACATTTCTCTTTCCTTTTTCATTTGACTTGCACATAAAAACGTATATATATCGGTCGACGCTGTAAGTATTAGCGAGATCAAACGATGCTCGGTCAATCGGGTTTTTCTCGAAAGACATCTTTAAGACGTTTTAACATCAAAGCAGCAACTGAACCGTGCATATTCGTAATTGAAATGGGATGCAAAAGAGAATTTTCCGGGTAGTTTTCGTGTTCGCTTCTACATCGTCTACACCGTATCCTTCCAATTACACGATATTCCATTCGCAGCAAGAAAATGTGTCAGAAGGTAATATATAGTAGTTCTGTCTATTTCCACATAAACTAATCACGACAATTAATCTTTACTTCCAATACATAAGCGTTTATTTCAGGTACTTCTGGTAAAACAGGAATAACTAAGTTTATAAGATGAAACTCCTTACATTTAATTGGACCAAATATAAGAATATCGAGCCAATTTCAAAACAAATTTTGAGTAGCGTACTATGATGGCAATCCGTATTTTAGGTTTTTTTTTTTTTTTGTAGAAATACCAACACTCACAAATGAATTCTAAATCTGTGATAAACTGAAACTTATTGAAAGAGCGTTTATGATTAATTTTTAAAAATGACGAAAACTAGAACTGATTCTAACTCCATCAATTTCATGGTCAATTTGAATTTCTCAATTTATTGAGTATTATACCCGTTAAGAAATAGAAGGCGGCTAATTGGCCAAATGTAAAACCGCTCGTATGTTTTTATTGTTCTAAATGCATTGGGTTTTGCCTCGTCACTCATCATATAGCAGTAAAGAACCAAAAGTTTAAACCAGAACAATGTAATTTGAGCAAGTAAACTGAATTCTTGCGTCTATTTATAAGTTCAGTTCTTGTGCATTTTTAGTGGTGAGTGGTCAACTAGTAGCTAATTGAAGATGAATAAGTGGTGCGTTTCATAGGAACAATCCGAGGTTCTCCAATCGAGAAGCTCCTTTGCAGTTCACTATATTATAACAGATTTGTTTTGTTGGTAATAGCTTTTTTCTAAGTAATCAGCTTGAATTTTTGCATTACTGCTACTTTTGACAAAGATGTCTGTGCAAATGAAAATATCTGAGACAATTTGTGCAGAAATGATGTGAACATATACGTAAATATTAATATGACCAGAGGTTTACTTTTTTGATTTAGTGCAGCATTTCTCAACTTATTTCCATAAGTACAGGTTGATAGAAGATGCATCAACAAAAATATGTTTCGAAGAAACTTTTCTAGTTTCGTTATAATTCTAAGCCGTGACAATCTTTATTAGTTCCGGCCTTGTTTCGCCAAGCTATGGCTGAAACTGGAAATATTTTACTAACTAAAAAGAGTAAAGGAAGGTTATGGTTTAGCTCATTTATTAGCGCATAACATGTAATCTGTTTGTCCTTTGTGGAAGCTGGAGTATGTTGTTCATTGTGCAGTGGCTGTCTTAATTTGTCCGGCTCTTCATGGTGGCTGTGGTTATGATGTTGATACACCCGCAAATTGATGGAAGCCAGACTCCTTTGATTTGCTTGCTATATAATTACAACGTAAATACAACTTATAAACAATGAGTTGCAATTCCAGTACACAAACTTTGTGTTTATGTGTTTTCTTTTACCAATCAGCTTCTTCTAATTATTACGACTTACACTTTAAACTACAATTTGAATTCTTCAAATTAACATCCTTTTATTTAGAAATTTACTCAGACACAAGTTGCCTTGATTGCAGATCGACTCAAAGTCAATTATAAATTTAGCGTCATATTTAAAAATATATTGACGTTTAATTACAAACAGATACTATTAATTTCGATGTAGCAAGATGCAGGGTTGCGACAGTAACCGAGTAACCTTACAAAGTGAAAGTTTACTGCAAATTTTGATGAAGACGAACCGGGCGATTATTAATTGCCGAAATTTCATTTAGATATAGCTAAACTTACTCTGAAACTTGTAGCAAGATACTATTTTAATGCTGACGTTTTGAAAAGTGAAAAAATAGAAAAAAGGAAGTAGTAGACTGCTGAGCAGTCTTTAGAAATCTTCTGAAGAAGCTGACAGCATGGTCAGCGAAACGTCAAGTAAGATATTAACTACACGACATCACCCGAAAGACATTTCTACTATGGATTACGGTAGTGAAAGCCTACACTCAGAAAAAAAATAAGTTTTTGTCCCACTTCACCACTACCATCATTGGCTGGACTTATAGTATCCATTTACCACTCACGCTTCAAAGATAATCGGCAAAAAAAGGAATTCAGTTTTGGAAACCGAGCTCTCAGCTATTAGAGAGACCTTTACGTCGGATAGGTGGATAAACTAAAGCCACTACACGAGATGTGTGGGTGGGGCATTGGTGACACATAATCTCTGTGACATTATTTGTAACATATTTCTAATGTTTTATCTACTTTTTTTTTCACTTTAAGGGATGGGATAAAAGCAGAGAGCAGTTCATTTCGAGTTGCTCATCTGAATTATATCTTATAGTTCACGTGTACAATGGCCGGTTTATGTTTTGTCTCCCCCTTGGAACGCCCAAATATCGATACTATCTTCCGCATAGCAAGGTCAAGTACTTAGGCTCGTCAAATAGAAGCACAGAACCGCGTTTATTGGGAATACTCATCATAAACTAAAATGGGAGTAATAAAATCTACCTGCGAATCTTACGGCACGGCTACAAGTGATGGAAAGTAAGGACACATCGTCCGAGGGGAGACAAAACATAAAAATGTCACTGTACATACAATAGCTACGTATATTTATTTATTATAAGGTAATATCTATTTTATCATGCAAGAATAAAGATTTATTATTGTTCATTGAAGATAATTTCCCGAATGATCCTCCTGTAAATGCATAAAGTCAACCAAACCCGTATAATTAAAACAGACGTTTTTAATATATCAGCAAATAACTACACCTTTTTCAC
Source organism: Oryctes borbonicus (assembly GCA_902654985.2). Classification (NCBI taxonomy): domain Eukaryota; kingdom Metazoa; phylum Arthropoda; class Insecta; order Coleoptera; family Scarabaeidae; genus Oryctes; species Oryctes borbonicus. The sequence goes on from LR736888.1 coordinate 3,939,676, forward strand.
GCTGATCGTTTTAAAAGAACATTATGTGTTATTTCCATGTCGTCGATGTTCCTTACTTTCACTTGACAGATTCAGTAATTACCAGGGCTGGAATAATTCTCGGTCTCGTTTGGGGGGCTGCCGCGTTCAACCGCGGCCAACTAAGGTCGAGTTTGGCGACGAAAAAGGACGAACGTAGGACGTAGGTCTTGGATCGATGTGTGTTCCCTAGCGACCCTCAAGTTAGTTAATGAAACAGGATTTTTTGCGACAAGCCTGTTAGGAATGAAAAGCCAAGGATATTGTGATTTAAATAGGACGCGTTTAAAATATAAGAACGCTGACACGAACACCCGACTTTTCAAATCGCCTCCATCCTCTCCACACGTTGAATTTCAATTTTCGTCGAAGACCTTGTAATAAATTTAATTCAATTGCTTTTGTAGCGAAGAATTGGATAATATTCAAAAACTTTCAAAAACGATATTAACTATTACTTTAAATTTCTATAAAAATTGTATAACAAAAAGTATTTCGAGTTTCTTATTTGAAGTTTTCCATACACTAGATATACAACGTGACCATTAATGGAGCTAGCCATACTTACAAACATCATAAATAAAAATTGGTTCAAGTGTCATTAGAGGTTCAGACATGAAATTTAGATCCTGTTATTCATTATTCATAGCTTTGACTACTTTTAAAATACTTCCGAGATATATTTAATAGTTATTATTAATTATTATTATTAACAGTTAAGATCGCTGTCGGCATTGAAAAAGCCTACAACTAAAACAATATATTTTACCTTCCTGCTATTTACCATTTCCTACCAAAATAACTTATTTTAATTTTCCCTGTATAATAAGCGATTGCACTTACAGAGATACATCTTTTCCTTAAATTTCGTGGAAACAAAACACTTCGTAAATATTTTATGTATTTTAAGCAAATATCTTATTAAGGGGAAACTAATCTCAACCAAGTTTTTCACTTAAACCGTAGGAGTCGTGTTAATGGAAAATTCATACCGTTCATCGGGCTGAAGTCGATCAGCTGGGGTGCGGCAACAATGCATAAATAACTAGTTCTTTTCTATTTACAACAATATAGCCGACTAATGAATAATCTTGGTTCTAGAAGTACGAATTAAATATGAACAATAACTTTTTCATAAATTTGTACAACTGAAAGACCCTGAAAGCTCGTACAACGTGCCACGAAAATACGTAAAGAAAATAGGCGCTTATGTACGTACTCATTAAGGGAACACAAATTAATTACTAGTGCTGCTTTTAACTTAAACCGCACTGAAGCAATAATTTTCTGAAAACAAATCGAATTCCATAAAAATTTTGAAAAAGTTACTAAAACCATATTTAGTTAGAATTACCAAGAAATAGAAATAAGACGCTTCAACGAACAACATACGTACAATACAAAGATCAGTATATTATATTACATTGGTAACGCCGAGTTTGCCCGTCTACATCGACCAATAAGATTTATTATAGACTGGTCCTGTAACCCTAAAGTTCACCAAGTAGATCTATCCTTTGCAGATTCCAGAAGTTTCCTTGGGAAACTTTTTGTGTGTTATCAAAGCCTTCCCAAACAGATAGAGATCTGATTCTGCAGATAGCAGAACACAGATAGCACTTATCCTCTTGAAAGGTTCCTACTCTGTCTCTTTAGTCGAGCATCATATGTAAGGAATGAGATTAGGTTTTGGTAGACTTTGTTTCGAGCTCTAGTACTTTATGAGGTAGACGTAACAACATCTTGTTCGCTCAGTGGGTAACATGCACCTTGATAGCGTTAGATGATATGCTAACACAAGATTCTGGTCCTAGTGGAGTATGTTCAACTCCCCTTCCAGCGAGGGCATCAACTACTTCGTTGCCATCAATGCTGAATATCCTGAAGTTCAAATAAGAATAGTCATCTTTTCTATATGAAATATTAAGCTTGTGCCTACACTCAGCTGTAAGTTTTCGTCGTATCAAGAATTTACAATGCAGCCACGCCGTCAAAATCTTATTGTAGCTGTATTTGAATCCTCCACAGCGAAGTATCTCAACGCTCAGACCAACTGCAAATGTTTTTGCTTGAAACACTTCCAGGCCATGCATCAACCTGTTGGACTACTTCCGTTTACCACAACCAATGGCACTGGGTGTGATCTTAGAACGTCTAGCTATCACATGCAGCCAATATATTCTCTTGGGGAACATTCTGTTAGTCTTACCACAAAGCTTTCGATATATAAATAAGGACTTTATGAACTTGATGAAAATTCCAGGACAGTATCTTGTCATGTAAAATATCTAGATATTTACATTCCGTAAAGAAATTATAACTGTTTATCGAAAAGGCTTGGAGCGATAAGTCCTTCCAGATTTCTGAGGAACTTTTAGTAATTATTTAGTCCTCTACTTTCCGATACAAAGCGGAGAATTTGGACTGCTCTAATATAAACGCATCTGAAGTTTACCAGATTTATGTGTGTAGGTGGTTCGATAGCGAAAGTTTTTAATTTTCCGAACAGTATAAGTCCAACTGTCCATCATTTTTGTTGTTGTTGTGTTTGTACACTTGTCCCTAACGTGCGTTGACATAAACTAAAGCCAATTATCCCAATGGAAGCTTCGTGAAGAGCCAATACACACACACACACCACAGGAAGTACGTCAAGTTCAATCGAATGGGAAAGCTTTGCTCACTCTGTTCTCCAACTTCAACGTGTAGTGCATCACAAGTTCTTGTCACCAAGTCGTACCGTCAATAGGCGGTATTACCTGGAAAATCTACGCGAATCTATTTGCGTAAAGTAATTCGAAGAGAACGCCCATATTTGTGGCGAAACAATTTATGACTATTTCTTTACTATAAAGCAGCTGCTTACATTTCATTGCTTCTTCAGAAACTTTTTGTTAAAAACAATACCGTTATACCTCCGTATTCACCGGACATGACCTCCTGTAACTTATTCCAACTTCCGGAACTGAAGAAAACCTTGAGAGAATGGCGTTTTGGAGAGATAAAACAGAATTGTCGAAAGAGCTAAACCAATGAAAAACTGCATTCCAAAAATGCTTCGAGGATTGGAGAAAGCGCTGGCACAAGTATATCATATCTGATGCAGAGTATCTTGAAGGGTGTTCCCTTTTAATTATTAAAATTAATACAAATGAAGATTCTTGAGGAAAACCTGAATGGGTATTTTTTAATCAAACATTGTATTTTGTATTTTGATTTCAAATTTTGTCTTATATTTATCGGCACTGCGTCTTAATAATATCAAGGGAAAGTAAAAGTTCAAAAACATATGCGTATTTTAATTGTAACTCACTAATATAATTTTGTTTAATATTGTGGAAATTCGTCAGTATTTGTAGTACATCCAATACGTATGGAACGCGTCTTATTCCTTCGCAATTTAAACAATCGACTGGTTTTCCTTTACGTCTTCCAGACGATATTAACATCAAGGAGGGAGCAAGGCACTGAGCGGCAATCTATCAAACAAGTGAACGTAATAACATTAATTAAATAACTACGTAAAGGAAAATGAACAGTCCTTGCTACGCCCGTTTACTTCGCTCGTTCATTCAAAATTTCTTGTTTGTTCAGTATTTTCATTTCCAGTTGCATAAATATCTTAATTGCCTCCTTTGATAGATGAAACGTTTCCCATTTCCAACCAAAGAACAAACGCAGTCCTTCCTTTTGTTGTCAACGTCGAATAAGGAAACGATTTTTTTATTATGAGAATAGAAACAGGGAGGGAAGCTTTAATACCGGATTTGCATTTAAGGCTGATCAAGTAGAAATTCAGAAAAGCAAATCGTGAAATCATTAGATACAGTTTTTAAAAAGTTCATATATTTATCAAATTCTTCTACCTTTAGGTAGAAAGTTGCAATTGGAACAGCTTCTGGTTATAATTAACGAGTATACTGCTGAAGTTATTTGCTCAACTTATATATTATTTAAGTTGGCGTGCGATATCAAAAGCAATAACTAACACGGCTTACATACATCTCTTAAAAGTAGAATCTACCATTAACGATAGGTTGTAATTATCCTTGGTACCAACAATCTCTACGACTAGAGAACGTTAAATGAAGAATTTTAAGAAATGGTCAGTCTGAATTCTTCTCCAATTGAAAGCTATTAATTATGCGATGGCTAATCATGGTACAACATACATAGATAAAGATTCAAGTCTCAACTTGAAGATGGCGTTACTTGTCAAAAATATTCTGGTAATAGAATTGAGCATGTGCATGTTAGATGCAATTGTTGTTTAACAATCGTTTGAATTAGGCGATGTTAGTATTTCTGTAAAAATGGAAAAAGATCGAATATCGAGCAGTCATTAAATTCTTGCATTTAGAGGACAGCAGATGATAGTAAATCTAATGCTTCCTTTGAAAAGCATTTTACTTTCCTTTCTGGAGTCTTTCTCATTGTTGTAAGTAGAGGTTGAGATGTTAACAAGGATAGATTTAAAACGAGCCGATTACAATTAATAACTTCGGATCGGTGGCAATAATTAGAGAGTCTAGTCTTATATTGTCGCAAGAACACAAATTATTTTTGGACAATATTATCTCGGCGAATGAAGCCAAATTTATAAGAAATGGTCTGTTTAATCGACACAATTCTCATTACTGGAGGAATTCATATCTTTATGAATTTAGAACGCAGAACTTCCAGGAGAGTTATCAATTCAATATTTCGTCAATGCTGGATTACCTTCTAACTTGGATGGCACTAAAAAAAATACATAAAACTACATTCTCATCGCAGGATACTCTTTTTTTTTTTTTTGAAAGAAAATTATGTTAAAGCACATTTTCCTAAGTTTCTTGAAAAGTGTCTATTTTAAACGCGTAATGAATATGACACTTTTTTGCAAGAGCAATTTATTAAGAAAGAGAAGAACAGGTAGTTGAATTTAAAAACAATAAGTTTTAACGCTTCTTCCATTTGATAGTTTAATCGCAATTGTCGGATAGGCTGTATGCTATCGAAAAAATCATCCTGTTCCTAATGCTACTCTGTATAGTAACTTTTTCAAGTTAACCACTTTCACAGTTATAAGAGTTTACATTCACTCGTCCATCTGTTGAAATTCTTTTAACAATGCAAATATTTCAAATATGGTTGGAAATAGCAACATATTTGTTTTATTAAAGAAACCTTAAAATTGAACTAAGAATTCAAAAATGCAGTAATATAGGATGTTCTATTTAAAATAACAAAGGCGACAGCTACTTCCGGTATAACTGGAAGCTTAGGAAAATAGAAAATATGTCAGTTAAATAATACATGTAGGCATATAGGAAGATCAATAAGTTTTGAAACGCATATAGTAGAAATTTCTTGAGAAAATTTATTTAATTTTACTACGATTCAAGGAGAATTAAAAAATTTAAACCAATAAAACGCAATGTAAATTATATTCAAACAAAATACCAAAAACAACCAAGTATTCGGCGTATTTCATAACCGGAGCGGCAAATATCTATTTTAGCAGTGCGGAACTAATTTTACGACAGCAAGCTAGAAATTGTGTACCGATGCTATATACGGCAAAGGAAGAGCAACTTGTCAGTAATTATTAATTAACAGCGCGCAAGCTTTCAGCCAGCTTTCTGAGCTTTTACCGGCTTCTCTGAAGCTTTACGTCTCTCCCCGACGAGAAAAGCAGAATGTGCATATATGAAAAGGCGCGCGGAGGAAAATCAGCTCGCCCCGATCCATAAAGCTTCGAGTTCTTAGGGCCACTTCAAATAGGGGTTACATTTGTCAGCGGCCCCTTTCCTGACACAGTCCGCGCGCGTACTACTGCTACACTATAAAGATTTCGAACAATTTCTCATTTAGGGGGCAATGAGCTGCTGATTGTCATTTGTTTTCGACGCAATTGTGGATCTCTTGTCTGTTGGTGTCGACGAGAGAAAAGAGAGTCCCGAGAACGCGCCCTGGTTGCTTCTAGCGCGTTCAAACATGTCAAATAGATGAGTATAATTATTCGTTCTGAGGGAAGGCGGATGGGTCGGCATGGGTGGAATATTGCGTCGACTATATGGCTGAACGCTCTACCACCTCGCCCTCGTGCATTTCTCTTTCACGAATCATGGATTTAATTATTTTGATTTATTTACTCCGCCGTAGTTCCGTCAATTATATTGTTATTAATTAAAATCTCCACGGTACGATTCGAAATTTTCTCCTTCTAAAGGCACTTGTTTCCTACATGCAGCTTCCTAAGTATCTATTCTAATGCTGCAGCAATCATAGAAATTGTTTTCTAAATTAAAGAATTAATTTTTCACGGTCCTTAGATCTGGTAGTGTTCCATAGCCACTTTCAACAGTTTAAAATAAAATAAGCAGAAAGTTGCAATAGTAAAACAAACATGACTACATTAAAAGAAAAGGAGAATGATCCTTAAGAAGATGTTTATTCTCAAATCTTTAAAAAAATAATATGAAATATAAAACATTTACAGAACAAATATTTGTAAAACATGTCTAATTAGTTGATAACACGCCCATAGTAGCAGACCAAAATTATGTTTCCATGTTCAAAGTGAACGAGTCTGCAAGATATATCTAGCACCGGAAGCATTTCGTGCGGAAGTCAAACTGGATATGCGAAACAGCATGGAATCATTGAAAGCTCAAGAATATCTTACATCGACATTATCAAGAAGAAGGACAATTCCAAAATTCTTTCTGGCACATTCTCCACTCTTACAGTCGAGTGGCTTCTCCATCAATGGCACAAAATATTAATTCAATTTTCTAGCATTTGGCCTATCAACAGGTTCCAATGCTTCCACCTTCGCTATGTGCTTGATTCATAATCTTCATTTTTTTCTCGCAACAACGATAAAGCTCTAGTACTTTCTGAAGGGGAACACTCCCATTAAAATCACCTCACCAAAGTCATCTCTAGCTTGAAAAAGAGTGAATTCTTTAAATCATTTATTTTCTATTTGAGCTATACCATCAACAAAGAAGGTATTTTCTTTGAAGAAAATCGTCTAAAAGCCATTTAAGATTTCCCAAGGCCATGCAATATTAAAAAGCTAAGAAGTCGTTACTTCCTGTAGTAAGTAGGCGGGATTTAAGTGCGTGACGCGTTACCACTGGGAATTCGCGTCAAAATTTTACGTATATAGTTTCTCGTCTATTAATTGAATTTTCGTATTTGCTGTTATTCTATTTTTAATTACCTGAAGAGTGTTACCATGAGAAACTGAAATAATAGAGAATATATTTCCGTGTGCAGTGCACCTAAAAATGATTGCTGACGTTAGATGAATCAGTGGATTAAAAAAGAAATGGTTGGCACATTATTATCAGCGACTTCGCCGTTAGGTCAATTTGTTAGCGAACATTTTGCAAGGTGTAAAGGAGATTTTTGTTTTGTTTTAACATTTCGTCAGTTGTTTGAAAGCGATTGACAAATTAACCTAATGAAGAAGCCGCCCCTGCATATTATATTTCAAATATTAGAATTAAATGGATCGCCACCTCCATATTTAATAGCCAATAGAGCACTTCAATAATGTACTGGTGAAACCATTAAAAACGTGATATTAACCACTTTATAAAAGTTCGACATTTCAGCAATCTATTTATTGCTATTTTTTATGTTGGCGACTGATAGTAGATCAGCTAAGCTGGCCGTGCTGGTCGCTTGCTTAAATCTGCTTTCCCTAATGTGTTACATGTATCGTGTATATTGCATGGGTTACATCTTACAGTCAAAACTATTCTCTGTAAATAGAAATAGACTAAAGCAGTGTTTGTATGCAATTTAATTAACATACCTAGGTATACTTCTTTACGTTTATGGAATGGCGAATGTTACAAAAGTCGTTTACGGTACCACATACTATCGCTATGAATTATCGGTCGCAGAGAGTAAGGGCATGAATCATAATTACTTTTAATTTCGCTACACGCAAATGGCGAGGGCGAGTCCCTAATTCACGAACTAATACAGCGCGCTAAAATTATGTGTTTATCCTGGCGTTATTCTAAGTGGATTCCTGTATCTTACAACTCTGCAAACAATTCCGTCTGGTGTATACACATTAATCCTTCACTTAGCTATAAGCCTGATTAAGATTCCTTGTGTGTCCGTGGGCAATTATCTCAGCCAACGTATCATTTCCCGTCCTTGAAACGAGGACGCATGTTTAAGGTGACGCTTCCAGTGAGATAACTTTAACATAAACAAGCGTATCTTGTGAAATCGTATATTATGTTTGTCATCCTGTGATTAGGATTAGAGATTTTTGTTAGTTGTTTCGGGAAACAAGCGTTTCAGAAGCATCTTTTAAGGATTTTGCGTTAGAGATTTTTTTTATTTACAGCAACAGCTACATTTCATTAACATTTTTCACGTAATTAATTTCAGAGCGTTGACAACTAAAACGGAATTTATTTTTTCAAAGCAATAATTTGGTCAAAACCAAAGAAGTTAGAATAATAAAAGTAGCTGTTTGCAATTGCGAGTGAAACTCCCATAATATTAAAATATTCGCATCAAACGCTCTAAGAGTGGGAATGAAACAGGATTTAACTTTGTCGAGTCTAATCGGAACTCATTTTGATTCTAATCATTCTGCGTCTGAGCTTAACATTTCGTAGTTTAAGTGTATGTTTACCAACTACTCAACTGTACAATATTTTTGTATCGTGCATTATTAGTAAAGTTCACCACTTTCCGTGCGCTATTCGTAATTAGCAGAGACTAGACAGACTCATGTTTTGTCGACTCTCGGGGAAACCAATAGGCAACGCGAACTCATTCTCATGAGACGAATAAACAGGAGTCTGTCTTGCTTCTGCTAATTTCGTGAAGCGCACGGAAAGGGGCGAACTTTAATCATTGTCGCATCTCAAGTGTAATCTCATACATCTAAGAGCATTAAGATTGTGAAAAGTTCAGCTCTCATCCTAAATTACAAATCAGAAAAAAATCAGGTGAATGCTTCAGCCTTTATTGCAAACTTGTGCTTGATCGCAGAAGCTACCTAACATGACCCTTATTCCTTATTTACCGTTAAAAATATCAAATTGAGCTTGAAAATTATTAATCAATTGCTCGAAGAAACATCAACTTTGAAGAACATATATCCAGCGGCGGCGCGTGAGTTTGATAAGTGTCTGTACTGAGACTAGCAATTGGAACGACTCAAATTATGCATACATACCCTTAAATGAAGTAGCAAAGCAACGCGAAATACGTTATCAAGTTGCGCACTAAAACTTATTCAACCACGAAAAAAACTCGATAGAATTTTATCACAGTTTATAATTCGGAATAACACGTCGATTTCTATCACCTTGTTCTTTGTGTTTCTGCACACTAATCCAGTAAGCAGAATCCAACTATTTTTGAATGTTTTGATTTCCTAAGTAAGACTTACTTCATTTGATAAATGCTTTCTGTAACACCAGTGACCGTCTAGCTATTATCACCACCAAATACACGCATAGAAAACAAAATAAATAATTTTTCTCATCACAACCGCAAATCCATTCTGTATTGAGATAAACGCCATTATGAAGTCGACATTTATAACCTCTATTTCTGTTAGAAGCAGCAATTTCATGTTTTATTTTCGCTGTCGGTCTGCTTATTTTCCTAAATTAAGGAACTAATTTTACGCTGCTGCAAATACGATATCATAAAGCTGACGCATACACCGTTGAACGTTAATGAATAACCGTGTGTAACTGCCTTGTGTTCCAACTACAAAATCACTAATCTGCAATAAATAGTTAGTCACGTGCAGCGTTGGTCAATGACAAAGCCTTATTTTGGAAAATATTGAGTTATGAACACAATTCAATATGAATCTGTATAGACTCGTATTGTTTCGATAATTGATAATTCAATGTAGATATTCTGTTAAGTAGAGATCGTGTTCTGCAGTTCTGCAGCCACAGTGGATCAGCCGCCCCAGTGTATATCTACCAATGAGCATGCGGAGCAGTTACTTAAACTTATCCTTCACAAGTTTATTGTGCAAGTTTGATTCGGCGGGAAAAATCAATAATCTGGAGTGGATTACATACACAAACTTTATTTATTATTTAGTAACTAATATAATACTATACATAAATTGTAATGTGTAGTTTTTAATTTGATCATATTTTGGTTTTGGTCTGTATGTCCGACATTCCGTTTTGTTCCTCTTCCTTCTCTTCCCGATGTTTGGTTAGTTCGTTCAGATGTTTCAACTAGTACTTATGTTCAACATAAAGCTTATTTACTAAAAAGTGGAACGTTAACCTTAACATTTATTATAATATTATAGCTTCAACGGTCACTGTTTTTAAAACAGCCTTTATACTGTTGCATTCAAATTTTAATTTTTCTTATAAAACATTTCAATACCTACAGAACGTATAATACAATAGTAAGAATAGTAGTAATTAATTTTTAGTTTTCACAAACACTTTAGGGAAGTAAGCGGGACTTTCAGATCTTCTGAGGTTAGACTTAAGGAATATATCGCTGCCTCCAGCCTTTGGTCTCGGGTTTCTCCCACTTTACCTCTAATTTATTAGATGCTGATCATTCATTTGACAAAAATTCACACTTTAAAATTCTCCTCTAACAAAGGTTTAGTTCTTTAAATCCACAGATCACCATTCTTCTTTCCTTCAGATTCTTCGCCTACTTTTCAACCCCTTTTTGAATGTCGCATTGGTTCCCAGCCCGCTGAATTATATCTTCCTAACTTATCTTAATTATTTGCAAACTATTTGATATTGGCTGGGACTGCATTATTAAAATAGCTCTTCATTCACAATTCTATCAATTCAATATCTAAAAAATGACTTGTTCTCTTCATATACCTGACATCCATAACTTTGTTTTAATGTGGTTGCATTGTCCGACTCGTACATAATAGTTTTTAATTCGTTGTTTTATTCTTACAATGTTTAGGTGAATTCCTTATTCCTTACTCGTACCAGTTAAAGATAGATTGTACCATACTTTGACCTTTTGGCGCCCTTGGAATTCCTCTATCTTCAAATTCACCTTAATAAAAATTCATTTTATTTTTTTCTCATTATTCCCCAATACTTACCACTTGAATAATCATCTCCAAATAGGGATTCGCTCCGGAATTATCTGGTCCTACAGAATCGGATTCTGTCGCCAAAAATTGGCATAGATCGGTTGACAAGATCTGGCGTAACTAAATAACAGCAAATGCAACCACTCGATTGTTTTCAGCTGCGCTGATAAAAGCGTGTTCTTTCGTTTCATGTTTAATTAGGCCTGAAGCAAGAATGGAGGTGTTCCGTGTAAAAGTACTGAGATCGCAAGTACGTTTTATCTTGTCGGCAGGACTCTGTACAACCTATCATTAAGGACTAAATCTACATCAAATTTCCCTGAAGAGCAAAACGTTTATAAGAAAAAATTATACACCCCGTGTTATGAATTGCTTTTGAAAGAAGATTTTCGCGTCTTTGTTGTCGTTGCATATATTACCATGTATCACCACTTGTTTGTTGGCAGCCCTCTAAAAAAATAAACCGATTTTCCTTAAATTATAAATATTTCGTGGACCATAATCTGTTAATATATCTGACGATCTAATTTTCAATTAGCTACCAAATTAATACTTCCATTTGCGCTTTCGCTACATGTGTTCCTGAATGTAAAAATACGTACCCTAAGAAATTTTCCAAGCCTGCCATTTGATGCTGCGAGTTTCTTAATGCTCAACAAGGTGGCCGCTTCTATTTCTTTTTTTTCCTTTATAATAGATCCACTTAATAAGATACCTAAAATTAGATAAGTTTATAAGAAATACTTACATTCTAGTTCAATATACAATAGCACATATAATTTAATTAAAATTAATTTAATCTAACACATGTATAAAACTGCATCCCTTTAATCTGGACATTACAAAGCTAGTAATAAACAATTTTATTAATTGCTCCGTTTCCAGTTTTCGTATTTTATTTTTCATTATAATATTATAATTGTTTCTGTTATCTGCCATTTCCGACTTTATCATTTTTTTTTCTCTTCTAAAAATAAACATTTGTGTCACATTTTGAGTCAATAAACTATATAATATAAATTTAACCGTGGTTGATTTATTTTTCGCAGGAAAAGGCAAGATAACTTGGAGAGACTTCCTGTGTATTTTTACAGTTCGTGCCAATACGGTGTCTGCATCCATTATATAGAGTGTCTACTGACTGTAAGTAGGTATTAATATGAGAGTAATATAGAATTCATAAGTGTCCTCTAAATGGGGATGTCCGTTTAATAGAGGTGTTTATTTAATAGTTTACTCTGTAAATATATTTATTTATACTCATCACTTACAATATTCATCGCTCCGTTATTTGCAAGTAATTCTTGAAGAGCGTAAATTGTCAATTTTTATTTTTGTCAAAAGCATTAGTTTGGATAAATATTGAAAAATGGTTTACGTCCGTACGTAAAGCTTTTTTCGTGGTTTTAGTTGAAACTGAAGCTTCTACTCCAAATATTGGTTTTTCCTTTTTTCAATGGATCTCCGGCATAACCCTTATAACAATAGTAATTATAGACGTCCTTTGCAAACGAAAAAACAGAACAGTAGCTTAATGGTCGAGTCTCAAAATTTAAATAAATTATATTTAAAACATAAATAGTTTCACATATCATTAAAGCACCAGATATATTTACGCGCTCAAGTTATAAATTAATAAAGCGCAACAAAGAAACGAACGATAGTATTAGAACTTCAAGGAAAGAAATATAAACAGAACGATATTCATGCAAATGAAATTTCGTCAAAGTATTATTTACTTAGATAAGCGCGGACGGATATTTTCGAAAAACTTATGCATTTAAATGATTATCTCGCTTCATTGTTTCAGGCAATAAGGCTCGCATCTCATTCTTCTCCCGCCGTAGCGTATTACCGAAATCCGTACCTTTCCGTTTGCTTTTTTTATGCCTTTCGCCGTGTACAAAACGGAAGTAGAGAGCAACCCCACATCCGCTAAAGACTCGACTGGTTTACCTATAAACTACCCTTAATTCCGACATCCCTCTAAATTACAATCCCCATTCTTCCAGCTTACTTTATTTTCCCTTTACCTTCCAGGGGTAACTAAATAACTGCCCCATTATGCTGTAAGCGTTGCTGATAGAGGGCGTTGAATTAGACCTTGTTGCCCCCGTGTTTAAGGGTAGATTTTTAAGATGCCCAAATGTGCAATATATGCTGGAGGATTGTTAGATTTACATATACAGCACTTTATGGCTTGTTATCTCCGGTATACGCCAATTCTTTATAAATTTATATTTACCCTGCGAACATTTCATTAAACTGGCTTCGTGTGTTTAAAATACGGAAATTGAGAAGCGATACGGTTTATGATAAAATAGAGAAGTTTAATTTTTGTAAACATTTGTTTTTCGCGAAAATTGACTCCGTATTTGAACGATTTTATCTTTTTTTTTTTTTTTTATTTAAATTCAAATATCAATAAATAGTTTAATCATTGCACACACATTGCCGGATAAAAATATTACGATGATGATTAATTTCGGTTGGTTCCTCCGCCTTTAGGCAATAAAAAATGCGATTAAGTATACTTCTAAAATTTAGAAAACAGAATTGAAACTATATACAGGGAGATCCAACTCCGACAACAAATTTAAATATTGTGCAACTTAAACAATAAAAAGCGAACTTCTGTACATTGTATATTGATTAGTAGTGCATCTTTCCTCGAATTAAATGGTAATTCACCACTCTTTGTGAAAGCTCTTTAAAATAGCAGAATACAGTAAAGTAATCATTAAGTGAAAAAAATATAACGGCAAACTATAAGGTGTAGGAAGCCCTGTAGAATTACAACAATTTTAATTAGGTAAAATTTTTCTTTTTCGTTTCCTTTGCAAGATCTAGGATTGTGAAAAAATGTCAGTGGTAACACTTCTACCTGATTTTTCCAAATCGTTAGTTAGCTTTAAGACCACTCGCTTGCCTTGGTTTCGTTCACGCTGGTCTCCTGTTTTACCAATATATATTTGCCAATTGTAAGCATATGAAGTTTAACCGTCGCATGATGTCCATAATTTTATGCCATACATCGCTGGCTTAAAAGATACATACTGTATGAATGAATACCAATCACGGAAAGTAAGCAGGTGCGCATTGACAGTTAGATTTTCTTGAGGTATATATGCATGTTGTAGTATAGATAGTAACAATCCAACAAAACGTAGAAACTTCGGAATTCAGAATTTTCCATAAATATCCATAGTTGAGTCTAGCTTCGGTATTAGTCCATTAAATGACGTGGTTTACAATATTATCTCTAAGAAGTAATCTAAAAGTACTGCAAATTGTATCCACGTTTCGCTTTGCGTATCTTGTAGGCCCATCTTCTTGATGCATTACATTTCGTAGTAGTTATCGTCCCGTTCTATGTGTTTGGGGATCTAAGCAAATTTAGCAAATTTAATATGTGGGGTCACTAGCAATCCCAATGTGACTTATTTATCTTTTTGCAAAATTATGCAAGCTACAAAAATTAGGTGTTTAGCTAGAGTTAGAATAGATAATGCATGGGGTCTTCAGTGACCCCGTGGTATAAGGGTTAAGAAATACAACAGTTAAGCGAATTACACACAATTTTAAAAAGTACTGTTTTGCTATCTGTTGCTATCTGATAAAAATTTCTCGCAGTAATAATCCGTGGTTTAATTAAATCGTAACTTATTTTATGTTAAAGTAACACCGTTGTAGTAAAGAGTAAGTACTTACTTTTTTTTAGTATCTCAAACAACGAAAACTTTCATTTTAACTTATCATCGAAGCCTTAACGATTTTAGCGATTTTAACATCGCAAAGGATACAATTTTATATCCATAATGATGAATATTTTATACTTTGTGTTGCTAACTACACACATCTGTTATTTCTTTGTTAGAAATTTGCCCATAGTTACAATTCGGTGAATAATTGTTTACCGTTATCTTTTCTTCTGAGCACAACTGCGCGATCCGAATCTGGGAGCAATGGGAAGGATTGTAGGAACATGGTACTGATGGGCATTGTGCATCTAATGAGGTCAAATTGCCGAGCAAATGTTATTTGTCAGAATAAAGCATCAAAATAGAAAGAAATGGATTAGTGGTGAAATTATTCCCACTCGGATTTTCTTATTTACACGTCCTACTGTTTTGATTTTTGCCATATTTTACATTTATTTATTCTTACCGGTGCATGTCATATTATTCACATATCTATAATGCATTCAACTTTATTAACGCAAATAAATTTTGTTGGTGTCTATACACTGTTATCCAAATTAAATTTGTTTTCTACTAAACGTGTCGCCATATATGGAATGTTCTATTACAATGAGAACCTTCTACATATGTGAACTGAGCCATCATACAATCGGTTTTCTAGTTATTTTTTGCAACGTGATATCGAATGTTAGCGTTTGCAATAATTATCACATTTTTTTTTGTTTACTTAGGTTACCACAATCACTCATACTTTTTGGCTGATCAATCATATCGTTTTGCTAAACCAAAATATTTGCATTATTATTATTATTGCTTACATTATTTACATTATAATTTACATATATATTTATTTTTCTCCTGTTTGATTTGATTAATTCACTTTATGCTAGCATTTTGCTTATGTGCAATTCTACTTACTAGTTTCTTAATTTAGATACATTTCCGTTTTCAATTTTAAATTCATTTATCTATTTATATTTTCAATATAATTGTTTTGCTTTAATTTTAATTGAACTTGTTTATGAATCTAGCCACGTATTTTCTGGATTCAAGAAATCTAGCTCTTATATATAATCTCATTCGCCTTTTTTCTTTTAAATAATAATTTGTTTCGCCTGAAGGACCAATCTCAGAGCCTGAACCCCAGAAAACCAAGCTGAAAAAGATGTTAATACATTGCTGAAGTTACTGATATCACAAAAACTTAACAGTAATTTTAATTTTTAATTGGTTGTAACTTGTCTTGTTTTTGGTATTCGAACGAACCACTCGTTTGACTCCTTCTTTGTTAGGCGATTTGTTGGATATTTTTGTGTGTCGTCTATTACCTATTGTATCTAGTGACCCCTTAGTTTCCAAATTTTCTACATAACATCTCGATTTAGTTGTTCGCGTGTTTTTGCCGCGCTCAGTGCACGTGTATAGTCATACAAATCTTATATAACCTATAATAATATATTTTTGAAGCGTCACGATGTAATTGATTATAATGTCTAGTTTTTCTGCGAATTGACACTTACTTGTAAATGATCTTGAATTTGTTATAGTACACAATGTTATTTAATAATGATAGCAAGGACTGTGGCGTAGTATGGTAAAACAACACATAAGTATCGGCAACCTCAGCACCACATTATATTATCATATAATAAATTAAACTTGTGTGGTGCGGAGGTTGCCGATACTTATGAGTTGTTTTACCACAATGTTATTTGCTTATAATCCTAATGGTATTCTCCGATGAAGCAATAAAGTCATGGCGAAAGCCTAGAATTTGAATAATTGAGTGATTGCTTTATTTTTTTACTGCCCTGCCCAATATCCTTTGTACCCTTGGACCGTTAAGCCTTGATATGGTTGCAGATGTTTTGTGAGGAGTACTGAAAGTAGTGGCAATCATCGATAACGCTGCCGTTTTCCCCGTATATATTAATACCGCGGAATAACAATTTTATTTGTTAATTGATGGATAATTTTCCAAGTTGATTCACTCCTGCTATATTTTGTTGGAATATTATTTCCTTTTGACGTTACACGTAGGTATCGAAATTCTTTGAAGACAAGTAAGTATAACCCAATCTGCAGGCTAAATGGAGAAAGGCAGAGAAAGGTAACATTGCCGTCTCATCTTCTTTTTTTCATGTTACTTGAGCGTTGTAAAGAAATTTTGACTACATAACTTTATTTCGTTTCGATATACAAGCGACTTTTTAAATTTGGTTTCTATTGTTTCCTGTATATCATTTATGTAAGAGGTATCAGAAAATACTTGTATAATGCGAATATTTTCGGACATTTTTCAGTCATCTTGACTTTTGTTTTAATGGGACAGCCTGTATATTTTCATGGCGTTGAATTACCATTAACAGGGCTATTCCAATGAGGTAACAGTTTGTATATAGCATCAATTTTCCGATATATTTTAGTAAGCAAAAATAAATAATCACCTGTTTTTGGAGTTATTAACTGAATAATCCCCACCACAATTAATTACCATTATCAGTATTACCAGCTAAATGAGGGAGTAAGGAGCTCCAACAGACCTCTTAATTTCCTTATCCAACGACGTGAATTTACGTAAATGTTTAAACACATGGAAATGTTAAATTCGCAATTACTTCTTTTAAATAAGCCACCAAAGTAAGCTCCGGATTCCTTACCCATTGTAACTGACAGTATTTGACAGTTTATACGATTAGTGCGCCGCAAGTTTTCAGGTTTAACCTGCAATATGGAATTTTAGCTCGTTCACAAATATAATATGATAGGATATTACATAGACAATAGAAATAATATAGTTGCAGCTACCAATTTATATCACCAGAATACTCTGAACGCCAACAATCCATTTTAAAAATATTCAGAAGATTAGAACTGAACCTTTGTAACTTTGGATCCTTTTCCAAGCCAAGATCAAGAATTTACAAAAACGCAAACAAAGAAACTAAGGCATTAAATACAATAGCATACGTCACTGCCCATCCAGAATCTTCATGCGGAGAAATTGAAAGAAATGTCGAAATATCTAGAACCAAATCTTTTAGAATCATTAGATGACACAGTTTCGACCTTACACAATAAGAAAGTTACATAATTTACATCGCGGAGATCAGGAGAAGCGACTCAATTTTTGTCAGTAGTAAATGGAGAAGCTTGGAGAAAATAGGTTTTTTTTCAAAAAATTATTTGAACTGATGAAACATTTATATCCAGTTATGGGATATTTAACAGGCACAATTGGCACTAGTGGTTTGACGTAAATTCCCACCAAACTGTTGCTAGAAAGTAGAGGAAAATGTCGGTGAATCCGTAGATGATATGCCACTCGCAGAACGCAAGATTTTTTCCCACAGAATGGAGCTGCTCCAGCGCATAATTCTAGGTTAGTGGGGTAATGTTTAAATAATAATTTTGGTGAAAATTGGTTAGGAACCAAGGGCCAGTCAAGTGGAGCGCACGGTCTCCTCGCTTGAACCTTTTGGACTCCTTTTTTTGTGGATATATAAAAACTGAACTGTTCAAACATTGTTAATGAACTACAACTACGCCTTGGATACTGCGTTCGAAGAGTTTCCAATATGAACATTTTCAACGCTACTCGATCTGTTCTCAAGCGGTATAAAAAATGTTTAGAACAAGATGGTCGTTTGTTTGAACACTTGCCGTAGCTTGTTGCAGTACTTTTAGTTTACTTACATACATCTATTTCCAACATTTCCATAATTTATTTTTGTTGTCTTGTTACTTACTGCCTCGCTTTACGTTTGTTATTTACAAAAAAAAAATCAAAATGTACTGTAGACAAACTGTATTATGTTATTGGAACTGTCTAGTTAATAGTAATTCAATGCCATAAAAATATAGAGGGTGTCCCATCAAAGAAACTAAAGTTGACTAAAAAATGAAAATATTAATTCAGAAGGGATACATCGCATGCTTCTGCATTCTACATGAAAGATGATGCCTATATTACTTTTTGTCTATCTTTCTCCGTTTAGTCTGTAGTCTACAACCTCAACGAAAATGGGGCACGTATACATAAGGACGTAGAACCAAAAATCAATCAATAGTTAACACATACGACAAATACACTTTTGAACAAAATGTATTTGTCGTGAGAAATGTGAGGAAGCATAATCTTGTGTGCCTATAAATAGGCAGTAGACAGCTTAACATATATTTACCTACTAAAGGCGGTACCATCTATCGAGTATAACAGCGTACCCTTACAGAATCCTTCTGCACACACCGAGTGGGTAGAGGCTTCTTAATCTTGTGCGTTGTCATGAATATATAAGCCTTAAAATGCCCCAGAAGAAAAGGCACCCACTCGCTCCTCGGGATGGTTGCGTATCGAGCGAAAACCGAACCTTTAAGGCAACATTTCAGCCGGTCTTGTTTGTAAAAGCAGCCTTTTAAAGTTTCCTACTAATTTTAAACCATTTGCTTATTAAAATGAGAACGGAATCTTCTGTTTAGAAGTTCGTAGCGCGCGGCAGTGTTTATTACGTCTTTTTCGCTTCCAAGTTTTATAATCATTCGGGAACTTGATGATGTAAAAGAGAAGATGAAAGGAAGGGAGATACAAAAAGTACCACACCTCCGATGCGGCAAAATAATTGCCATATTTATATTTCTCCCGTTCGTTTATAAATTTATAAATTTCGTTTTCGGGGTTATAAATTAAAATTTCAGAAAATTTGAACCACGTTAAAACTACAGGAAGCAACACACGTGATTTCAAAGCTATTAAAGACCTCAAAAATAAAAATTATTTTCAGCTGAAGGGGAACAAAAAGAACGGAATAGTCATATTGAGCAAGCCTGAGTATTTTATCCGCCTTAAAAAATTACTGTCATCAGAATCTTAATAAAGAATCCTTTACCTTCTATGATTAGAAAAACGAAGAATTCTTAAAAATTCCCCAAAACACATCAACACGACCCTTAGGTTTTCAATTTCAAATCCCAAAGATTCAAAACTGTACTGGCTACCAAAAATCTACAAACCGCGAAAATCTGTGAGATTGATAGTATCAATCATAGACTCGCCTACACGCAAATTGTCTAAATTATTAGTAAATGAATACAAATATTAAACATCAAAGTAAACAGTCTGGAAGTAGAACATCCACTAGTCTGAACGCATATTTGTTTTAGTAACCCACTCAGCCCTATGTGCCCCAGTTGTAATCAGGGTTCATGTCATTATCTTAGCTTACGAATTCTTTATTGTACTTGTTTCCATGAACAACTTACATATTTTTCTTTTATACATATATAATTAGTTTCAGGGTAAGTTATCAACATTCATTGTTATATAACATTATTTTGTATCTGCTTCTTTGGGTATCAGCGTGTTTGCAGATCTGTTTGTAAATAAATAAATAAATATCCTAAAAATTGCTCTTAAATAAAAGTGGGTAGGTACGTATAATTAAACATATCAAAGAATATCGGAAATTTACAAAATTGTACGACCAATTGTACGACGAAAATTGTAATGACCATTATAAAGCCCATATAGGTTTAAAGAACACATGGCCCATTGTCGCTATGGAAGAATCGAATCATTAAGCTTAAGCGAAATCCGACCTAATATTAAATTAGAAAATCTCAAGCGAGAATTAGACAGAAGAAAAATAAATTTGTTAAGCAGAGAATGAGGTCTCCTTAGCCAGTCCGCGTTGATGGATATATTGCAGTAAAACGAGCACATGTTTATCTTTTTGTGCTACAGGTCACTCCTCTAGTTCCGAGTGTAAATATCTTTTAGAATGGGGATAGAATGAGGAATGTTAGAATTAAAGATTTTTCATTATTGACATAGAGACGTGTACACTACTGTCTATTATGCAATCATATTCACCTATTTTATCGATTTAGCTGCTAGTGTAATGTTGGCAATTCTTATTAAATTAATCGTTATAGCAATTTCAATGTAATATTTTAATTAAATAACTGCGCGATGACATCTTGTTGTTTGATGGAAATATAGTCTCTCAAATATATTGTTTCAAGTTACGCTTTTATATTATTGCGTAAGAATTATTTCAACATAAAACCTTTCAAATCAAATATCTGGTGGGGTACATTTAATAGAAGTTGTTGCAAATAAAATGCAGAGTTGAAAAATTTAATATGGCGCGGTACAATTTGAAATTTTAATGTTGGATATTGGGGGCCTAGGAGGGCTAAGCATAATATTCGCTTATTGGTCATAACGTTTCCTCCGTCAAACAAAAATTGACTTGTTCTATCGTTTTTCTTTTTATAGTCGTTGGTGTTTCTGATTTACTAAAGGTGGATCGTTTTAAAATGAGCTTCGTGTATATATTGTTTTTTTCTTTCTTAAATTTACCGTCAACTTCTAACCTAGTTTTTTTTTCTTAATACTGGAACTCGAAAATTTCTCAAAAATCGCCTTTCTATAAACACTAATTTCAACAGTATAGCTATAGCACTAAACAATTTGTTGGTTTATCGTATACTGCAGAATCCTTTATTGTATACATACAGAATAATGACATCCGACAACTCATAAGGCGAATTCTGTATTTTACAACAGGTTTTCTTCAGATGAGCTCTTCCCCGGTTCTGGCGTCCCACAAGCATTTGGACCCTTTGTTATTAATACTTATTGATCTTCTTTTAGACCTTTCCTCTCACAACCTTGTGAAATGAATTATGTATCTTATACTTACAGTGTACAATAGATTCAAATTAAATATTGGGCCGTACGATTTCTGCGGCCAGATTGATTTGAGCTATGAGAGAGTGCGTTACCGTTTACTAGATTTTGTTCGGTTGACTGTGTTTATAATAATCTTAAATTTTATAATGTAACAGGTAGATTTCCCTGGAAAAAAAGAATAAAATAAAAGGGTTACCTGAGCCTTACCATCAACTAAAATTGGAACAAATAACTGAAAGAAAGCTGAAAATAGAACGTTCACACGACGATTTTCCATGAAAATTTATAAAGAAAATAAATGGATATGTGGAAGTGAAGTTTTGAATTTATCATATAGTTTTCCAGGCGTGTTGTTCTATAATATTGCGTTTGGATCATTAGATTTCAGGTAGACGAGAGATAGTGTGAAAGATCTGCATTATTTAATCACTAAAATAAAGAAACGAAGTTTATATTTAATAACGGCAGTGGGTGATGACGTACCGCAGAGTCGCGCATGGCAGTTGGACTTCCTCGTGTATTTTCGTTGCATAGTATAATGTACACAGTATGCAAGGAAAATACACGAGGAAGTCGAATCTTTGTACATCGTCGTCCTCCTCCGTCGAAATTTAGTAACTTTAAGGAATATATTTTAATACTACTTTAATTACAATTAAAGCTAAACTAACTCACTACATTATTGTGATTTGAACATTTTATATTTTATGTGACAACACTGAAAGAAAATGGTTTTTATTTTATTTCTTTTTTCTCCTTAATGGGTTCCCAATTTGAAATGTGTAACATGGTGACGAAACAAAGTTGGTCGTGTTAACAGAATATCAGAAACTTATTTCTTTTCTTTTAATATCTTTGGTGCACTGACAAGGAAGAAAACCACACAAAGAGATCCACAGAAAAAAAGAAAACAGTACAAGTTAGAGAAAAATAAACAAATAGTTTGAAAGTACGTAAGGTGTCAAACTGGAAGTCATAATTGAACGGCTACATATTGACGGTAACGATAGGCGCTATTGGAAAGTACAGTCGAAACCGCGATCCATCCAATTTTTCTGCTAATATGGATCTGACGCTTGGGGAACATTTAAATAATGAATTTTTAAATAATGCTTTTAAAAGAACTTCAAATACAATTTTCGATTCTATGGTTGCTGTTTGCAGAATAGGAATTTCAAGTCAAATTAAAACTTTCGATTTATTGTGTGGCGAAACCACCAGATGTAACAAATTGGTGTCAGATAGTAATTTTATTTAGATATATCTTTAATTGCCGAATTTGTGGACATTTTTGGGGATTTGAACGAGTTAGAGGTGGCCGATGTTCAGGCACACATTAGAAATAAGTATTTTCAGCAGATTGAATCTTCCTTTGGTTTTCTTAGATGGTGCTAAGTCTGATATTCTTACCTTAAACACATATACTGAAGAACGTTTTCGAACAATATTTACTACCGAAGAGTGCACCAAAATTTTCAAGAATAATATGAAAAGGATTCAGTTATGTATTGACCACCAAAGCTGGCAGTTCGAATACTTCAAGAAAACAGAAACTCATGTTTTCAGTTCAAATTTATAATTGCCATAATCCATACTTAGAATAAGTAAATTTTGATAATTTGATTCATTTACTTTATTGTAATTTGCTCTTATCATTAATTTTGAAGTTGCAATTGAATTAAATCAAATTAGATAAAATTATCTGATGTTGCGATTTGCCCTAAATTTGTTTTTTGTGACTTCCATCTGCTGGCATTAATATGAAAAGTAACGGGCACTTTTCTTTTCTTGTTAATTTTGTCCTATAAGGAATATAAATTCTGCTGCGCAATAAACCTATTATTGTTATATGAACCGTTGAATGATCATATTCGCCATATTCCTTTTATTTTATCGATCAATAAGAAGCTTGAATTTCTAAAAATCCGCTACTATGCGGCATCTAATACTATTAAAGTAACGTAGTCCTCCATTTATCTAGAATGCATCTTGTAAGCGACTTTCATTAAGCGGCCATCTATTGAGCACACCTTATTACGCTGAAAGTTGAAACTTTGAAAACGGTGATGAAAACGAGCAGTACTGTGGGACCAGGTAATTTCATACACCGTAAGACGATCTTAATATTTGCCCTTCTCAAGAAAAGGGTACGACGAGAGCACCCTCTTGGGTAAAGTTATACTAATTAATGAGGGCTGCAGGTTGCTAAATACTTCGAGAAATGTTTAGAAGAAAGATTATTATGGTCTCTTTGTCTGGGCGAGTGTGTGTATATTCTGCGATGTTTCCGTCCTTTTCGCTAATAATACCTCCTTCTTCGTCTATCCCTTTATTGGTAATGAAGATTTATAGTTTAGTCGGGCATTTTCTATTCGATCGACATCGAACTCATTCCTCGTCCCCTTCCCACAGTAGTGATTTGTTTTTTCCGCGATGCTTTTGTTTGAGGATAAAGGAAGGAGGGCGGCGGTCGCGTGGTAGGGGGTGAGGAGGGGATTGAAGCAGATCGAAAATAAAAGTTCGCACCCCATATTTTGAAATTGTGTTAAATCTGGAGCCAGGCCGAATCTGGAATCAATTTATGTTGGCGATATTGCATATTTGTGCCTCCCCGGAGATTATAAACATCAGACCGTTTGCCCTGCGAAACCTTACCCTTGCATATTACACGGTTGTAAGATATGTTTTTCTGTGTATATAGATACTGTTTAAATGCATAGCGGGTTACTTTGCTAGATAAATTGAAAGCAAACGGTTTTTCTTCTCGCCTCTCACATTTACCATCTCCTTTACAAAAAGTATAAGCGAACAGCTTGCAGCCTAACCTTTTAATCAGAAATGAAGACCATAAACATTTTTATATTGTGTATACATCAGTTACCATTGATGGAAAAGTTTGTATGCTTACATTTTCGAAATATATCACCACATTACTATTTATTGGAATTGCATCGCCAGGAACTTATTAGAATATGAACAAGTCAAACAGTCTGAGTACCTAGGAGCAAAAACAACAAGTACGAGAATAGTTGAAGCAAAAATAAACCAAAGAATAGAGACAAAAAATTGCCAGTAAGAAGGAAATTACGAGAGAAGGTATTTAAAACAATTTACTACACTTACTAACACATGGAGCTGATTCATGGATATTATCGGAAAGACAGAAAAATAAAATACAAGAAGGCCGAAATGAAATATCTTAGACCAGTGAATCGAATATTATTAAAGACAGGAATCAGAAATACGTAGATAATACAAAAACTGAAAGTACAACCGATTTGGAACTAATTTATTGCATATGCTTCTATAGATAAACATACCATGCAACCAAAGGAGATAAGTCACAGTGTATATTGTGCATTGGCTGTATGTATGTTTCTGTATTGCATCTATTATATATCCCGGCTTTCCATGTTCTTGTTGGTCTTTCTTTTGCTTTCTTTCCTACTATCTTTGTTTCATACACCTATTTGTTCATTCTTGCATCTAACATGCTACTAACATGGCTAAGCCACCTTAGTTGTCCCTCTTCTACTTTGTCCTGTACTGGATATATTTTTAAATCGTCCTTGCATGTTACATTTCCAATTTTGTTCCTTCTTCTTTTTTCTATTTTTCTTAGGAATTATTTACATTTATTCTTGACTTACCTTTTTGTTACTCTCCAGGATTCGCAATTATACAGCACCGATGATTTGTTTTTTCGTCAAACTTTGACATCGGTTCAATTATCGTCAAGATAATCGAACTTGCCCTATTATTTTTTTATTTATTTGGGCATTTTTTCTTCTGATTTCCTTTGCTGTTATAAAGCTTATTTTAACGTTTGCAAGCTTTTTCTCTAAGATTTCTTTTCCATGTTTACCGTATACAATAACATATCATCCACTAACACGATCTCGGTTATCTTTGTTTATTCTACTTTCAGAATTCCAGTTTTAATTTTTTTAATGTTGTTCTTTGTCACCTTTATCCCATCATCTGTTCCCACGTGTAAGCATAGGAACCTGCTGTTGTGCCATACATTAATGGAAGGTTTGTATTGGAATCTGCATTCACGAAATTGACGTAGATTCTCCGTATCGTATATATTGTAAAAGTACGAGGATACGACAATTAATATATCAACTTTTTCATCATTACAATAATGATAGATTTGGGTACATTTTATTTAAAATTCTGAATGTATTCGCTACATCTAACACATTTGACGCTCAATTATTTTTTTTTGCTATCTTCTTCTATAACATTTTGTCATATCTCTAATATCAGCCGAGATATCTGTTGTGACAGCCAAAATCAAACTTATACATATTGAGAGTTGGTCCTATGGATGCACCTACCTTGATCGGATATATTCAGTACGGCGGAGGGGATATTCGCTCATTACTCAAATGTGTGGCCGTGGCTCAACTGTCCGTTGGTTACAGTTGACGACTTAATTTCGAAGAATTATGTCTTCCGCTCCGAATACATTCGATCAAGGTAGGTACCAGCTCTCAATCTGTATTCAATATTTTATTTTCCGACGAGGCTACCTTTGCTTCACATAGAAGTATCAACTGTAAATACTGGGCACCATCTTGAGAAAAGAAATCTATGGGCGGGCATAATCGGTGACAGAGTTGTGGGACCTCTTCTTGAATAATAATTTAACGGGAGAAAGGTATTTGCAGTTTTTAAGGGCGAGTTAATTCCTGAGTTGACAGTACTCTACTCCAATAACGGAAATCTCGATTTACCCAACCAGAGAATATGGATACAGCAGGATGAAACCATTCCAAACGAATAGAGGGTCTATCGAGTGGCCAGCGAGATCTCCTGACTTAGCCCCACTTGATTACTTCTTGTAGGTTTATTTAAAAAATATTGTATGCGTTACTAAACCTCGAATTGCAACAACGAATGCGAGCTAAAATGTTTGGAATTACTCCAGAAGTAACACACGCCGTTCAGGTTGAATTTTATTATCTTATAGAAATTTACCAAAATGTCTAAGGCCAACATTTTCAACACTATAATTCTTTTTATGAATAAATTTGAAAATTTTTCTCAAAAACTTTCTTATACGGCATGAGTACTTTTTAGGTGTTATTTAGGGAATAAAAGCGCCTATCCAAAAAAGAAGCAAAAAAGCTGTATTGCTATTTGAAAAAAAAATATGACGTCAGGACTGTTTGAAGGTCATTGTAAAACGACGCACGCCATCAAAAGATAACTTTCTTAAAACATTAATTGACACGTTTTATAATTTTTCTCAAAACATATTGATTACGTTGTTACTTGTGTGATTTCAGACTTTTCGGGCGCACTGTATTAAACAAATTTTCTTTTTTTCTCCTGTAAATCATTTCTTTTCACAAGTACTATTATAATAATCTAGGCACTAGAACTTGTGCAATTGCGAACATTTGGTATATGCTGCGCAATATTCTGAATACTTTAATGGAGCTTATATTACATCCAAGAAAAGTTTATTGTTCTTAATTATCAGCACAGCGTTATTATAGTTTATAACAAAATCAACCCTGCGCAAGTTCTGAGTCAATAAACTAAGAAGTTTGCAAGTATTTGGAAGTAGTTCTCGCATGTATACGTTTTATAGTGGTGCAAACAAGTAGGCTTTAATAAAGTTGTTCCAGTTGAAAGTTTGGTGGAAAGTTTGCATACAGTGAATGAATTGCACATAACTTTATCGACAAATAATACTGAAGGTAGTCCTTAAACGCTTACGCGGTATGGATATACGGATTTATATTTATTTTTGTTATTACTATAATAAGTCCATATATCAGGAAACCAAATAAGTTTGTACGGTTTTTGATTGTAAATTAAATATTTATTAAAAAACAATAACACATTATTATCCATCGAAATAATTTACCATTACAGTCGATGACCTTCTGCCAGCGTGGCCCTAATTTTTGTAAAACGCTACGGATTTTGAATTAAAAAATTAAAGGACTGTATCTATTACATCGACTCGGGTTTGGAACTGCCTATGCCGCGTATAAAATAATAATCACTTAGCGAAATGTGAAGGAGGGTGATAGTGTTGCCCAGCCAAGTTCAGAATTTTTTTTCCAACTCACTGTTGCGGTAAGGCATCTGGCGTTGACTCGTAAGAATAGCACTTCCTTTCGCTTGATCAAAAGAAGCTATTTCTGGATGAGTATTGCTTGCACTGGCTAAAGCTGTTCAAAATATAAGTTAGCAATGATGGTTTAACCCGTTTCCAAAAACTCATACTAGACCTGCTGCTATGTACACACAATAAAATCTTTTTTAGGTTCAAGGAAGCCTTACGAGTGTCTGGTATTAGATCAGCTATCAACAGCTAATGATATGATTGTTTAGAATTTGGGTACAAGTTGCAAGCTAGAAACCGACCAAGTGAAATTACGTGAAATGTTTCCGGAATAAATTTGTAAGACGGCGGAATTTGTTATCATCTAACAATTAATAGAGAACCCATTTGCTTAACTTCCACGTCCTTCCTATTTAGTGAAAGTGCAAACGAATGATTTTATCGCTCACATTGAACCTTTCTGCAGTCTTAGGCACGTTGTACTGGAATTTGTTTCAATCTGTTGAATATCCCGGTTGTTAGTAATTTTCTCTCAAACTAAAATCTCCCGAAGAATGATCACTTGTACATAGCAATGATGCTACGAGGAGAGCAATGACGAGGATTCTGAACGCGGCAACGACTTAGAAAATACTCAAAAACCGCACGAACTTATTTAGTCACCTGAAAGTATGTTATTTAGAACATGATGGTGCATATTTTCATAACATTTTTGCTCGTATCTCGCTTATTTTTTGGGAATACTGGCGCAGAAAAAATATGGCTGGACTAACATAAGCAAAAGAAAATAATTCGAATGGTGACAAAGTTACGCGATGTTTGGGATTAGTTTGTCATCGATGTAAAAAATAATGTTTTAAGCGTTCTATCGCACCGCTGGATAAGAGGGCCGAAAGCAAAATGTCACAAAATCACTTTACGTCTATGAAAATACACTTCTTTAACTCTGAAGTAGTGATTTTCTTTTCTAATTTGACTGAAAAGAATAAAAGCCGTGTAAAAAAAAATATTTAGGTATTTCTTCAGCACCACCTTAGTATCCAAGCGTGTTAGCGGCAATCCCTAGTCAGCTACCACCCCCAAAGTCTTCGCAATGGTGGCCTCTTCCTGGGCACCGAGGATGGTTGGGGGGCTAATAGGTTCCAGATGTCTTCCAAAGCATCTATTTACTATAGTGGAACGTATTATTCCCTACATTTCGACGACTTGCTTCTTGCTCATCTTAGTCCACCATTTTGTCGAAATCCTCCTAAGTATAATTGCAGTCCTTCCGACTACCTGGGATTCTTTCATGGAATATCGTGGTTAATCGTGTTCAGTTCCCCACAACAAAACGCAAGCGTAAGTGTCCCGACATTTTGTTAACATAGATTACAAGAAAAAAAAAATATTGTTCCGATGAATTGGGTTACAAAGCATCTGTTTTACAATGTATGATTCTGGCACTTTTTCATAGACACCAAAATAAATTTATGCTTTTCGACGCAATTATTTAGACAGTGAAGACTAGAAAGGGTGGAAACTATTACCTAAATAACATACCCCTTGTATTATCATTTATATTTTATACCTAATATTGATAAATACTGTTTTCTATCGTACGATGGTCTTTGTTTTGAGAAGTATGTTCACAAATACGAAATATTAGAAGAAACTCCTGTTGTAATTAGCATATTATTGCCAATGGCAAAATGTTTATTGTATTTACCACATAAATAGACTTGTTTGAATTTCAAATGTTATTACTTTCTTATACTTTATTCTATTTAGCTAGGCACGCCTCTGTTGCTAAGCAATATGGAAATTGCCAAGTCTAACGTGCTGATTCTTACATTATGATAGTGATTGCTACTAGATGCTTCGGCAAGACACTCTATCTGAAGTTAGTGATTACAATTGTGAAGAAAATCTTTTCTAGAAAGTTGTTGGAAACTAAAAGTATAGTTTCCCAATTACAACATCTTGAAATCCTACAAAATGAAATAAATCTGCTGAAATCAAATGAACCTTTTGCCGGAATATCGAAACGAGGTTCCTGACAAATATTAGCTTTCACTAGTAGTAACATACTCTTTCGAGGACTAAGTGGTTGTAGGTATTTAGTCAACAGTGACTTTACTAACTCTAACAAAAAACTTTTACGCTGCGCCCTAGGACAGACACGCATTTTGTTTTAAGTCACCAAAGGTCTTTTACATATCGTCAACTGCACCTTCACGCAACTAGTTGAGATTTTAAAGTGAATATATCCGAATGTTAATCTAACTTCTACATAATACCCATCAAAAATTACCCAACCGTACATTTTGTTCGTGTATTTTACTTAATTTAATTAAAATTTGATCTGAATTTTAGTTAAATTGTCGCCGTTATGCAAATCTGAATCTATTTTAAATAAGTCAGTCAATACTGCTACCCGTAACACCATATATTCATTAGCAACTACAAATATTTTGAACTGATAAAACAAACCTCATGACATCTTGGGCAAATTACAGAATCTTCTTCGCTTCACCATCCCTTCATAAGTAGGAACGTATTCTCGAGTAAACATCTTCTTGTCCATAATCTATTAGAACCTAAATCAAACCCTTTTAGAATTAAGACGGTACGATTCTGAATTTGTAACACGGAAATATGCATTACTCATCTCATAGGAATGGTGAAGTTTAATAAGTTAGTTTCTCCACGTCACCATTATTTTAAATATTATGTAATATCCCTTTATTTGCATCTGGTTTATGATATCCAGTCGGCAAATACATTGGTTAGTTAAAATAAAATTTTCCATTACTCCAGATTACTCATAAAAGCGACGTTCTAGAATATGTAGAATTTTTGCCCTCTTTATAATTGAGCAAGATTATTTATAAAAAAAAGTACATAATTCAGAGCGTATATGTAAATAACATTTCATCTTTGTTTCGTTCCAATGTCTCCCATAATTTTAAAAAAAGAGACTTTTATCTTATAAATGGTATAAAGAGTTTGTGCGTATATTTTGAACGGGACTAATACACGAAGTACTAAAAGTTTGACATCTTTCACTTCCTAAATATTTGAATTTTACAAGACCATTAAGGCTTAGAATTGAATAAATTAGAGCAAATCAAAGTCAAAAGTCTTTCATACAATAAGCATTCTGTTTGTTTGCTCCTTAGATTTGTAACGAGATCGGCTTCTTGGAATGAGAGTTTAACACACATTCACTTCAAATTTTGAACCATATTACCAAGGACTAAATAGATGAAAGAGAGAACTTTGAATACGAAGCGGTTGAGAACCACTTACTCGCATGAGAAAATTTATTTGATATCCAACGGACACGAGAGGAAGATGAAGGGCGAGGCGCGCCGTACGAGAGTAAGCGCTAAAAGCTCATATAGCCAAGATCTAACGCAGTTCTGCTAATTAGTACAGAGGAACCGTTTTACCTCCTGCCGCGTCCCCCGACGACGAACGTTAGACAATAATCTTCGGCAAGTTTTGCACGGCGGCGACGGCGTCGGCGAAAGAGAGCGACGAACGGTCGTCGTCACTGGCGTGTTAATGAAATTCGATGCTGAAGATGCTTGACATATTTCAAAGGGTAGCAATTGAATTCGACTCCCAAAAGAGCAACTTGAACCAAAATGGTAAATATACAGCTTACCCTTATCATATATTCATTATGCTGCATTAAATTTAAGGCCTTCGAGTGACATAAAATAATTAAACCCCTTCGAACTTTCACCATTCCATCATAGCGACTGCCTATTATTTGCGTGTACTTTATAAACGTTCTTCGACCATTGTTTCGAAGATTAATAGGAAAATCGCTTAAATCTTATGTTTTTCTATTCTTGTAGTTAGGATAATGTACATTGAGGTTTTTGGAGAAAATGAATAATTCAAAAATAAATATGTCAAAGCTATTATACTTTCTATGAATGAAAAATAGATGAAATATGGTGCTTGTACAAAAATAAATAAATTAGAAGATTGAAATAAAATCAGAATGTAGGAATACTTTCGTGGATTAGCAGTAGATATGTTAAAATAACGCGTGGAAATACTCAAGCGCCTATTTTATCGTACCTGACGTACATTTCTTCTAAACCCTTTTTGAATGTTCATCGTTAATGAACTTCGAACCTCTCAAGTGATAAAGTATTTTTGCAATAAATCTACAAAGGGATGTGTACTAACAATGGTAACAAATACAGGTATATCAAACGAAAGCAATTTCTTCTCGAAATGTAAATGAAAATTAATTTCAAACCTAGCATAAAGTATATAAAATACTTCTTGGAGCCTATTGGCCACTGACGCCATAAGATTTTCACAAGTTGGTCCCACTCCAAGGCGTTCTCAAATCCTGCTAACATGATTATGGAGATTGTCCCTGTTCCGTGGCACTAGAACACCTTTCTTCTCCCACATCGTCGAAAGAAACTTTGCGAGCCATTAATATGCGGCTACCTAACTATTCTATGTGACAACGACTATTCAACTCTTCAACTAACTCCAGTAAGTACTCACGAGCAAGCAATGTGTAAAAAGGAAACAAGAGAGGAAAAATCAAAACGAAAAGAATGTACAAACAAAACCAAACAAAATTTAAACTAGCATAGACAACGTCGAATAGGAAAAACATTTTTTCTGTCACAACGTCATATAAATGTTCTTGTCTTTTGTGAGGTAGAAAAAGCTTTTTCATCAGCAAACATGACTGTATTCCAATTACAATTTAAAATTCCACAAAATGTAACAGCTACTGAACATGATGTGGTAGAAATTCCACTTTCTTTGCTGGACGCCTGCAATGTGTGCAATTTTTCTTTAAAAAATTGCGTACCGTTCTAGGTACACAATTCAGTCCCTTTTGCTCTAGCACATGACTAGATGCAGATTTCGGATTGTTGTCTACAAAATTTAACACCGCGTTTCTATTTTCAGCATTGATTATAGATGATCGACCAGGTCGCTGTTTTATTATTAAGGCAACGTCTCCAATTTCATTTTGCCATCTTCTAATCCAATAGCGAATTTGTGTTTCGTATTGTCACAAATAAACATGTAAATGGTAACAGAGTTTCAAAAGTTGCAACTAAACCAATGAAAACAATAAACTTAGAGATAAATCGACTTCGTCTGTAATTTGCCTACATGAATACCCTTGTTCCGATAAGGTAACAATGCTTGCACGATTAAAATTAAGCGTATTCCGGGTAGATTGCAAATTATCCGTATCTGAATTATCATTTTTCAGCGCACTGAGCAATTTTAAATAAGTGTTTACGGATTGGTTTCTCTATTGGCCAACCTCAACGCAATGACAACAATAACGAATTTAAATGGGTCGTTTGACAGAGCTCTATCTCTTCAAACCACCTTTATGACGTGTGACGTAGCTTTGGAGGTGAGAGTTATACTTATCTTTAGTGCTGTGCGTATGTTCCAAGCACACCAACATATATACTGACGAAAAGGTGAGTATTTTTGTTGTAGAAATAGTTCTTCGTAAGATATTCTACGATTCACATTGCACTGCAACTGCTTGTGTCTGTTTCAGGAAACTACTCTCGCCTCTGTGCGCCCCCACAGAAGGGTATCGTATCACCCGTGAGTGGAACAGCAAAAAATATACGAACTTTGCTAATTCATGTGTTGAGAACTCTTGTATTATTCTTATTGCATCTATAGCAGATGTATGTTCTTTGCTCATTTTTCCCACATCATATCTGTAATTTAAATCACTAGACAGAGACCCAAGAAGTGCATTGTATGTTGTTTATCTTTGGAAGATGTTTAGTTGTAAGTATCGATTGTTATCTTTTAAAAAATCTAGGTTTCCAGATTAAAACCGAGCTATATTTGCATCAGTCTGCCGACGTTTCGCTCTCAGTTGCATGAAGCTTCTTCTGAGCTGCCGCATGTTATACTACTGCTGTAAGAAGAATGTTTATGTTTTTCTCACAGTTACTCTAATTGAAGTATGGAAAAAGTAACATTGACAGAAAAAATTTAAATGGTTTTAATTTACGAAGAAATAGGAGAGTATTCATCGAAGTAAATGGACAATATTTTGAACAATAGTTATATTACTGCGAATTATATTAAAACGAGGCCTATTTGTTTTCCTGCTTGTTTTAATCGTTTTATTAATGTTTATATCTGTAAATAATTGTTATACAAAAAAGTTTAAAATAAAAGTCATGTGCTTTTTCATGAACAATAACATACTTATTACAATAATAGGTTTCCGTTTGAACAAACTCACCTTGGGGCTTTGCAATACACGTTCGCTTTTGATATGATACAATTTTTATCTAGATTTTTTTTCATTAAAGATAGTTTTCGAGTTATTCGGTCGTCTCAAGAACAATGAATCACCTGATACATTAAAGCATTGTCAAATTTTAAAACAATTGGCCAAAAACGAAAATAATAGGCTTTCTGAAAGATATATCGAGAAAATTTTCGCGAGTTCTTACCACCAAATTGATGTATTGTCTTAAATATTCTTCTCTTCCCAGTTTATAATTTTACAAATTTTGAAGTACCAAATCAAACCTTTGTAGAATTGTACCTCTATGTAATATGCTTTTTGAGTGCAATTTTTGATTTTTAAATACTAACACATTCTGATAATGCCTTTGGTAGTTGTTTAGAGACGATATCTGTTGTTGACTAGGCTTTAATATTTGCCAAGATACACTTCTTTACAATAACAAAGTTGAAACCGTAAAATATTTTCGATTAAATCCCTAGAAGCTCCACGAAAAATATGTATCCGAAAGCAACATATACTTCTTCACCTTCCTCAAATTTTAACATCAAAATATAAAATTCTAGCAACATATTGCGTAAACAAGAGTATCGTTTGAGTCATTTGATACACTGGCAACCCCACGGCTTCTTTCATATTTCGCACCCTTGTTATAAAGTACCCAAGTAAACTCAACGTGAGATGACAAACATACACTATAGACTGCGAGATACTGTAGAACGACTGAATTGAAATTTTTACGAACAAGGAAGCTATAACTAATGCTTAATACATTTCGAAGTATTGAAAATTTAAACTAATAATTTTTGAAATTCATGTACGTTTAATGTAATAAAAAGGTCTCAGAGAGCAATAGAATATTTCGAACAAAGAAAGGAAATGGAAGAAAGAGTCCTTTGAAACCTCGCAATTCATTAAATACGTTTACTATTGTTTTAACAGATATTACTCAGGACTCTTTTAAGTGAATATTACTCTCAGAAAAATATTTGTCATTATTTAACTTTTTGACTAGGGTTTATACAAAAGCCGATTTCTAAAGGCAATGATCTTCGAACTCCAATATTTTACTCTTTTTCTACAAACGAACAAAATATAATTAAAACAAGATTTCGTATACAAGATGTTGCAGAAAGAAAGGTAAATAGTTTTAAAGTGTATTCATAAAGGGGACAGGTAGTATTAGGTTATATTTTTGAAGGTATAGCTACAGTTACTAATCTGCCTTTAATCCAGCGTTGTACGCAGCAATATGGTGCCGCTGTTAACCTAAAAATTAGTGAATGAACGATTGACTCATTTCTCGTACTTAGTGTTCTATTTTCTATTCTTCCTGAAACGCTCTGTACATCCATGGTGTTATACAAAACATAAAATGAGATGTACTCCAGATATTTGCCTATTATTATAATTATTATTATGACTATTAGATCGAGCCGTGGTAGTGATGTTTATAGCCACTGCAACCTGAATAGATTTAATGTAATGATACACTTTTAATGATAGTATTATCTCTATTTTTCTTCCTTCTTGCTTCTGACCAGCAGCAGACCTTTTTAGCGCAACGAGTTTATTTTTTATTAATTCGTTTATGGCTATGCGACTTGTAAGTAAATTTGCCGATATTCTGTGATTACTTTTTATTGATACTACTCCTCATGCTGTTTTGTCATGTTTTATACGAGAGGTTTTCTTCTCATTTCCTAATTTTCTGTTTTAGGTGATTCTTCTGTATCCCATAACAAAGGTTTGGATCAACGAAGGGAATAGAAGCTGTTTCTTTGGTCACTTATCACCTTTTTCATTTCCCTGAATCCCATGGTGGCTTGATACCCATCGTAACATAACGTGGCTTTTATATTTCAACTGGTTCATATGTGTAGACCTCAAGAGGATTTAATGATGAAAATATGTATGCATAATTACTCTTCATACCTCATTTTCAACGGTCTCTTTGGCGTACAAATTCAAAGCATAAATTTCTTCTTTGAATACGTTAGTTTGGAATCAGATAGGCATTTAGCGACTGTATTTAACTCGAGAAAATTGTTTCAATATAATACAGTTACACCCAAAAAGATTTCCGATTACCACGTTAACGCCTTTAAGTAAAAAAAATCATTGGTTTCCACAAATTAATTGCAATATTTGAACCGGCTATCTAAATTCAGACTCCTATTCTTGGATTTCTCAAGCTTTCATCAAAGAAAAGATTTTTAAATACGCGTTTGCATACCTTTTGTGTACAGTACTCCAATAACAACACTCCGGCCGTTTGATTTTCATTTATTTACTTCCTCTGATATGAGAAAATCTTATGCTTCGTTCTTCTCTTGAGACGCAAAAAAGTAACCACTTCCCTATCTTGACCATCTCTCCTCATTACTGCACAATATGTCAGTGTCCGTTAAGTGCAAGTTAACTGGACTGCCTCTTCTCTTATACGGCTTCTAGCCTATCTACAATATCTTATTTCTTTTGTACGGCTGGACCTAAATTTGCATAAATCAAAAAATCTCTTTGCTCGACTATAAGAAGTCGTTTTTTAAATGTAGTATACATTCCAAACCCTCCAATATAAAATATGCAGCGGGCCGGAACAAGAAACAGACAATATTTACATAAAGCGGGACAGGGAAAAATTCTTCGTACCGGAGAAAATGCCCTAGAATTTATTACAGCGAAAGTGCTATTATTTAATGGCGTGTGTACGTATTTTTGAAACCGGAAATGGAGTGAAATAACAAGAGATTAGACTTTTGTAAAACAGTAAGACACCCTTATGTATTATTATTAATAATAATATATTAAAATTTTAAAAAATGATATTCCTG
Organism: Oryctes borbonicus; assembly: GCA_902654985.2. Lineage (NCBI taxonomy): Eukaryota > Metazoa > Arthropoda > Insecta > Coleoptera > Scarabaeidae > Oryctes > Oryctes borbonicus. The sequence continues at coordinate 3,976,368 of LR736888.1, forward strand.
TTTTGTTTAAAGCAAAAGTGCATGAAATTAAAAAATATTTTTAGGGAATAGATCCGATAAATATCGTCTACCTCTTAGAGATACATCTAGTAGGCCATTCTCGTAAATGAATCACGTGTACAATGGGAGACATTTTAAGTGAGAATTTTCTGTTGTAACTTCTTTCTCTAGAATTGATCACGGTGAACGGCTAAATTTATTTCGTTGCGTCCTCGCATCGGATGCAATTTTCTATTTTAAGAATAGGAAACTTAGATTGAAATTTAATATTAAATTGTAATTCCAAAGGTCTCCTAATTACCCGTGATCTAACAATGTCTATCGCGAGAACAACAAGCGAGAGAAGTGTGTAATTTTCTATGTTATATCATCTTCCAAGACGAAGTAAAAGTCAAGTTTGCTAATTTAAATATCCGTAGGGTACGAGTACGTCATAATTTCAGGTTAGTTTATCTCTTCTAAATTAATATTCGTAAAACTTTATTATTCGGTAATTATCAATTCTCTATCGACTATTATGATTTATATCTTTATTGCAAGACACTGTAAGTTAAGATCGCTTAAGGTCTACTTTCGCTTACAGCTGCATCGGAGTCATAGTGACGAGCCAAAGTCCCTGTTCAAACTGTCATCGATTGTACCAATGTACACTCGTAAGTTTTTCTCTCACGACATTTTAATTATTTTTATTTTATCGCCAGCTTTAGAAAATAGCTTCCTACATCGGAAACAGTCTGGATAGAAGGTGGATCTTGGTGTAAATGATAAAAATAAATATGGCCGGAACGCAAGTTTATATTGTACTCATATTTCCTTTTCCATTCAGAGACACAGACATACGAATAAACGTATATTCTTATCGACACAGCTATGATTCTTGCGTTGGAGAGGTTATTAAACTATAGCGAAATGCGAATGTCATACCAATACGCTTTCCACATACTAAATACACCGAAAGTGTAAAAGGGAAATTACATTTTCCCTGTACTTTTCGGAACGTTGTTTTTCCGGTTCCATTTTCCGTATCGAATATAAATTTTGCATTGTGAAAATATAAATTCGAACGTCGTAGCACGTGCCATTAAATAAAATTGGAGCAAAAGAGAACAGGGTGAGACAGTGGTATGTATATGCTTTTTTTCAATTGGAGATCACTTATTGCGTTTGAATACAAAAAAGCACCTAAATGATAGCCCCAAAATAGTTACCAAATTTTGATTTAAAATGAAGATTAACCCTAACAATACATATAGATAAATTCACATAATTAATGCTCTCGATTTTACATTAATTGAATTTTTTAACTGAAAATAATTTAATTTATAGCACCAGCGTTTCAATAAAGTGTGGTCTTAAAACAAATAAAGAAACTGAGGTTATTTCAAAGATATTTTTTGATTGTGTAGAAAAAGTTAGCTCCCTGTATGACCTACTAAACGTATCTCTGAAGGTAGTTAAAATATCTTCTTGAAAATTTATTGAATAAGAGTGTTTTCTTCTAAAGATATGTTCATTTTCATGGCGCTTCTTGTTGCAAACATAACATCCTGTATATTGTGGATTCTTTGCATAATAATCTAAGCAATATGATATAACATATCACGGGTCTAGAATGCATCAACATTGAGAATCTTTTTCTGAAAACTTTGATTCAACAAGTAACAGTCCCTTCTTTTGCGTTAGCGTTGATATACCCTGTATAACTCAGTTTTGAGAGTCTTTTATAGAGAGTAAGCAATGTAATACACCGTGTGCCAAAAATTCAGTTCAAGCATGAACGTAGTCAATTAGGAAAAAATCAATTTGGTTAACCTGTTCCTTTCCGAACATACTATTCCCAACGATAAAGGTGAAACTTACAGGGTGTCAATGTTAATAAGTTTCCAACGCCATTTAATGCAAATTTGTCATGACCTCCTGCATTTCAAAGCACTGCCCCCAACACTTTGACTGGCTTGAAAATCTTAGTGGACTGTGTCCGCTCTAATGCCCTGACTACAATTCGATCTTTAACGTCCTGTGAAATATTTACTTTTGCCTGAAAATGTTTACATTTGACAAATACTCAAGGGAAAAAGTGGGCGTCGCGTGGTGCTCACAGTCATTGCGATACACTGTCACGAAAGGCTTCATTCAGGTAACCCCGAACAATGTTCCCAAATTTTGGAGGTATACCATCCTGCTTAAATTCCATCATTCATTAATTGCGGTTCCAGAAGCCGTTGCAAATTTTCGATATAAAAGATTATTAGAAAGTCGATATTTACCAAAACTCAACCTCGTTTTATTGTACATCACTACGATTAATAAAAAGGAATATTAAGGTCACTTACGTCATCACAAACGAGCGCCAACTTGTCCTAAGTTCTTCGAAAAGACCGTTGGACCTTAAAGAGCAGAAATTACACCATCTAAAGTTCCCTAGAACGAATGCAGAACAGCGGGTAGCCTTGCACGAAGTCTTAGGGCACTCTATGTATACTAGTTAGATTGAAGATCGTTACACCACAAAACAACTAATGCATCGCTTTCCCGACATGCCTGGATATATTCGCGCAGAGCCGGATATTGCATCACCGATACCTTTTGCCCTTCAAACCAAAACTCTCCACCTTCGGAGAATATGAACAACGACAGCTGCGATCACCAACAAACCTATCCACACCTGCGAACATCGTGTAGAACCCTTCCTCCGTAGAGGGCGCCAAGAAGCTGGTGGACGAGTGACCCTGAAAGTGGCCCCCTATCGACATAGCCTATCTACTAATTTCCACACAGAGGAGTAGGAGAAGATGACAAGATAGTGAAAGATGACACCCTCTAACCACATCAAAGGATCGTCGGAATCCCCCTAATTCTCAGAATTTCGTTATCTACTTCCGGTTTCTTCTCATACGCTCAATTGTCCATATACCTACCGGCTTCTAATAAATAATCATCAATCATGTGCTTTTAAATGCTTCCTAAATATGCTACTTTTGTTGAATTCGGTTTACCTGGAACATCCGAACCGCTTATTATTACTTAGATTCCGGCAAATATATCAAAACTTCGTCACCTGTTATTTTTTTGTGCGTTGGTCAAATTATGGAGAATCCATTGGAAACAAATGTTTTTCACACCTAAATGTTCATGCAAAATCGAATGCACTGCAGGCATCGATATGCCCAAGGGTGCCTCTATCCCACGGTAAGTTACGTTGCGCTTAACATCGATGTTTTATAGAACAACAATTGATTTTGGTCGACCTTCACAAAATTCTTCACTGTTGGAAGCATGGAAACAGACTTTGCTCATAGTCCTTCATTACCAAAAGGCAAACAAAGCGATTCGAGGCATTGTTGTTGTGTTAGACCTTTACTAAAATCTTAAAAAAAAACATCCAAAGAGTCCATCCAGATCCACGTGAAATTTCCATTTTTTCACAAAATTACTTTTTTAAACGCTCACTTTAAACAAACTACTCCGCCGCTTTGTGTGCTGTTACCGCTTCAACAGTAACAAATGTTAAATTTTAAGAAAATAGTAATGTCAAATTTCAATAACGCCTTCTAAGGGGTGTTTGTAAAAACTTAAGACAGTATTTCCGTATTTTAATTACTTTCGATGTCGTGAACACTGGAAATACTAAGGTGATCAAACTATAACCAATAGCTCTGTCGGCATCGATCAACTTTACACTGAATGTGTAGATGTCTTGCTTGTTTATCACCTAATATCAATTGATACAGTTGCAAGGTACCCGGAGAACATAGTGTATGCAATCTGTTTTGTGCTGAACATCAGGTATTGATAAATTGTACTTTTAGAAGCTCAAATGGTGCTTTAATAAAGTGAAATACCACCCTTGTTAATCGAAGTGCAACAATAAATTCTCCATTTAGAGTAGATAATTTATGGTACCATTTATAATGCGAAAGGTAATAATTTAAATCAATAAACGCCCCTTCGCGGAGGGGTAACCAGCCAAGAATAAGGTGTTCATTAGAGGGTAATTAAGACAAAGGATATTACTCCGCAGAGGGCGCTTCGACATTAATTAAACAAACTAACGGAACGCTTATAATGATCGCTCCCTTCATTCGTTCGTTCCCCGAAAATTCCTCGAATCTCTCTTATTTCGCCTCGCTGAAACTGCAGAACGCAGCAGAGAACAACATCGAAGTCGTTTTTTCCACGCGCGATTTCCCGATTTTCCCGGTCTCTCTAAAGTCGGCCTTTTCGTCGAGGATATTTTTCCAGATCCGGCGGTTCGATATAGTGGGCTGACGGTTAATAACTGGGGTTTGAGGGTGGCACAACGAAGGGGTGAACGGTTCCATAATACGGAGGAGCGCCTTACGCAGTGTCTACAACAGCTGTTCAGCGACAGCTGCTCTGAACAGCGACACATACAATATATAAATACTCAATTTTTCAGAGGGAATTACTAGCGATTTTTCACAATATTTACATGTGTATTTTTTCGTGAAACACTATACAGTTCTACATGTAATATGAGTACACCCAGATTCAAAAAAAAAATCTCAAAATGCAAGTAAAATAAATGGTTTGTCATTGTCTTCATGCAATGTATGTAATAATTCGGCGGAGATTATGGGGATTTCACTTATCACAAGAGATAATAGCTCCAAATTTAAATTTGGCCCCGACAAAGATGGATAGGTTATTTTGGAAACCCACAGCGTATCCATCGGTACGTGAGCGGGAGATAATTCCTTCCCCGAGTAATCCTTCCGTTGAGCTATACAGAGTGTTCCGTTTCTGTGTATGATCCCGTAATTGAAAATCCAAAATTGTGCTTGCGAAAAATATCACTACAAATTGGTATTAACAAAACCCATATTTTTCAATTATAAACAAAATTTGAAGAAAGTAAATTTGTTGCGGACATCGTATAAGCCAATAATTGGTTATTTGTTGGTAGAAAACCTTAATCAATTTAAATTTTAGAAGTCAAATCATTTTCAAGGCGATGGATGTCCTGCACATCCCACAGTTAGAGTTGAAAATGAGTTAGATGTTAGCTCCAGATACAAGTGCGTTGTTCGCTATGAACCAATACCTTGATCTGAATCTAACCCTTCCTGTCGCTGCTTTCTAAACGGCACGCATGCGTTTCTTTGGCACTAGAGGGCGGCAAGGAATGTCTGGTTTGTCATTTTGAGAGTTGTGGCATTAACTGTGAGGCAATAGCGAAAGAGGGTACAGATAAAGAATACTCTCGGAACCATGCTGATGACGCCGGGTAGGCAGAAACATGTCCGTGGGTTAGTGTATTTTTTTCTCTGCTCTTGTTGCATTTGCGATTTCCATCAGCACCATGAGGAAGGTATCTTAGCATTAATTTTTGGTTATTGTTTCTAGGCATTTTTTGATCTGTTCTGGATCTAACGCTCTACTAAACTAGGTTTCTTCCTCAAAGGTTACCTAAACCAAACAGTTTACTCAAACGAGTTAAACGACGATCCTGATTTATTTAGAGGGAAAATTGTTGTCTTATTTTTTTTGGTAGTTGTAGCAAGTGGTCGATAACAATTTATTATGCGACATCCGTCGCAACAACTTGTTGAAATTACCGAATCCTTTTATTTAAATAAGTGTTCAATTGTGTTTACTCAAAGAAAATTGCGTGCGCTTGTTGGTGTTAATCATGTGCCAAGCACGTTAAACATTAAGCGCTTTTGGAAATTTACATACACTGGGAGATAAAGCAAAATTTGGGTGAAAACGTAACTAAAGCACGCAAAAAAAAAAGGTGGATGCAGCGAGGCAGAGTGTTGATGAATGCTCAGCCATCTCTCATCAACCCCGTGTACATGTCTCCATAATGTTTGGCAAGGAATCATCAGGAGCGACGAGACACATTTCGATTTGACTGAACTTAGGCACCGAAAATCAATCCTTTCTCATAAATATATAAAATACATTATAATCATTAAATAAAATATAAATTATAAAATTATTTCTCACTTAAAAACATCGGCATATTTCGTTTCCACTGGTCTTTGATAATGTCTTTTTGTAAACAAGTCATACACGAACATTTGCGAATCCTTACTTTAATTCATTTTCAAAAGAGGGAACAAAAAAAATCACCAAACTGCTCCTCGTCTTTTTGGTGTTTGTTTAAATCGTCTTCTAACGGCTAAAGGTATTCTCGGAAGTAAAAAGTAAAAAAGGAATTCTCGAGCTATGTCTAAAACAGAAATAGAACTGTTCTACTACAAAACTGTAGACTATTCCGACAACTCCTATTTTACTTGCGCGCGAACTATGTTGGAGGCGACGTTAGAACAAGATATATATTAGTTTCCGGGTCAATGTATCATCCTCGACTTCGAGGGCCGAGAGAATGATATATAACGCACAGAACAAGTTAACAATTGGACTTGGAAGATGTATGTGCCGATTGCTGTAGCATTTTCGGGATATTAATTAAGACGCGGAGGATGTGAAGGCCCGAAATTTACTACTATCCGGAGCTTTAGCGCCCGAAAACTGGCGATCATTTCTCGGATAAGGGACGGTGGAAAAAGTACAACGCGAAGTACGGGGAAAATGTGTTTCGTTATAGGTAACATTGGCGTATCACTCGATTAAAAAAGATTACATTGCGTCCGTTAAAAATATCCCATGAGTAGAAACGTGCATCGATTAACTGTGGAACCATCAATCAGACGGATAACAACAGGAAGTGACGTCACAACACCTTTAGTATCGTTAACAATGCATTCGTTGATTGATGAACCCGCCGTCAACTAGACAAGCTCTTAGAATATTTCCGATAACAAACTGAATCGTGTTTAATTCTATTAGGGTGCACTATTAGGCAGTATTTTAATATGGTCTTAAGTGAATTAGACAAAAACTCTGTTAAAAGAATTATTACGGATTGTCTTAGTAGTTGAGGTAAATGATAAATGCCAAATAATTTTACTAATATTCCTTTGACAAAGGAATATTAGTAAATAACCTGGAAAATAGTATCCAAATAGTTCTTTTTAGGGTACCAAAGCTGTTACGTGTTACGTTATGTGTTTAACCTAACAAAGCCAGTTTTTTGTGCAAAGAAAAATTTGCAAAAAAACCCTAAATTTACGAATCTGATCTGATACATGATTGCAAAAAACCAAGGTATTTTATAGTGATTTCCAACTCATCCAGGCTTTAGGAGAAATGAAGGGGCTGATAATTGGCCAAGGAACAAACGTCACTTTCATTGACCTAAACCTTTGTTAAGGTTTATAAAAGAGTCATCTGAAACAAGCAATTGGGAAATGATCGAAAAATCGAAAGACTTGAAAAAACATTCATATCAGGTTCGCCAAGATACTATAAGCAGTCCCTACTGATAAGTCACACAATCCTAAAGTATCACTTACACAAACTGGGAAAAAGAGCCATTTATCCATTCATTCATACTGTTTGGGTTGGACACCAATACTCCAGGTACTTGAACTTTATGCTGTTTATATCGTTCTCCATAGAACTCTCATATCCATTCAAGTACTCTAGTGTCCTTTAGGAAGGTCATTATTTTGTCCAGGAAACATCTCCTATTTAGCGGAATCGCTTGTAACATCCTTGACTAGTTCGTAGGCTATTATATATTCTTTTGTCTTAGCATCCAGATCATAGACAACTTATTGTCTTGTGCCGGTCTGTTAAAAGATAGTCTATAATGTTCTACTAGTTTCCACCTAGTAATGGAATTCATAGCAGCCTTCATAATTGCCCGACCATCAGTCATTATGTTTAATTTTCTCATTGAGCAGCCTCCCTTTGCGGTACCTTCAGAACAAGATGTTGAGCCAACAATTGGTAATATAAAAATAAAAATATACACCTATTATTAAACATAAACACCTGTTGTTAAGAATGAACTAAATCACATAACCGCGAATTTTTCTTCTTCCTTTTCTGCTTCCTTCTCCTGTATTTCTTAAATGGCGAGCAAAATTTCTAATTCGATTTTGTTGTAAGCATAGTAATTTTTCTTATGGAACTATTAACGAGATTCACTAACCGAACCTATCAGATTATCAACAGTGCTCCCTTGATTTGTTTTAAAGTAACGTAAAGTAACACCTACTAAAGGTTGTTATATTTTTATAATTGCTTAGTAACACATAGAAACCAAACCGATTTTCTTAAGGATACCCTTACACACTCATGGGATAGACTCCAATAAATGCTCGATGTCTTCCTGTTGTTTCGTATTCCAGTCTACCCGTACCCTATGCAAAGTGCGTAGTGAACATACCAAATTACTAGACAACTATCGGTGGCGCACCGTATGTGTTCTATTAAAGCAATATCTTGCCTTCTGCTGAGGCTATGGTAGAAGTTTTCATGAGCTTCTTAAAGGATGGCAAACAACACCAAAGTATTGGCACACTCCACACCAACACAAATTTAAATAACTATATATATATTTATATAACTTCTCTGCACCAGTTTAAACATTGCCTATGCCTTAATAGGGCTCAAATCTAAACCATGTTGTTCTGAAGTAAACTTTCCAAACTGGGTGACTTTTGTTACCAAACCAAGTTGATTTAAGGTGCATGAACATAATGATCTAACCGTCCTAGTCACAATTGAAGGAAATATTGCTGGTTTGACTAGGTATGATTTCATAATTTAACATGAAAATAACCTACAATACTTGGATCAAATGTTTTTCATGAATCTGGTTAGAAATGAGTTGACTTGGGTTAATTCGTCTGTTGACCCGTTCCAGCACCATGGGCGGCATTTGAGAACTGACGAATTTTTGCGTTCAGCTTATTCAGTCTGACCGTTGATCAATGGCCTGACGGTCTTGATTGCTCTATTCGATCATTTGATTAGTAGTCAATAGCCGACTTCTGTAGACAAATAATGTTGGCTCTTGAGGAGTAATTTGCTCTTCTTTGAAATGCATTCTTTCACTTTCCACGTTCTTGAACGTCCAAAGCAAGCTGACCAATATATTGTGACTTCCCTTAAACAATAATTCGGTCTATCTGCAAATTCACTATATTGACCATAATTTTCACGTACTTAAACCTCAGGTACTACAGCAGAATTAAAGAAAGTAAAACTAACTAATAATACCAAAAGCGTCGCAAAAATTGACACTTGATAATAATTCACGCAAGCAGGTTCACGAAACATCACGTTTAGTTGTGGAACATACCCACGACTCTTACAACGCTTCTTGGATGTAGCTGCATGTCTTAATGTTGATTAACTGCGAAAAAACAAATATCTATTCTCATAATTGTACAGGAGTAGTTCTCGTTCTATATGTTTCACTATTTAAACCTAGAATAAGAAAATCAATATTATTTTCCACGTTGTGGAAATACCACCCTAGAATATTTCAAGTACTGGGAAGCTTTATCAATGCTTAGTGTTCTTACTAATTCCATTAAATTACGTTTTGACCATCGTCTTATAAGCCACGTTTTGCATACTTCTAAGAGTACCATTTAAAGTATAATCATACTCAAGGCCCTTCGGGTTTTATTACGTCTAGGCATGGGTCTTTCTGGAACTCCACCGGCATTTTTCTCTTGCCATTAATAATTCCCAACAGCATACTCAGAATATATAATTTAATATTGCTAATTAAATGCATATTTGCATTAGAGAGAAAAAAGAAAGTTTCACTCCCTTCGCCTGGCAATCTTTTCCGGCCCTGCACCAGTTTACGGATCATCACGTCTTCGTTTTTCTTACCGCGTTAATAAGGACCAGTAACAAGGATAACGAATAAGCCGTAACACAATTAAACAGGATAGGAATGTTTGGAATTCTTAACGCGCCCATTCTGTCGCCTTAATTAAAAACTACCCCATGTTTTAAGTAGACGGTCGGCTCGGTAATGGCCGTGGCGAGATCAAAGGCAACGTTCCCGGGTAGGTTGAAAACTTGATAGGGCGATTGCTCATTCTGGCGGCTGGTGGTTAGACGCTGTGGTAGCTTAGCTATAACATATGCAAAATACGTCGCCGCCATAAAAGTGCACAAGAAATACTGCTTGCTAAATGAAACTCGCTTTTTGTCGTTTCGCTTTTGTCGCCTTTCTTCGAAACTTTTTTACACGAACCACATTGCCAGTCAATAGAATACATTTAATGTTAAACTTGCAGCGCTTCAATAAACCTGCCAAATACATTCTAGATTTTTATTTTGAAAAATGTAATAAGTTGACTTTGTTTGAACATTGGTTTAGTCTTTTCCTACAGTTTTAGAGCTTTTGCAAGTGTAGCATTTATATCCGCTCATAGAGATCGCTAGTTACAACGGTAGCTTTTATTATAGGTAAGAATGGGCGAAACTGTGTTCAGAATTTAGAATTTATGAATGGCCATTTTAAAGTAAATAGACCGACTTCCCAAACTATTCATAAGAATGTATAACTTTAACATGACACAGTACTACAGTACTACTGAGTGTCTGCCTATTAAACTATTCATTAATTTCCGTCCAGAAAAGTTTTCTAATGGGTCTTAGTTAAGATACCGTACCATCTCTTATTCAGGTAGCCTAACTTTTAGCGTTATATTGGCCGCCATTATTAGCCTCAATACAGCAATACTTGATCATATACCGCGAATTGGGTTATAACTTTCTTTTTAAACAAAATTCTTCCACTGTTTCCTGTCCTCTCCCATTCTGCTTATCTCATTATACCTTATAACCCTAGATTCTAACACCTTCATACTTCCTCGTCTGATGTCTTCGTTTCTTCTTCGCTTTTACATCCCACACTGCCTTCGCCATTCTACTTTCTAGCATTCTCATCATATGGCCGCACCAGTTTAATTGTCTTTCTGTGATTATATTTTCTAAGGATTTAGCTTTGTCGTTTTCTTAGTTTGTTATTTCTCATTTTATCCATTTTATTCACTCCTAGTATTTTTCTAAGAAGTCCCATTTCGCATGCTTCTGTGCCTCTATGTTAAATTTTAGCTCTCGGATTCAAATGTACGTACAAAAATTGTTTTATACAAAATTACCTTCGCCTTTAGATTAACTTGTTTCTTTGGAAATAATTATACCCTACTACTGTTCCTTTTACCTTCTTTCTAAGAGCCTTTGAAATCTCGTCCATATCAACAGCAAACAATATTGTATTTAATGTACTTCCTTGACTCATCAGCTCAGTGGTGACGCATTCTTCATTTGCCATTTTGATGCTCTCTGACCAAGTTAGCAGTTCCATCGTACATGCTCTTCATGGGCCTTATCAGTTGTTCCCAGTTGGTGAACAACAACAGTCTTGAAGTTATCCCATAAGAGTGTTAGCGAAACGCCGGGAAAAGCTACGACAACGATGTAGTTCCAACTCAGAAACCAAGAGTATTGTACATTATCCTTTAATACAGTCCATACTTGTTAACAATTTCTTACAAATCTACATACATGCCAGTATTAAGTTCACAGACAACACTACAAATTTACACAAGATGGCGTTTAGATAGAATGTAATACTAAATTTTACTCTATTTTAGTTAAACTGTTTTATATTACATCGCGGAATCTAAAATCGTAAAAATATACAGGACGTTAAAATAGCAAAATTACATAACTCACCGACAAAGCTAAACACCCTATTTATATCCCGATATTTTTGCAGGATATCTCAAGCAATTTATACTGTAGATGTATTTATAATATTGACGCACTCTGTATATTTCGTATTTGAGAGTTTCAGGAATTAAATTAACGATTTAATTTGAATGCACATATCACTTAAGGTTATTACGGATACCTTCTTTTTCTGCGTTTAATTTTTGCGAGTCGATGTGCGCCAAGGTACTTTACAAAATTTCAATTTACTTTTATCGCCGTCTTTATCGATATTGCCATCGCTAGTTTGGTTATTGTTATACGAAATAGCCGATGGAAAACTTTCAACGCTATATACATAGACAACGCTGGAAACGGCGGTAGACAAAACTCTTTTCGGGATACCGATGTGAACCCTTAAATTAGAACCAAAGGGGTTGGAAATGATATATCTCTGATAGACCCGCAGTTGCACCGCGAATCTAAAACAAGTCGAGCGAAAATTCCGAGCAGGAATGTAAACCCAATTTGTCAACTCGCGTCCTCCCTTTTTCTGACAACCGAAAGAACCTAAAGAACGTTGTCGTGCTGAAAATTGAACGGATACGGTTAACGTTCATAGTATCGATACCTTGGAACAAACAGGTATGTGGATAATACGATGCTTTTCCATTAGCAATGTAATACAGTAAAAGCGAATGATTTTAATAAAAGATGTTACATCACACTTGCGCACGTAGACTATAAATTTATTCTGTTAAAGAAAGTTTCCTTGGAGTAACTATTTTCTATGTGTCCAATGGACCAAGCTATTAAATTAAAATATCTGTCAAAGTCAACTATTGAATGAGAAATTATCATACAATATAAAATATTTGGTTCCTTCAAGTAAAACAGTGTCTTAACTTTTAAAAGTTACAATTTCTGTTAAGAACTTTAGACGAAAAGGAATATGCGGTGGTTTTATATTAATTTTGACAGTGTTGATCCTAACCTCGTAGTGAACACACTATTTTCTGTTGATATTAAGGGTCCTTTTCTAGAATGAACTTTATTTATGATTTGAACCTGCATACACTACAGGGATCGATCCACTTATATTCTGCTTATTCATAAATGACTTACCGATGGACATTTACGACTCTTTACGTAGACGATTCGGCAGCTCTTGGAGGATCGAACCCGTAAAGAATCGGAAGCAAATTTAGGAAGACATCGGGATAGTTTATGTTGTGATAGAGAAATAAGCGGGTAATAAATATAGCATTCACCAGAAACACCCGACATTTCATTGCTTAAATTTAAAATCAAAACGAGAATATAAAACAATAATATGTAACACTAATAACAAACTTAATAACAATTTTTGTAATTTTTGTTACAATAACTGAATGCTCTATGTTACTTTCTTGCATCGCGATACATTTGCGTACATGTTTGTAAAACCTGCACTTTTCTGCTATTTGTATATTATTCATTTTACACATAGCTACTCATGCTTAAAGTTTTGAACAGTTAAGAACAGTAATGTTAGTGTGTTTCGTTTACTGCTGCCATTGAAACCAAATACTAGCATATATGCAATATCCAAATGCAGAATCTACGTTTAGCTGTAAACATCTGTTTTACTTTCAATGTTAGACACATAACACATCATAACACAAAAACAGATGTACCGTGGCTGCAGAAAAATACGCGGAGCTTGTTAAAAAAATTTCGTTCCTGGTGTTTAAATCTGGAAAAATTTTGTGTTCAATTCTGAACATCCTGTATATATTTCGAAGGCGTTCTAATACGATATTTAGATAGAGCCAAGTACGTAATTTAATTTTGTAAAAATTTGTTAAGATGTATCTTCATTTTGGATTTTTTGAAGGACATAAATGCATCTACATTCATGCAGTTGATCGGAAACTTTAAATACGTTAGAGATAGGCGCAGAAAATCCACTATTATGCCGGCTTATTTCTTGGATGGAGAAACAAAATATGTAACAATATACAGGTTGTTCCTTTTAAATTAACAAAGAATGTGAATTTAGAATAGGTCGTTATAACATCCTATTAATTTAAAATATTTTTGCCTACGAAATACTTCCGGTTAAACCGGAAGTAGTTGCCAACTTTGTATAGTATACTTTTATCAGTTTAATCGATTGAACGTATCGCATGTATTAGGACACCTGACCCTGTTTTTGATATATTTAATCATATCGAAATTTTTGCGTTTGCACTGCTCTTGCTGAAATTAAATATTTGAAAATATCAAGATTAAGCTAAGTTTTATGGAACGAAATGAAAGGTCATGCGTTCATTCAAAGTTATGTTACTGCATAAAGTTCCATTCATAATAACACCATTAAAACTTTTAACGAACGAGTTTCATGAAATACACTGTACATGGAAAATTTTTGAGATGCCTTTGATTTTTATCATATACAAGGAATTTTTTCGGGAATTCCACCTCCTTTAATTCCAATCAATGGTTTGTTATTTGAATAACTTGATCAAAGTTTATATCAATGAATTACATAAGGCAACCATTCTTTAATAATTTATTACGATGATTTTCTTAAACCACAAAATCAAATTTCTTCCAAATTTGTTATAACTGCTAGTTCCTGACAACCACTAAAACCCTAAAGCTATAAACTGCAATTCCACGAATGTATGGTATTATTCGTTTGTTCGTTAATTGGGATAGGAATTTTATTAATGGTGCATTTAAAGTAACTTCTTTCGCTTTAAGTGCAGACGAGAAGAGAAAAGTGACGTACACCAATCTTGAGGTACATACAACTACGTATGTGCCTATGTATATCCATATATCCAACGAAGCGGACGGGGTAGCTTGTGCTTCCATTAGCAAATTAAAATCCGCCCGTTTAGGTCTCAACTTAGTATGTTTTTAGTCAGACCTCTATTTAGCTTTTTAGTTTATGCGTAGGAAGTCTACCAAAAATGAAAACTAAAATTCCCATTTTGTTTCAGTAAATGCGAATATGAAATAGAATGTAAAACAGTAACCTCCACTTTAAATATAAAATAATAATATCGACTTTATTTATACAACAGCTTATGTTTGTGTATATGTCCTGTAATAATTTACAGGAAAGACAAATCAAAAAAAAAAGCTTTTTCAGAAAGGTATACTAAAAAACATTGTATTACGATCGCCAGAGTACATCTCTCATTCGTTCTTTAATTTACCTTTTTGGTTTCCTGTTGTCACTAAGCATTTTATCTGCCGCGTCTTCTTTACTTTCGCGCCTTAGACCTACGTATCTGTGCTTTCTAGATCATCTTTTATAGTAATTATTTCATCTTTTTGAACGTTTATTTTCAAAATAAAGCTCTTTGAGGAACCAATAAATAATTGTTCTTATTATATTTTTTGCTTCCCGTAAAAGATGCTGCCCGTACATACGAGGACAGTATGAGAAGTACCTGTGCTTGTGGGCAGATGGCGCTTTGTGATTACCGACAGAACTATTCTTTGTTCCACGTCTGTCAAAATTACGGAGAGACTCGTTAAGTATTTGTTTTAGAACCTGTTGCAAGTAAGCAAGTTTGGGCACTTGCGGATACATGGAAGAAAGTAATACTGGTCAGTGATTCGATTTATTTTTTGGATCGCGGAAATCAAAGAAAAGTTGGATGTAGTTTGTAAGGACCATACCCCTTAGATGCTTCGATCAATAAAGTTCGTGATATCGTACTAGATCGCCGGGCGAAGAATAGGGAGATTGCTAAATGGTAAACGTCTCAATTGAACGTATGTAAAGTATCTTTGACAAATAATTGAGTATAAGAAAGCTGCCGATGATGTCGGTGCCGAGATGGATTATCCAATAATATTGAACTATTTTTAATTACTCTAGTAGGACTGCTTACAAGTTGTATACAACCAACTGAAACAACAAAAGGATTGAAATATAACGCCAGTCGACGCTAACTAAATTCAAATTAAAATCCCTACGACAGAAAACTATTTCACTAATTTTTAAACTCGTAAATAAAAATTTTAATTGCGACACCCAGGCGGATCTTCTCCAGCCGCGCTTCCACCAATAACCACGTTGTTCAATATTTATACGATCTCTACGATAGATGTTAAAATTTTGTAGGTGACTATGAAAAGGAAAATAAACAGACGAAGTTTAGCTGGCGCTGCTCTAACTTAACCAGGAGAGAAAAAAAAAGAACGGAATTACAGTAACAGATTTCAGTAATCTTATCAGTCTCTAAACAGATAATCATTTAGAATGGAGTGGTGAAATAAATAAAGTATATACTATCAACTAAATGATTTATGTTACACTTGTACACTAGAATGCTGAAAACAATTGTCAACATATAAAAAACTGTCCATTACGGTGCAGTTTGTCCACTTCCTTTGAGAAGCATATTGTACATAGCAACAACAATCTATGTCAAAAACATACCGATATTGAAGTCAAGTTGCAAGAAACTACAACTTAATCTGTATCAAGACATACAATTATTGAAAAGGGAGAACCAGTTAATACGATAGTCTTTAGATGAGAAAGTAATTTGACATTGAAACAAGGTTTTGAAGAAAATCATTCTAAAACTAACTTAAAATAAACATCGTCTCCCAATTTACAGAAAGTAAATTAGCGAGTTAATGTCTGATTAATCTAATTTTGTGACGTCACTATTCACGACATTAACATCTGTCAATGTTAGCGGCCAAAACAGTAAAATATTAAGTAAATAGGCGAACATCAATTTGAAAAACAATTCTATTATAGAGATAAGTTAGAGTTTTGTATCAAATTATGTTATGATACAAAGACGTACTTTAAAATCTTCCAATTAAATTTTTTGCAACAACATTAATACAGGGACGGTGACTAATATTACAGAGATTAAATTGTGATAAAACAGAACACTTACATAGATGTGCTTTAATTCTAACTAATTATTTTTAAAACAGTGTAGGTACGCCGTATGTTTACATGATTTTTACAGCGAAAAGGGTTAACATGTATAATTTTGAATACCTAATAGTCTCCACAGCCGGAATGGGAATATTATTGATCTAAATGCGAAAATCATCCAGCTTAGGATTAGTTCTCATTCTAGAGAGGACAACGACCACCGACTTCTGTCGATTTAAAACAAGGGGACGATATTTAAAGTACTCTCCTAGGCTGTCAATATCTTGATTTAACAAACTAATTGTTGAAGGAGGTTTATTTGGGAAACAAGAAATATAAACTCGCCACCAAAAGTAAATTCTCTGAATTCGGCGATATTTTGCTCAATTTAAGAACTTAGGATCAATCGGAAATAACTGCGACAAAGATCAAGAGCAGTTTTTGATAAACCAACATAATGAAGAATGAAAAGCAACGAGTTAAGGTTTTCCATTATCAACCTTGAAAATGGAAGTCTAACACTAAAATGGTGACAATACCTTTATCTAGGAAAGCGATAATATCGCCTGCGGCATATAACGAGATAACAACTCAACCGCTAGTTATGGCGTTTATCCAGAAAGTCTTGCGGCCACTACCCGATCTCTGATTAGTCACAGAGTAACGGGCGTAGCAGTGTCAATGTTACACAGGAAAGGACGCAGAACTTTACTGCATCGACTGTATTCTGGCTGGTTAGGAAATTCTTTGGATTCATCCTAATGCCAGGAACTTCTTACCTAGACACTAAAACCTGGAGCTCACCGTCGTGGTGTGACCCAATCCCAGATACCTGGTTAACGAACATCCCGATAGGTATGATTTGGATAGGGCTTTGACCCGGTCATCCCCGTTGTATAGGCTTAAATCACGAGCTGGTTGATAGTTGCTCGGCGGGCTAGGCCCTGAGGGGCCGATAGTTGTCGTCTGCGCGGCCTAAACCCCGGCGAGCAAGGTGTGAGGTAGGTTCCGAGTGATAGGACCGGTGGGAATCGGCGGCATGCATAAGCAGGTCAGCAGCGTTCTCGTAAGCGGGGTTAGCACCCATATTTCTGAGCATTGTTGTCTAAAAGAATATTCCTTCGTTGGCGATCCATTATCCTTCCCAGGATATTAGGGTGCTAATTGGCCGAATACTTTTATACACGAATAATAATAGCCCTCTTCCAGACAAGTTTAAGCACAGAGTTACCCAAGCAGTGATTAACGTATTAGTAAAGTGAGTTCAAAAAGTAGAATATGTAGAACACCTAACTGCAAGACATCAGTTCTTATGTTATCTGCATCTTCACGTTTAAACCAAATACTATGCCAAATTTGATGAAAAGGTAGGACATTACGCAGAGTGTTAATATGATACAATGCTTTAATGTAAATTTTATGCATAGTTTTTATTTATATCGTATGACTTAAAATGAAAACAGCAAAGTAGCATCAGCTTTCTTTCAATATAAATATTTGAAACCTCCTGAAACAATTTTTCTTTGTCTCGACGTTCCCTCCCGTTTCCGAATAAAAATTTAAATGGAATTTTTAAATTCGTTAATGTAGCGTGCGGCTTGATATCAAACCGAAGTCGTGACGTCACTTCCGTTTATTTCAGACATCTCGAAACCCCTCACGTACGAACCCGGTCTTCTACTCGGACAGAATTTTAAATATTAACCTTACTCCAGCACCGAGAAGTGCTTTCCTCAGCTCATTTATAATTAGATATTTCGCCTTTTTTTTTTCCTTCCACGTCATCGTCTTCGAACTTAAGCTTCGCTTCTCGATTGTTTGACGAACAATCGACATACATACCCTAATATGTTTGCATACAAGAAAATGTATCCTCGCCCTAGTCGGGGTCTTTGTTTTATTTAATATCCCCCTTTTTAAAGCATTTCGTTTGCTCATTCTTGCATCTTACGACGATGTTCCATCTCCTTCTCTTTCTAATTCGCTCAAGGCAATGGTACTGATATATTGGAATTGCCTTGGGTTCTATTTAACTTTTTATTTCGTCATTCAAAAGAATGCTTGAATCCCCTTTGTGTTCTATCTGATGTTGCTTTCTTATATTGGCGGTTAGGACGAATTGTAATTTCAAAGTGGGCATTATAGCTTTGCCTATACATTCTCGGTAGAACCTTTAAATCTACATAGTGATTTATTTTTGGAAGAAAATAACGGTTAATTTTAATTAACCTAGTGAATATATTTCAATCATCGCCGTTTAACAATGTGGGACTATACTAGCATCAACCATACAGCTTTGCAATTAGAATAGAAAGGTGTAGAGAGTATTGATGAAACTTGATGAATTAAGAAGAGCATCCAAAAACGCAATAGTGTATAAAATGTTCCATTTGAAAAACCAAACTTGTATGGCCAGAAAACATAGACAATACGTATTAAACAAAATATGAAAACGCAATAAATTACCAAAAGCTCTCAAGGTCAAGCTATTTCGGATTATGTTTCAAAGTACACTCCAGGAGAAAATTTTAGACGATAATGAGTGTACTTAGGAAAATGGAAATGTTGGAATTTCAAAATATATCAAACAGAACAAACGTTTTAGCAAATTTATTGTATTATTCTATTGTCTACGATGACATCGGTGATTTGCTTGTGCTTCTCTGTCCACTCAACAAATGAATGTGTTGAGAATAAAAAAACCACCATTGTTTTAACGTACTCTTCACGTTAACCTATTTGGTCCATATATTATCTTTATTTTTTGATAAAATAAGAAATTACGGTTGGTTGAGCCATGTCAAGTACGATCTTGGCTATGTCTTTGCGATCTGTTGTCAGGTACCGCATATGAGTGGTGCAAGCTAGTATATCCAATGAATCTTGGAAATGTCGGTGTTATTTTTAGTGGCAATCTTGGCTCCTGTAAAGACATAATAAATTGAATCAAAATCCTGCGAATTAAACGTTACGGATGCAACCTCCTCCTGAACTTTCACGTTAATCCAATCTTATTTTACCATATAGAGAGGTCTCAGAGGTTCATTGCCATCAGCGCCACCTACACATCTTCTCTAGTCACATTAGCTTGTCTATCCATCCAAAGTGAAAGTTCCTCTAGTGGTTGAGAGCTCTATTTCTAGAACAAAATTTCTTTCTGTGCCCGATTATCTTTGGAGCGTGGGTGGTAGAAGGGAAGAAGGATATAAGTCCAGCCAACGACGGTAGTGGTGAGAGCGGACAAAAACTTCTTCTGTATTCTATTTGTAATCAAAGTAAAATCTTTCTACAACAAGTTTCAGTGTAAATTTAGGCATGAGAAAGTGAAGTTTCATCAATTAATAATCGTTCGTTTGCTTTTCGTCAAAATTTTCACATTATAGTGTTATATATACGCTAAAATCTCGTCAAAAAGCATAGAGTTTCAGTTGTAGTTGCGTCTCTGCATCATGCTACATCAAAATTCATAGTTTGGGTTCAAGATGTTTTTAAATAGTAAAATCATAAAAATTCGCTGTGAAAATGAAACAATTGTCAACGCGATGAAAGAATATTGTGAAATTACGCTAATTTTATAATTGACTTTAGCGTTTATGAATGGAACTTCGCTTTATATCGTTCGTTGTCAAATCTAAATTGCCGAAAGAGTGTTTTAGAGACACGAATTCCACGATCCTTAAACTTCATCTATATAATTTCCATGTTTTCGGAAATTAATTTTTCCCCTCGTAAAACATTACAATGTATATTGCGCTGAAATATAATTGATGAAGATGTAAATCTCATATTGTCTCTATTAGCACTTCAAAAAGCTAATCACATCACATCGTATTAGCAATTATCTTGTTACCATCTTAAGTAAATTTTCCGATCGTATTTTATCTAATCTTGCGCGAGCTGTTACCTATCATTGTCGATAAAAATACACAAGTACTTGAAAAGTAACTCATATTGTAAATTAAAGCGTGATATAAATAGGAGATTATTTATCAATACTGATAATCTGCTGAAAAACAATTTATAGTGTTGGATTGATTACCATATGTTATGACTGACTAATCATTAAGAATAATTAATACTTAAAAATTTGCTGTAATATTTTATTATCTAATACACAAATATCTTAAAATATCATTTAAATTTCACTGAAAATCTTCATAAGACACCAAGTCGTTCAAAAGTTTCGAAACAACTGCACCACTTTGATTGGTGACTGCATTTCTCAAAACATCTCGACTCAATTCCGTAACCAAACTTTCATAGGAGCTGCTAATATCTCCACTAAATAATAAAATCTCATGGGATCTAGGATATTAACACATTTTTTAGATATGATTTGTGTGTAGGTACTTAAAACACCTTACCCCAAACTAAAGTTGAAGTCATAAGATTCCACTGTTGGAGAAATATTACGACGATAACTAGCGGTTGGACGGGTTAACCAGGTATACAAAACACCAGTAACGGTATCTCCTTTCACATTCATTTCGAAATTATAAGACAGCTTCAAATTAGTTAATTCGAGTGTTATTATTATTTGCGTATTATTCTATTAACTCAACTCACGATGACATTTGAAAATTGAAGAGGTATCGTAACTAGGACATCTGAAGTCATAAGAACGTTACCTCCCCTAGTTACAGATGACAATCCTTGGATACTTCCTTGTGTCAAAGTAAGTGTTCCACTGTAGGTGATTAAGAGCGGTCTCTACATGCAAAAGGAAGCAATTAATTCAATTAAGACTAGTGGCATTGTTATTATAAGCTAACTTGAACAGAAAAGATGCAACAATATGTTGTTGCATGCGCGTTTATAAATGTAAAGGTTTGAAAACAAAACTATACTATTCTTAGGCCAAGTCCACGCAGAAGCAACATCAACGTCGACTTTTGGTTCTTGTCATTAAAAGTATGTTATAGAAAAAGGAAATTAGTGTCCACCAAAGAAAACCTTGTTAATGAAGGTTCTAGTCAGTGAAACACATGTTGGAAATGTAGAAAACTTAAACTTAAGGAAGCTTTTATTGCTAGTGGAAACATCCCATAATAAAAAACGTAATGTTTAGGGTCTACAGAGCGTTAAAAATAATTTACTATGGGTGATTTGAGAGGAAGCTCCAATATTCAGAGAAGTTGTTGTGTGTGTAAATGATCAAAAAAGTTTAATAAACATATACTCGAATATCAATGGTTACTGAGTGTCACATGAGTGATTAGTGGTACAGAAGGCAGTTATATATGAAATATTTTATTATTTTAGAAATGGAGACAATGTTTTTGTCTATATCCTTCAAAATGTGCCACTACAACTTTACACATGTTAACAAAATTGTCAAGCTAACTCAAACTTTAGTGCAAATCGATAGCCCTTAAATGAAAAGCTTCGAGACAATACAATTCTAAATAAGGACATTTTTAGAGAAAGCATATTAACAAACGATCTTCATCTACCATCTCTGAAAAGAGTTGGTTCTTTTAACGGATCCTTTTCTCTTTGTTAACGGCAGTGTGACCGCGGTCAGTCAACGGTAACGATATTTTGTATAAATAGGTTAGTTCTTCCTCTTAGTTAATTAGTTCAGTATTGCTGCCGAAGATGATAGCATAGCTATCGAAACGTACGTTTAGTGTCAGTGAAGTGTTTCAGGGATCCTGTATACTTTAAATCAAAGCGTGACTATATGACAAAGTCCAATCTAGAAAATTCCTAAACTTTCAATATTCGTTTAATCTCCTGTATCAAATTCCAAAGGCTATTCCTATTTGCGTTACAAGCGGTTCCTTTTATTTCTTACTTACATAGTCGAATTTTATGGTATAACCTGATACCGAGACGGGGTCCAAATTACCCGTCAAAATATCTCTTGCAATAGTATTTATTATCCCATCAGCCCAAGAATTAAGATTAAGAACATCTACTCTAGAATTAGTTCTGCAAGATAAGCAAATGTAAGCCCAAATTAAATAGAAAAAATGTTTTCACTACTTACTTTACACCACCCCTTAGTAGCCCAGCAATTTCACCATTTGTGGCCTTTCCTAACTCAGTAACCGACAATATCTTTACTGTAGGAGGGATACTACCAGCAGGAACTTCCGCGGAGGATAGTAATGCATTTATAAGTACAAATATAGTACCTACAAGATATTTCATTTTGTCACAATAGAATGAATAGTGTTATAAAGATGACCGCAAGGAAATAAACGTCGTAGCTTACATTTAACTAATATTTATAGCTTTCTGATAAAGTGCAGATCGTTATATGCTGATAGACATCTGCTTAAAGTGCTTCCTTACATGTGTACCTATATCTGCATTAAAATGAAAGTAGTATACAGAAAATAGATTAGATGTAACAGCTGAGAGTGTTTAATAATACATTCTAAATGTTCATTTATGCTACAGTACATACTTTTTTTTTGCGTAATTTTCGTACTTGTGGTATCAAAATGGACTCTTGCATATTTAAGATTGTCATTGCCAGATGTAAATTATTCAAATTAATCCTTGGCTAACCAGTTACTCCCTATTTCACAACAGTTGTTTGCAGCCCCGTTCATGTTTAAAATATTAGGTATGATATAGCTAAAATAAAAAATGTTTCGGCAAACAACACTAAAATATCTAATAATAATATAATAATAATATCTTCTAAAGAAGTTGACAGCACGGGATCCTAACCGCCCGCTTTCATGATTTCCTGATTTTTACTCTCACAGCTTGTGGGTAAAATGTAAAGTACGATTAGGCCATTCCCTAGTTCTCGTCTAAGTGCCGTGAGCAGTCAAGATGACTAGGTCTTAGACATTCGGCAGATTAGGATCATGATTGTAGAGTTTGTGCTTTTATCATTTTTAGGATCTCGGTTTGGATGCGCGCCAGATTGCCGACATATATGTCATTTTAGGCCTTTTTACCAACAAATGCAACCTTCTTTTCTGTCTCGTGTCCAACTTGCTATTTCGGCAGATTGGGGTATGTCGTACCTACCGCTTGAAGGATGTTCGTCCTGGTCTTCTGGATATGGTCGCGCCACAAGAGTTTCCTATCGAGAATTATCCCGAGGTACTTAATCTTCTCCGACCACCGAAGTCTTGTCCTATCCAGGAATAAGTTGCCGGCGGGCGGCCAGACCTTCCTACTACTGAGTTTTCGAAGGGTTCAGTGCCAAGTGACCACTCAGACATTCCGTCGATACATCTCTCAATAGTGATCTTGCCATACCTCTCATTTCTCTCATTTTAGTGCGTCGAATACATGATCGTGTTGTCCACACAGGTTGCAATACTGACTCCGTACGATGGTGGTATGTTGAACATGTAGATGTTGAATAGTATCGGAACTAGCAGTGGCCTCTATGGCACTCCTGCGGTTCGCGTGGACAACGCGAACTTGCACACCAACCCATCTCGTCGTGCCAAATCCAGCCGAGTGCTCGCTTGATGTCAAAGAACAGTGCTAGGGTTGTTGCAGCAGCTTATATAGCTGTGTCCCTTCTCTGCTCCGGCAGATTTAATCGATAAATATATGTCCATTCAACGATAATGTCAGAAAACGTAACTCCTCTTCACTTAATGTTTTTTCAGCCCTTAATTTTAAAATTTGGAATAACTTCGTCTGAATTCAAATTATAACGTTACTATATATAGGAACATTAAGTCTAACAATACTTTATAACCGGTTAAGGTTAAAGTATTGAAATATGTTCAGAAATTTTGATAATTATTAAACAAAATAGTTTTAATTTTAGGGATGTAATAAATTTACGGGATAAATGGGATATTTACGTCCTTTCGCAAATATAATTCGTAGCAGCATTTATAGAGATCCGACGCAAGTAGAAATAGGAAACTTTTCAAATGCTTCTGCAATGAAGTCTAGCATGCTAACAGACTTACGCAGTTTATCTATTAGTTTAGCATCAAACGTTACACTCAAATTTTTATTCTCCAAAACATCGAGTAATAGTGACTACATTGTGTAATCGCATGCATCGTGTTCTAATAAACAATAAGTAAAAGGTGCTGTTCAATGTGAAACGAAAGCGATCTAGATAGCAATATTGATAATTGCAAAAATGCATTTAGCAAGTTATCTTCTGTATTTGATAATATGTGAGTACGCAAATGATTTTCTCCTAGATAAGAGCAACGTTTCCAGGAGATATATGGTTATGCAAGCAAAGAAAATAATAGAACATGAAGAAAATCATTTAGCAATGACGTCAGCTTATTAAACTGCCGTTAATTAAATAACCTTCGTTTAAACTCTTCTGTAATGAAACAAACACGCAAGCTGTAGCTGTAGTAGTTTGATTTTATATGATTACACATTTAAGTATTTTTATTTAATTCATGTTCTTCCCTGTATGTATCTATCTTACTTTTCGAAGTAGTTGAAATTATTTGAGATTTTTGCGAAATTGCGCTCTATTTTTAATGGGTGATGAACAGGCTACCCTAGATCTGCACCACTGCACTACGGAGATCTATTTCAAAAGTTCTCATTTTATTTATTTATTTTCTTTTTCATAACATCACAACACAAGGTATTGAAAAGAAAATGTTCCGGATGGGTTACCGCGATGTAGTGGTAGTGTAGTGGTTAGCACACATCTAACAAACAAGAGATGTCAGGTTCGATTCCTTACCGGGACATTTTTCAGTATGATTAATTACGTTGGAAAATATCAAGGAAATTCCCGGTTTTCAAATATGTTTAAAATTGACAGCGAGTGGACTTGTCGTTCTGAATACGTTTGGCGGGACTTGAGGAGCCAAACAGAAAAACCGCTTTGGCTTGTATCGGAAAAATTCAACTCCGACTCGACCCATTTGCATCTCAATATATATTACTTATATTATTTATACTAAACAACTGATTGCTGATATTATATACATTTATTATAATGCGCAATACAAACAATAAACGAATTACAATATATAAGTGACCGTTACAGAATCAATTTAATACATGTTGCCTACAGTAATTAAATCCATATTACAGTAAATGTAGAGTTCCGGTCAAATTGCAAAGACATTAAAACAGATACTTTGTAATACCGTTTTCGGCAGATGTGAAATTCTTGAGGGAAGTAAAACTTAGTACCTCTTGGAATATGTACGCAACAGAATAGGCTTACAAATATGATAATAATATGCAAAATTGAAGTGCAGTAAAAAATCATAGTTTCATAATTTGAAATATTCTACTTTTGATTTAAGAATCAGAAGAACAGGAGCTGTTGTTACAACAAACCAGGGTGAATTGCAATTCCGTAAGCTGCAATGTTGGCGGTTTTAGCTCTATATAATTAGTTGCATGTGGCATGTTGTTTTTGAAATACGCAATTCAACCATAAAACGCATAAAATGACCGAATAAGTCCCACAAACCTAACATTATCTTTCTACACTGCTTTCCACATCCTGTATATGAATTTATTTCTTATTACCTGTAATTTACGTATTGCCTAAATATATTTAGAATAACAATTGAAAATTTATAATAATAATCCAATATGTATATATAGATAAAACTAATTTTGTTTTCTATTCTATGTGTCCTATAGTTCTAATCGGAATCTAGTCACAAGAATTATTAATTGAATCCCATAATGGAAAGAACGCCTTGCTTTATAAGATTTCCAACGATACCTTCGGCTTGATCGTCAATTACACTGAGCATGAAATCTTTCACCAATTGACTAATCAAATTACGATAGGAGCTGCTTATACTTTCGCTGAAAATTTGAATTTCCAAGGA
This sequence comes from Oryctes borbonicus, assembly GCA_902654985.2. Taxonomy (NCBI): domain Eukaryota; kingdom Metazoa; phylum Arthropoda; class Insecta; order Coleoptera; family Scarabaeidae; genus Oryctes; species Oryctes borbonicus. The sequence continues at coordinate 4,002,603 of LR736888.1, forward strand.
GCTGAAAAAGAATGGAATAATAGATATGCATTATACTCTTTGAGCATAGAAGACTCACGGGACACCGGTCGATGAATGAGAGAGTATATATTGGAAAACTGAAAACTTATTATCCAAGATTCCCCCCTATACCGGAAGTAGCTGTCAACATTCCTTTTAAATAGAACAGCTTATATATTTCTACATTTTTGAATTCCTAGTTCAGATTTGAGGTCCGATGAAAGAACCATGTCACTGTTTCTAACCATATTTGAAATATTTGCAATTTTTGAAAAGTTTTGATGGATGTGGGAAAGTATTTAAGTTGGCAAATTGAAATTTTGTCGTATTGTTGACCGCATATTCGAAAACATTATATAGCGTGCCTGACAATTGTCACTAAACTTTCAGATGGAAAGAGTGTCCAAACTTCATCTTTTTTTAATGCAACTACCTACTGAAATTGCATACTCATTATGCACCCAAAATTAATACTTTTCAAGATGTTTGGAGAAATTTGCTATTTGCCAACATAGTTGTTTTATCAGATAAACCTTAAGATTGAACTAGGAATACAAAAATGTAATAATATAATAGAGTGTTCTATTTAAAGCAAAGTTGGCAGAAATCTTAGAAGTATTACCTACCAAGTTTTTAGAATTGTCCAATGTATACTCTTTCATATATCGATCGATGCAATGCTTTGTGAGACAGACTGTATATGTGTACTTACCCTGTGTTTATTGTGAAACTTTCAGCAGTTGGAGCCAACGTATCTAAAGAAATTTCCATTCTATGGTCGGCGGTTACGTCTTTTGCCCAAGCGTATAAGACGCCTTTGACGGTATCTCCCTTGACGTTCATTTCGAAATTGTAGATGGCCTAAATAATAAATCAATTGTATACTATAGCGTTGTTTGTCGATAATTAGCGGGTTCTTGATACCTACAATAACATTACCGAAACTAAGGGGAATATAGATTTTCATGGAAACCGGTGGAATATTGTATGATAGAAAGGAATCATCTCGCTTGGTAACTGTAGAGAGTCCTTGAACGAAACCGTTTGTTAACTTCAAAGTACCTGTGTAAGTTAGTAGAAGCGGTCTCTGAAATGTAAAATATACGTATTTATAAACATTTTGCAAATGATTTATTGGAATTGGCAGATCATTTATTAGAAAAGAATGAACCTTTTCGTTGCAGCTTCTGTTGTGAGTACTCAGTACTATTTGAGTCTAGTCCTTAATACGGAAAACATTTAGATAGGCTTAGAGAGGATGACAAACATATTCATTTTCTTTCATATATTTTAAGATAGAAAAGTATATCGACGAACTTACAACCCCCGTGATACGGTATAATGCAATGTAACGTTTTGGAGATAGTGATTTGCCCAATACGCAATCACACAGACGCATGATAAAACTTAAGTTGTTTAGTTCCCTACAATTGTTTCAATCGGAATAATAATACATAACAAAGTTCTTAATTATTGTCGAATAAATTTAAGGGAAGTGTATCGATACTACGAAGCAAACACAAAGATCTCATGATTAGACTATGATAGATGCCGACCTTTTATATTATTAGATTCCATACTTTTTCAGTTTTTATGAACCAAAGCACTATATGAAAATTACGTAAATTCTATTAAATCCCCGATTTACATACTTATTAAAAGTGTAGAACCAAGTAATGAAAAAAGATTTATCTACGCAACTTTGGATTTCAGCGCATTGTTTTTAGAGTTAGTTTGCTACTTGAAAAAACAACTACTTAACAAAACTACAATGTTAGACTTAGCGCTAGATGACCTGAATCGACAAATCTCTAAGTTAATAGAAGACAAAGACTGCCTTTCTAGACATTAATGGGGCATTCAATAATCCCACCACAAGTTCTCTTGTAGAAGTGGTCAGGAAAAAGGGAATCCCTTCGCGGCTCTGCTACTGGAGGAACGTGAAATAGTGGTGTTTCTGGGGGAAGGGTAGTATCAGGGTGAAGGCAGGATATGGATGTCCACAGTGAGGCGTATTATCACCTGTTCTGTGGGCATCTCTTCTAGATGAACTAATAATAAAGCTATCCAAGGAAGACCTGTACTGCCTAGGATATGATGATAGTAGTACGAGGCAAATTTGCTGGAGTAGTATCGGAATGAATGCGAAATGCCTTAAATACAGTAGATAATAGTTGTAAGCAGGAGAGACTTGCAATCAATGGTCTACAAGCACAAATTATCGTATTTACAAAGAAGCGTATAATTCAAGGCCGAAAGCCAATCGTGCTAGGAGGAGTGGAAATTCAATCTGTCAAAGAAGCGAAATACCTCGAAGTATAGTTCGATCAAAGACATACATGGAACTCTCACATTGCTAAAGCCATCAACAAATGTACTGTTGCCTTAGGCAGTTGTAGAAGGTTGTGTGGGAAACATTGGGGTTAAGCACAAAAATGATGCTCTGGTATAGTGGACGAAAGCATTGCACGTAGAGACAACAAAGCGGCTGAGTGGCATACAAAGACTAGCATGTCTATGTGCCACGGGGGCCGTGAAAACCACGCCAACTGCTGGAGTGTATTGAAGAATTAGACTGGCGACCAGATAACTATCGATCTGCTGCTATCTATTCAGACAGTCAAGTAGTAATAAAAGCGCTTGGCTCCATACAGGGGAATTCGAAACTGGTGTGGGACTGCATGAATGCACTCAATAGGCTGGGACCACAAGGGCCGTCGAGGGAATGTAAAGGCAGACGAATTAGCCCGAGCAAGCTAGTTAATTGCTGAAAATGGCCCAATGCACTCGGTGGAAATGGCATATACGGTAGTAAAAGCAACCACTAAACAATGGAAAGATAAGAAATCTCAAGATTGGTGGAAGGTCATTCCAGCTAAGAGACAGGTCAAGCAATTTCTGATTGGACATATTTGGCCTACATTTACAGCGGATCTGCTAAGCAAAAACAGGAAGTACAATAGTGGGCCTGCTAATAGGACACTGTATTCTTAAGAAGCACATGAGTAATCTGGGTCCGACAAAGAAAACAGCATGTATATTCTGCCAGGTGGAAGAAGAGACTGCCGTCCATATGCTGTACGGATGTATAGTACTGGCAGGAGTACAGCTCTCAGAAATGGGCTTGGAATACCCAAAAGCCGAAACCTATGAGAGAGATCACTCACAACACTGCTAACTCTAACAAGGAAAGCAAAGCTAATGTAATTAATCTAATGAGAGACGAATCACAATAGATCTGTAAAGATTCGCAATGGGATAGGTCAAGAACCATCTCGGGCAGTAATCTAATCTAATCTAGACTAATATAATTTAACAATTTCCAGGTTTGAATTAAGAGTCACTTGACGGTAGGTAGATAGGGAGTTGTATTTCTAACCTATTTAAACGTGTTTTTCCGAGAATTATTATTAATTCAAATTTTTTATTGCAATTTCTCTAACGTCCAATAAACTCTGAACTACAATGAATTTCTCAAGAGAATCTGATTTATTGTGTTTAACGGCAGTTTTGTTTGTAGAATAACAAAAACGAGATTTTATTTTAAGCATTTTTTGAAAAAAATTACTAAGACATTGTAAAAACTGAGTAAAATAGAAGTTGAGTATCTTACGTATTGGAAAGTAATATCATGGTTGTATGTACTTGTTGGGTCCAGCCCTTTCATCAGAATTTCAGTCGATATGCTCTTTACAATATAATCTGCACTTTGATTAAAGTCAATTGTTGCTTCTTCTTTTACTTCGACTCTAAAAAATATTGGTAAAGTGCAAGTAATAGAATAAGACGCGTCTTTACTCACTTTTTAGCACTTTTTAACTGCTGAATGGTGGAAGTACTTAATTGTGGAGAGACTGTTTCTTTGGCAGGTGAGCTAATGGACAAAACACGGTGTTGCTTCCCATTTTCATCGTGGATAGAGGTTCCTGCCAAAGAGGAGATGAGGAATCCAATCACTACAATAACTGATATAGAGCACTTCATATTGATACCAATAGAGTTAACAGAATTGTGAAAACACGTTTTACATCTCCTTATATCTGGGACGTTTTTAGAGATTTACGTAAGATTAGCAATGTTTTCCGATTGATAATGATCAATCTAGGTTTAGATAAAGTTACACATTTTGGTCGGATTCGTACGAATTTCCCAATTACATTTTGTCATACATCTTGTATTGTTGATAGAGATCTTTAACATGTAAAAAAATATAGAAAAATAATTTTACCGACAAAGAATTTCGTCGAAAATAAAAAGACAGATTACATTAATGAGATTGTAACAAAAATTATACAAAAACACTGTTTATTCTGACAATGTCTACATTCTTGTTACATTTACATTTACATTATAACGTAATAAATGCATATCTCAAGATTATTTTTTCGAATCTCATCAAAGAAGCCGCAACACCTAACTTTAAAATTCGAAGTTGTATCTAAGCAATGAATTTCTGTTGCTAAACCAGTTACCTTTTCATGTAGGTGATACCTAAATCAGAGCGCAAAATTTTTTCCATTCTGCATATTTGGTCTGTTTTAACAATAATGTAACCCTTCTATATTCAAATTCACGTACCTTTATTTATTTTTTAAGTTTCCACCCATAGTAATTAAGATAGATGAGTATAGATTCAATTCAATGGCAGATACAATTTTATTTTAATAATTAGCTGTAGAATTGAATTTATGTTCACTTTACTTTATTATTCAACATACCTTAAAATTCACGAACAGCTTATAAACAGAGTTGTCCACAGCTGCTATAATATATATAATTAGTTTTATATCTGTCAGTTGCAACTAGTTAGATTGTACAATGTTGTCGCAAATAATACAAAGGACATGTGTTGGATACTGGAAGATTCTAGAATGTAATAATAATAATAATAATAATAATAATAATAGTCTTTACTGTCCAACAGTTAATACCATTTACAGGACAAAATAAATACAACAAAACAAAAAAAAAAAAAACAAGATAAGGTGCTAATTAGGTTAAACAACTAGTCCAGATAGAATAAACTAAATATAAACATAGCTTAAGGATTACATTAATACCAAAAACGGTGATTAGCTAGGTGTTTAAAAAATCATTGCAGCAATCATTAAAATTTCTCGACATGTGATACACAGGCGATCCAAGTAACATGTTTGTCCGGGCTCTAGGAACACTTAACAAAGTACATGAGCGAGTGTTACGTGAAGGTACATTGAAATTAAATTGCGAGAGTAGGCATGGTGTATCGATTCTACTATTAAGTAACTTTAGCAAAAACATAGCACTATATCTCTTACGTCTATCAGAAAGTGACATAAAATCATGTTGCGACAAGAGAGTTACATAGTCAGAACCTCGCTCAGGATAAGTGCCAGATACTCTAAATGTTAAATATTTTAGAAATCTTTTTTGAACCTTCTCGATCTTAAGTTGTTGATACGTGTAATGAGGATACCAAACCAAAGAGGCATATTCCAGTTTGCTCTGAACCAAAGAGAAATAAAGAGTTTTAATTGCCAGGAGATTATTAAAGTTGCGACAAGATCTTATAACAAACCCAAGCGATCGAGAAGCTGATAAACATATTTCAGAAATATGGTCAGAAAAGTTTAGACGAGAATCAAAACGCACACCCAGATCATTCACCCCATCCCTTCTGGAGATTATTTGAGATCTAACCGTATATTGAAACAAAGCAGGATTAGTGGATTTTGTGTAGGAAACAACTGAACATTTGTTTATGTTTAAAGATATCTTGTTTAGAGTACACCACTCATCAATAATATTAATGTTGGTTTGTAAGTTAATACAATCAACAGTATTGGTAATTACGTTATAAATTTTTAAGTCATCTGCATACGCCAAAAGTTCACAATGCAGTCTGCTAAGAAGATCATTTACAAATATATTAAAAAGCAGTGGCCCAAGATTAGAACCTTGTGGCACACCAGAGGATATATTGAATGTAGCCGATGTAAATCCGTTGTAAAACACGTAACCCACTCTATTAGTGAGATAGGAAGATATGATTCTGAGGAGCGCCGGAGAAAATCCAATGGCATCTAGCTTTGTTAGAAGAAGATTATGATCTATAGTATCAAAAGCTTTAGTAAAATCAGTATAAATGACGTCAACTTGTTTGTAATACAAGTTCGCTGTAATTAGTAATTATTTTGTGTCTTGTATTGTATGTATGTTAGTAAATTTATCTGCATTGCAAAAGAGGGCTGTGTTATAACTTTGAGAAATCAATTCTTTCTGGAGATTTTGATAGATGCATCTTCTTCGCCATGAACTATACAAATCAACTTTGAGAGTCTTATCAATTAAGAAACTAAACTAAAATAATGATATCTAGCTGCACTATCATTTATTGTTTTAAAAGAAGTAGGAAGAAAATGTTGCCCTACAGTAAAAATTAATAGCTTATCTGTTTTCTTTGGAAATCTTGCCAGTGGCACCAACTGTATGAAGAATGTTTTGCGCCGAGTGAAAATTTTTGGTCCGATAAAAGTTATGCGAATGAAAATTTACTTATATTCAATATAATATTGTAGGAACAAGCGGGGTTAATGTGTTGCTTTTCTTTTCTTATATACTGAAACTTAATTGAAAAAGTTAAAAAGTAGGTAATTTTTCTTGTTGTAAATAAACAATTTATCTGTACATCGTTTTACTAACTTGTTTACATTTTTCTCAGTACAAGATTTTGATATAAAACAAGGAAGAGCTAAAAATACTAAATCTAATTGTGTATTCGTTGTACATCGCTTTGCTTCCTTCACTTTGAATCCGCTTCCACCAGTCCAAGTTCGCTTATGATTGCGGAACTAACGTAGCTTCCTACAATACCCTTAGCGTATTCAAGAGCGACAGATGATAAAGGATCAGTAGTTAATTTTGATACGAGTTTAGTATAGGTGCTAGAGATATCATTGCTGTACACGTCAATTTCCAAATCGCTAAAAAACGAAAAATAATTTTATGTGCAATCACCTTCTAGAAAATTCAGTAATAATTAAGACAATCTTACTTACCCAACGTCAAATGAGAAATCTCGGCTTAAAATTTCACTGTTCTTAATCTCGAACGAGTAAACGCCTTGGACATCCTTGAGCCAAGCAAATTCTAAACCTTTCACAATGTCGCCTTTTACCTCCATCTTAAAATCGTATCTCGCCTACAATGTACAGTGCTATATCGAGTAATAACTGGCGTGTCAAAATTATAAAAAAAAAAAACTCCAGAGGAGCCACATATATCCGTTACATTGTTAGAGCAACAAAAGGCATTGAGAGAAAATAACCTTTATGCAAGGTATTATTACTACTAACAGGCTTTCACTCACTACGACTTCAATAGATTGTTGTAATAGAGCTCTTATGAGTTTAGTACTCTACTGACATCTTGTTTCAACTCAGTAGGTGTTTGAAATAGCCTAATGGATAATGCTCAGCTTTTGCTAGTTTACGTAAGTCATATTTTAGGAATGCTTGACGTGTGAATTAGTCCGCCAGCATGATGCTCTCTACCGAAAGGTAACACTATTTTTGGTATGAATGCTTTCACATGATTTTTGTTCTGGGATATTTTGACAGTACAAAATCTTTTGATTTTCCTTCAGTTTCTAATTTCCACTTTAGGCTCTTATGTAGGTGTTTGGACTAATGAAAGGCATAATTGTTGCTTCTTCAGCCAACTTACATGTGATAATGTTTGTGGTTCTAACTCATAGCGCTTACATAGTGCAGCACTTACTAGAATTTGGTGAAATTTAAAGTTTTAAGTTATTTTCTATCAACGAATTGTGCTAACAAAAACATTCTAACCAACTACTTAATACTGAGGTCAGACATTTACAAAAAAATACTAAAATGTGATCTTATTCTATAATTTTTTACCATCCCTTAGAGTGAATTATTAGGTATATACTTACAATAAGGTTCTTGAAGTTAACTGGTACCAAAATTTTGGAAACCTCTGTATCAAGATTATACACCAGCACTGCGTCGCCATTTCTGGTTAAGGCTGAGAGCTCTTGCAGAGTTCCATCATTTAAATTAAGTTTACCCTGGTAGGTTATTAACAGAGGTTTCTGAAATCACAAAGAGGACAAAATATACTTCCTAAGTATATTTGTTGAAGTGGGACCAAATGCGATTGAAATTGCGGAGAAAAATTTTATATCAACTTTCAAATCAAAATAACCACGCTATATACATAAAGTGCCAGTAATGCGAGATTCCTTAATCGTACCCGTACTACTGATAATAGAAAAAAAAATCTTATGCACACGTCGTCGATATTATAGCGGTATACATTCCTTAATTATTATTATTTTAACTTCAGTAATCAATAATTATCAAAATTTTATTCGAATTTTAATTATTTTCCAAAGTCCGATATTTTGATAATTTACATGATTAATCTTTTATTTTGAATAATTGGCCTCTTAATAGTTTTTTAAAAAATACGCAAAAATCGCACATAACGCAATTGCAAATATCGTCAACGATCATCGTCAGGCCAACCATAAAAATATCAAGCCGTTGGATTGGCATTCATTGGATTGGAAGACAGATATTTCTGATAGCAGACAAGTTTCCGGAGAAAATAATTTAAAAATTTAACTTGAAAGTGATGCCCAACGTATTATGTCTAGTAAAAAACAATCGCAAAACACTTAGAAGAAAATAAGAACAGAAAATGAACTGAAGCAGTTAGAAAGCAATGAAGGGATTTTACAACAGCAGAACTTAAAACGTTAACTAGAAACGAAGGAAGACACCTAACACCCTTGCAACTGTAAAATGATTAAAATGATTTGTAAATAGGCTATTAAAAACAAAAAGGGACTAAAACTATTTTGACACACACAGGGTGAACCAAAAAAAAAAGAAATTGCGTATCAAAGATATATTTTAAATGGAACAGCCTATATATTACTACATATTAGGTTTGAGCTATAGATTCTAGGGTCACTTTGTGTGGGAAACCTATGAAGTTGAAGATAGAGATATTCTGTTGTTTCAATTGAAAATACCTTAGTTCTCTAAATTAATTAATACTTAAGGTGGAAAACAAAGCATCAAATATTATATAAATTATAGCTATTTTCGCAGAGCTTTACGAAACATCTTTAATCATATTAATCAATTTGTGGATTTCCTTTCGTATTGTCAATACCACACTTCGATTTTTTGTTAAATTTAAGAATTGTTGATTGTAGATGTTGCTTTTTCCTTACAGCTTAAACTACGATATAAACGAAAACCAGCATTAAGGAGGAAATGTTTAAACTTTTAAAATCCTAGTAAATTATAATTCAATAATTATGGAAAGAAGTAATACATTCGGTAAAGATAAAGTTACTATACTAAACTATTATATGGTATTTTTAAAAATGGAGGAACTGTGCCGAATATTTAAATTAATTAAATATTGAAAAATTATACATTCAACTTTGCATACACGGAATTAGAAGAAAAGTTCATCACCAGCTAACATATATACCAATACTTCGTTATACTTACGTATTCGAATGATATTTCTTGATCTGGAAGGGACGCTGGATCATAATTTAGCAACAAATCCTTACTAATCGTACTGAGTGCTGCGTCAACTTCATCGTCGATATTAAGCGTTACAGAAACTTTACCTTGTGCACTATAAAATTGTAAATTAAACAAATGGGCAACTGACAATTTGCAATCACACGAAACTTACTAATTTGTTTTTTCTACGGCTTTTGCGATATCGCTAGGGATAAGCAACTTCCTGGTGTCGACAGCAATTGCCGTTTCAGATTTAATAATCGAAGTGATAAACCATTTCCCTTCTATATCTTCATCTTCCCTAATGGCAGCGCCTGCCGAAAGATAGAAATATCCAACCAGGACAGTCAGAATTGAAAGGCGAGTCATCTTGCACTCAAAATTTGTTTGACGTCGACGTTGTTGATGGATGGTCTCTTATATCCCTGAATTTTTTTTATGAGCAATGATAAGATAAACTAAGACCCAAGTAGAAAATCGTCAAGGCAGAATAGTTTTAAAAAACAATATGTAGATAGCACATGCACTTATATACAAAATAGAGACAGAAACGATTTATCAGTTCATAGGTTAACTAGATATTCAAGCAAGAAGCGACGATTGTATTACTGAGCAACAAACGTTTATAGCGGGAGAGACATGACTCAACCCGCCTTTGAAGAACTAAACTTATTTTTGTTTCAAAAACATTTTATTGTATATAGCGTATCTACCTAGTTAACGGGTGGAGGATAGTTCCTTTGCTGAGCAATTTCGAGTTTTCAAATAAGTCTTCCATAAGGTAAAATTATTCAAGTATACAGAGCACTCAGTTTCAGCTGAACATATTTCAAGTTTGTTACCTTAGCTTCAAAGGAACGTCGTGTAACCAATTCCCCATTATGTACAGCAGAAAATGTAGGCAAGGGTTGCGTAACTTTTTTTAATACCCTGTACATCATTATTAAATCAGTAGTTCTATTGACTAACAATCAACATAAGGTAAAACGTATTGAGTATTTAAAGAAATGCAAAAAAAGAATGATGATGTCAAGAAATACACAGTTTTATTTTGAATCATTTTACATATTTTTATAAAAAAAAAGTAACTGGTAACGATTACGAAGCACCACTAACTGATGTAGTTATTCCAATCCAATTAGAGGTGATACAGCATTGTCGAGAGAACGGCCAACAATAGTGTCTGCATATTCCCTAGCTGTTTGAATCAACAAATCCCTAGTTAAATCCGTTATCAGTCCCCTGTAGCTACTACTAAGTCCAGTACCAAAAAGATTCGTCGTTACTGATCTGAAAATAATACAATTCAATGAATGAAGAAAATAATTGTGATGTTATTCGAATATACCCAACATTTAAGACAAATTCCCTATTTGTAACTGACATTGTCACAAGATCCACAGTAAGACTGTATCTTATTATTGCATTGTTGAACCATGCATGGAGAATTCCTTGTGCCGTATCCCATCTAACACGCATTATAAAGCTGTAGCTTGCCTGGAATAAAATAAATGTTTTGGTGTATTCAAAGGGAACATAGAAAAACAGTTTTCTGTTATTGTTGTTGGTGCATTATTAGTATTGTTTTCTTGATGAGATGAGTAAATTTTCTACTATCTGTATAACTTATATATAACTGTATAACTTATATGTATAGCAGAATAGGCAACTACTTGATACTAAATATTTACTGTTATCCTCATTCTGTTGTTTGAGAAAATGTCTTTCGTTCACATTTTCTAAGAGCGAAAGTATTATTAGGTTAATTTTTGATAAGATTTAATTCAACAAAAAATAGAAACATTTCAGATACACCGTAGTTTTACAGTATATTAATAATAGCTGATCGACAACTTTTCGTCATCCTCGGCTGTAGGTCGGTCGTCCGAGGGAGCTAAAGACATCGAGGCGTGCGATCAACGCGATTCGAGAGCTGGCTAACTAGAAAGTATAATTTTCTTCGCTTGGGACGGGCGCGAGTGTATTAACGAGTAGATGTCGAGCGAAACGTCAAAATTGGCGCGAGAAATCACGAATGTTTTCGCTTTCCCGCGACCATGAACGGTTTGCCGTCGACGTGAACATCACCGTATCACGAGTTTTTATTCCAAACCTGGTGGTACCGGCTTGGTTGACAATGATCGTTCGGAGCGGTCAAAAACTGTAGCAACTACCAATAATATGGTCCTAGACGACCGCTGTTAGAGGAGCAGGGGCTCTGGGCTTCTCGAAAGAACGTATTTGTCATACATTAACTGAAGATATGGACATGAAAGAGCTAACCACGCGTTGGGTACAGCGCTTGCTCACTCAGGGCCAAAAACGCATCCAAAATGAATATTTCCAGACACTTGTTGAAGCAATTTAAGCGAAACAAATCGGAGTTTTGGCTTGGATTAATAACTGTAGATACATTAGTACATTCCTGAAGCGAAGGCACAGGGGACTGGAGAGAGTAAATCGGCTCCCTAGAAGGTGAAGACTGTTCAATCGGCCGGGATGGTGTTGACGACTGTTTTTGAGATAGTCACAGAGTTGTGTGAAGGAGTCTCTTGAAAAGCAAAATTAATAACGGGCATACAACACACATTACACGTGACAAGCTGAAGCAGAAATTGCGGATCACAATTGAGGAAAAAGGAAGGTTTCTTCTACCAAGACAACGCATCGTCTCACACTTCAATGGTTGCTATGGTAACAATTCACGAACTGGGGTTTGAATTGATAAACCGCCCGCCCCATACACTAGATCCTGCCCCCCAGCGGTTTTTTTCCTAAGCTCAAAGTTTTGCTCGGAGGACGGACATTCGTATCGCATTCATAAGCGCCTATTTTACAGAACAAGATGTCAACTACTATTTGGACTGATTAAAGGGACGAAAGTATCGCTGAGAAAGTTGTTTAGACTTACACTTGTTGGCACGCAGCGACTTATATGTATGTACATAAATCAGTTTGCTCCCATCGCTTTTTCTGCGTAGATGAAACCAACCTTACTATAAGAATGTTGCGTAAACGACAACACAGATTGCATAGAATACAGAAGATCAAAAAATATATACATCGGTATTCGTTTCCAAAATATCGTAGCTGTTCCGTAAAATGTGATGCTTGCAATGTGATCCTTACGGTTTATAATGAACAACAGTACAAAGGGCGCTTGGAAGCAGCGAAACACGGGGAAAATTTAAAAAATGATATACCACACTGAATTTTCGTGACAAATTTTATGCACATGTTAAGTGTTTGTAATATTCCACAAACCATTATGGAGCAAGAGGCAAAAATGTGGCAAAAATTGGAAAAGTATGTTCCTGCTTGGAAATTACCGAGTAGAAACCAACTGCGATGGCATTTTCCGCGCGTAATATTACAAGTTAGAAATGTCATACAGGATATTATTAAAAATGAGAAAATATGGATAAACGTTAACAAAGACAGTGTAATACATGTTATAGTGCGTACTCTAAACCTTGATGGACCGTCGATACCATTTCCTTTATGCAGCAAAAGTCTTACGACTACGAAGGCAGAAACTATAGTGCAAGCGACAAAACATGCTATTAATTTAGTTGGTGAATAGCGAAGGCAATTAAGCATATTTGTCACTGATGGAGCCGCAACTATGATTAAAGTTGGCAGATTATTAAAAACAGATTTTCCGCAGCTCCTTCACGTAACATATTTACTACATGCGTTTCATATTGTGGCAGATACCATCAGACTAAGCTATCCAAGAGTAGACCAACTCACACCTAACACAAAGAAGATGTTTCTCAAATCCCCTAAACGAGTTCGCCAATTCAAGAGCTTCAGCAGCAGATGGGGTAACTGGATTGCAGCAGTATCATGTTACTGTAAACATTTTCAGAGTATCAAGTCTTTTATTTCGACATTAAAACATTAAATTCTGAAGCTATTAAAATAGGCCAAGAACTATTTTCGGACCATCAAATTGAAGCAGGTACTCTGTCGTTGGAGAATCTCTTGGAAAATTGCAAAATAGTGTATTACCCTTATCGGAAGCACTTAACACTCTCGATAAGATGAAAACGGCCCTGGGGAACTGGACGGATAATACAGGACAGCAAGTATTATAGAAATTTTCAACCGTTCTCAATAAAAATCCGGATCTGCAGAAAATGCGATTTATAAGCAAGGATATAAGTGAGACACACGATAGTGAAAGCTATGAGGTGAATGATTTTAAATACGCAAATATTACTTCACTAGATGTAGAACGGTCATTTTCCCAATACAAGCACGTATTTTCATCACGTCGCAGAAAGTTAAATGAATCTACAATGGAAGCAATATTAATGTTGCATTTCTATGCCAATTCTTTACGGTATGACACACCTCACGTCTGCATCCAACTGTCAATAAAGAAAGGTAAGCACATACAATCCTTGTTTTCTTGCTGCCTTCACTGAAAGGGACGGTTACAATTGTACTCAACTGAACCAGTATACATACATCAACTTTGCATACTATTGTATATAAGTACATACATATTTCTTAACTTCTTGCATCCTTTGTAAATTCAATTTTTACCAGACGCATTTTGCAACACAGTCAACAACTTTTACTTCGTTTTTATATGTAATATAGGTACATACTCCACAGGCAAAGCGTGTGAATCGATTTAGATATATATGTACATAATGCCGGCCAACCCTGTACGGTCTGCGCCGCTGCGTGCCAACAAAAATCACCATTTCTAGTAATAAAGCTCAATTTACCTAACTTAGCTAGAGGAGATCGCAGTAACAGTAACTTTTTGATAAATTACATGAGAAGTGTCGCTCGCACTTCTTGAGCCTTTTTATACTTACAATTAAGCTTCTGAGAGATATTGGAATGGATACTTTAACAGTACCAGGCGACGAGAAAGTCAGCGTAGCATCGCCATTTCTTCTAAGAGTGGCGAGATCTTGTAGTTGACCGATTGTTAGATCCAGAGTACCAGTATATGTGATAAGCAAAGGTCTCTGAAACAATATGCGGTTCATTTTTATTATTTTGTGATGAAGTTCGATATGAAGTTATTATTTATAAGAACACAATCGTAGCTATCATCTTTTATTGTCTGTTTTTTTCATTTACAAAACTTATCACCGGTGATTTTTTCCCATAATTAATTGAGTGTTTTCCTGCTATCGCTACTATTTTTATAATTTTCTTATCAAGTATGTTATTTACTGGGAATGTAATATTCAATTAATTGCTATTGTCAGCACTATCGATACAATTAAATTATAATATTACTTATTAATATTATTATTCTAATCTTATAAAATACAAATTTTGGTACAGAGTTTAAAAGGTAGGCTACTTAATTTAAGCTGAAGCAAGCGTATATTCATTCAAGGTGATGAACGTTTGGGACGGCCAAAAACCACTTCCACCGACAAAAAGTGACAAAAATCTACTGCTGTGTTAAAAGATCGCCGACTTAAGGTACTCGGGCTTGCTAAGACTGCAGACATCTCGATAGACTCCGTTAACCATATTTTAACCAATGTTTTGGGTACGGAAAAACTTCCCGCTCGATGGGTGCCGCGTTTACTGACAAACGTTAAAAGCGTGTTCGAATGAACACTTCTCAAGAGTATTTAGGTTAATTTAAACGTATTTTCGTTGAGTTTCTTCTGCTTTACAACACTAGATGAAACATAAGTCCACAATTACACGCCCGAGACGAAGGAACAATCGAAACAATGGACGTCAGCAAGTTGAAAGGCGCCATAAAAAGCGAAAACCATTCTATCTGCAGGAAAAGCCACGGCGACGGCTTTCCGGGTTTCCCGAGGTGTGGTGTCTACAAACTACCTGGAAAGAGGCAGCACGGTCACTGGTGACTATTACACTTCACTATTAGACCAACTGAATGGTGTTATTCAACATAAACGCCTACATCTCTCCAAAAAAAGGTGCCCTTTCACCATAATAATTCACCTATTCACACGTCTCTGGTTGTTGCCTTAAAACTCCATGAGTTACGCTTCTAGGTGCTTCCACATTTTCCTTATTCACCGGATCTAGGTCCCAGTGATTAGCTCCTCTTCCCAGTGTTGAAGAAATGGCTCGCTGAACGAAGATTTATTTCAAATGATAAGGTTAAAGCTGAGATAACCGCTTGTTTTGCAGAGTTGGACAATTCTCATTGTAGTGAGATTGTTAAAAGGTTGGATTTTGTATTTGTGGGCACTGGATATGATATAGCTCCCAGGCACAGATCTATATAAAGTAGCCTAGCATGTTGTCTGAAGTGCAACCAAATTTTTATAAAAGAACAGAGAAGCAACAAATTTTAAATTATAAAATAAGTTACAAGTTGAACACGCCCTAGTAGCACAGACGGTTGGCTCAACGTTGGCTCCCGATCACGGATCGCTCGACGTTGGCAGCGATGCCGGCATGTTCTCGTATACTTAGTTGATTTTTGGGCAACCTATCTACTTTTGTCGTGTGCCAAAGTTTAACGAATGTTCAATGAAAATTGCCTCGTGGTAGTTGTCTGCTTGGCAACTGATCTTCAATCGACGCTGCAGCAACTGAGTTGGTACAACATCGACTTGCTTATGTTTATTGCCAAGCAACGTTAGGTAAGTACAATTACTTTTGTATACCTTACCGACATTGTACTGGCTGTGGCTAACCGCCGCAGATGTTGCGCCAGTCGTACAACGTTGTGCCAACCGTCAGCCAACCAACTGTGCTACTAGAGAGTACCAAAGATTGGTTGTGTATTTTTTTGTATTGAAAATCCCTATTGACGGAAATCGATAATTGGACAGTGAATGGTCACCTCCTGGTATAATATATAAAGCTTTTCTCTCAAAATTGCCCGGTCAAGTACTCGATAAAGTAGAAAGTTATTAAACATGATACAACACAAATGTTAGGTATGAACAATGTCATCTCATAGTTAATGTTACGTTTTATTGTCATGTAAAAATGAAGATGGAGTAGCAGTCGACAAAATCTTTTGCTTACGAAAATTTCGAAATGTCGTTCACCTGAAGGTAATCTATTCAAATCTATTCTAAATCTATTCAAATGTATCGAACAAGGCAGCCTACAGAAATATTTAAAATTATTGCTACTGTTAATGATTTGCAAAGAAATTATCAAAAATTTTTTTTTTTATTTTCATGTTTCTAAATTGGCACGAATGAATTCAACGTTGTTCGGCTGTGATCATCCGTGAGAGATCGTTCTTTTTACTGACTTACTTACAAGTATATCAAAAGAGACATGATCAATGCAGGTTTTGCAAAAAGTATAGCGCAAGAAGAGGAAACGCAATAGGCGTACCCAATTTAAAGCGAAATTGCTTGCTCACTTGCCATGGTGAAATTTTTTACAGTTGAATTTAAACGTTGACCATGAACGATCGGGATGGAGTCGATTAATAAGTGTGGATGAAACGTGAATTTACCAATACACACCCAAACCCAAAGTAGGTTCGAGACAGTGGACTGCACAGGCTAACTCCGATCCCTAGAAAAAATTATGGCAACTGTATTTTGGGATAATTGAGAAGCTGTGTTAATTGACTCTTTTGTAAAAGGAAATATAAAAACGGAGGCATACTAAGCATCATTATTTGATAGCTGAAGAGAGAAGTTGCGGAAAATTCGCGAGTTAGGGTTCGAATTGATCCATCACATCTGGCCCCCAATGACTGATTGGACACATTAGTAAGATAGTAGCATCACTGGAAAAGTAGATGGACTACGTCGAGAAATAATACTCGATTTGACGAAGAAAGGACTTGTTTTTGTGTTGGTCGGGAAATTTTTCCGACTGCGCTAAACAAATTTCTTCCATTTCATTTTACGCACTATTTGGTACTAATTATTGGGTCTGCTACAGATATTGTATCTTTAAGCGAAATATGTGTTTAGCATAAATTGCTACTGTTACTGATTGTAGTATCGAATGACGTGGTTCATGAGAAAATGGGAAATCAAGAAAGCATATTGGACATAGTTAAGGAGACCTTGACTACTAGTCAATTGCTAAGATTATAAAGAAATTTTCAGTTACAACATAACATTAAAAGTACTTACAAATTGAAAAACAACATGCCAATTGGGAAGAACTAGAGGATCTCCTTCGCCTAATAAAAGGTCCCATGCTATGGTATTCAATATTTCATCAACAGCTTCATTTATATTAAATACTTCTTCTAACTTATTTTGCGCTCTACAAATATATGAAGGCAATAGCGAATCTTCCAGCATTCTGTAAGGTAATACTTACTCCTTTGTCAAAAAACTGAACCTTTCAATAAGCCCATCGTCAATATTCAAACCGCCTACAGTAGGGAAGTCCTTAGAAGGTATTTCAGTAACCGACACAATCATAAGTTGACTGCTATCATATTCGATCTCTTCAGGTTCTTCTTCAGCCGAAGAGATGCGTAAATAACTAATTAAAGCAAAAATTATAAACTGTTTGAACATTTTTTGAAACAATAAATGATAATACTTCGCGAATTGCCTGTTAAAATAATAAATAGCTTATAAATATGCGATAAGATCATAATACAAGTGTTTGTTGCTTATCATAAATATTTCTTTTTATTCTACTTGAGAAATAAGTCTAAGAATAACTTCCCATTCGATGCATTACTAACAGATAAAAAATTGTATATTAGCTACATTGCTTTATCACATCAAGTAATCAAGATAGCTATCAATATCGCAAGTTGATGGATAATAATTATTCATTGGAGTACAATTGAATTAGACTACTTTTGTATCAATATATCGTTTGAATTAGCTATTGTTTCTAAGTGCCTCTTACGGCTTAACGAAAATCACGGTGAAAATATGTACAAACACACTTTACACTAATTAAGGCTCTCCAACGAAGCTACAAATCGACACATTTCGTACGTAATTAATTAATTTCATCAAGCCGCTCTGTATCCCTTCCTGAAGATGAATTAATTATTAGGAAGAGACGTAGTTGGAAACTTTGTGGGACCCATTGTATTTAGGAAGTTCTGAACTAATGGAATTGAAAAATTTTAAACAGAATTAGCACCAACTAAGTCTTAGTAATGAAATTGTAAGAAACTTTGTTACCAAGTTCTCTTATCTATCTCAAAATAGAGAGGATATTAAACCGCCTTTGGTCGCGTTGTTCACGCTAATTTCAATTTTTCGCCAATGAAACGACTATTTAGTACTACTAGAAAAACTCAATAATCATAATTGTTTATTGCCCAACAGACCAAAAGCCAATAACAGAATAAAATCACAAGAGTAATATGCAATAAAAAGAAATAAAATAAACAAAACACAGATTGTCTACAATAATTCTTACAAGACAGAAAAAATATA
This sequence comes from Oryctes borbonicus, assembly GCA_902654985.2. Lineage (NCBI taxonomy): Eukaryota > Metazoa > Arthropoda > Insecta > Coleoptera > Scarabaeidae > Oryctes > Oryctes borbonicus. The sequence goes on from LR736888.1 coordinate 4,021,516, forward strand.
AATTATAAAACATTAGTTCCAAGGGACAGGAGAAGAAGTAAGCGAAGTAAACAAGGATTAAGATTTTGCTCGTTCGCGTTTCTCAACATGTGGTTAACAGGAACAGGGTGCTCTAGGTATTCGAAAAATATTAAGTGGACGAGTAGGTTCTATAAAGTTTAGTTCTGATAGAGGAGCTGGTGAATCGATATTATTTCGCTAAGAACTCCACACTGTAGTGGTCATGACGATCGGCAAGGGACAAAAAACTGTGCCTCGAAAGTAAGCTATTATATTCAGTGCTTCTCTCAGGGTACACATTATTCATTCGGGAAGGATGGTATTTAAGAAATCCCTTTTGAAACGCTCGATCATAAAATTCTGGCATAAACAGTGGAAATACCAAAGAATTGAAGCTTAAAACGAACATAAGCATAATATAAACGCCGAAATACATCTAAATCTGAAGCTGGTAGGAGCGTATGACAAAACTTATAGTTTTAAAAGTACATGAACACGAAGACGACGATCATGAAGAAATATTTTCAGTAAACAACAGTATGTTGAATTAGACGCCAAGACCTAAAGTTTTGATTGCAGTGTATAGTACACTGAAAGAATTAATTCAATAAATCATATTCGATGGCTACGTCCTGTTAAAGCAACAAAAAAAAGATAATTCATTACAACAATGAACTACATTTATCAAATTGAAACTTCTGTACTAATATGTTAAATATCTGTACATTAACTTACTTTGTGAGAAGCGAAACAAACTTTAAGGATTTTCTCGTTAGTTAGAAGTTTCATTGATCTTTTCTTTTAAAGAATTTGGGTTTCCGAAGAAGATTCTTAGTACAGCAGCGACGCAACATGCAGCAGCCCGGAAGAAGCTCCATGAAATTGAGAGCGAAACGTCGGCATTCTCATGCAATGACGCGGTTTCAATCCGGAAACCTGCAACTCTGAAATTTTGAAGTAGGTGGTTATAGGATCTGAACTATTATCGTACGATATTTTCGCTTACGAAACATTTCCGAATGAACCGGAAGCGGTTACCAACTATCTAATTTTAAATACAATTTTACACTTATCATCAACTTAGTCGATTGTACATATCGTATGTAAATAATTTTAATTTTAGCTTTGGAGATATTCGATCATGGTGAAATGTTAGCTCTTGTTGAAATTAATTATTTGAGAATGTAATGAAGGTTACAGTATTTACTTTTGCAGAAAAGCAGAGCAAAATGCTAAGATTTTATCATGACCGTAAATATCTCGAAAACATGCGGCGTCTACAATCGATTAAATTGATGAAAAAAATATCATCGCATTTAAAATAAGAAATTTGATAACCACTTCCGGTTCAATCGGAAGTATTTCGTAGACGAAAATTTTTAAGTGGATAGGTGCCGTATTATAACTACCTACTCCAAAATGTCAGTGTTGGGAAACCACGGTACATTTGTTGATGTTCAGAGAGAAATAACTGTCCTTACTTCAAGCACTAATTAATGGAAGATTTACTTATAAATGTTTACAATCCTGAAAACTATTAATTGTATTAAATATTTTTACATCATCTGTATATGCTAAGACGTGACAAGTAAATAGGAGTAGTAAGACATTTATGTATAGATTGAAGAGAAGAAGTCCGAGATTTAAGCCCTGAGGGACGCCCATTTTGAGTACGACTAATTTAATTTGTAAGCTTCTCCTGATTTTTCTTATAGTTTACTGCAATTACTTTTGTAGCAGTAAACAGTAATACAAGCACATAATCATCAAGCAAAACTAAAGTGTATATATGTATATGCTGGGAAGTAGCGTAAAAATTCTACATTAATTTACTAATTTTTGGAATATAATCTACTCATACTTTGAAGGAAACAATTCTTAAATGGAATAATCCAAAAAACGTTATGTTAATCTTCAATAAACAGTTGAAAAAAAAACGAGAAATTCTGACAACTAAAAGTTGGAACGCAACTCTAGTAACTTCTCCTTTTGACTTGATAACCGTTGTTATTAACAGACTTTTTACAAGCTTGTTGTAAAATTCAGCCATTTAAGAGCCAAACAAAATTTTTATATTATGTTGGGCAAGCCATTGTTTGATTGAACGCGCGGTGTGATAGGAGGCGCAATCCTGTTTTAAAGTGAAATCAGCGTTTCTTCAGTACATTTATTCAACACTAGGCAACAAAATATTCTACAAAATTTCTCGAAACTCCACACCCTCAATCAATTCCAATTGGCCCAAAGTACTGGCCATATCATTTGCTCTTTTGGAAATTTGGCAATTCTTTTGAGAGAGTCTTTATGAAAAGCCCATCTTTTATTTCTAATCACCTGCTTTCGTTTGTACCCGTCATTAAAAATAACGTTCTTGGAATCATCCAATTTTAATCTGATTTTGCCCAAATCAACCAGTTTCGTTTCTAAGCAGTAATTAGGAGTTTCTCCTTCGTCCCAAATTATTTATATAATTTACTCATGTGCATATGTATATTTTGAAATATACGAGATATACTGAAACCAAAGCGCCGATTCCAAAGTAATCTCTCTCATAGTACTTCTGCGATTTTCTTTGCGGAAGTTGGACAAGTGTTTTTGATTTCGTTCCATTATAAACCTAGGTTTACCAGCGCTTTCTCTTCCAATTTCGGTTGTTCCAATTTGTGTAAAGTGTTTAATGATGTTTCCTACTAAACATTGTGCAAGTTCTAATTCAGTGTCAATTTGCTGCAATGATTTTAGTCAATAATGCTGGCACGCAACAATCCAATTAAAAATACAATTAAAAAAGAAAATCTTGACAATTGTCAAACATTGATAGATATCTCCCTGGCCTGAACTCGGAAAAACGATAGATTCGACATTCTTTCTGTGTATCGTAGGTGGAGGTAGGCATCTAAACACAACTTAATTTTTCGGCATTTTTACTAAATTGTTTTTAAAAAAAAAAATATCTTCATTTAAGTGGATACTAGGTCTTTATCTGCCACGTAGGTATATTTCTTATGAATGTAATAGAAACAGTTATGTTGATTTGTAATACCAACAATTATATTATATTTTTCACACAAAAATTTTTCTTTTTTACATTTTGAATTTGGACACTCTACAGGGTAACTTTAAAAGTGGAAGATGTTGCCTTTTCATCATACTATAATGTCATTATGGCTGATCTCTTTATCTTTTGATTTTAAAAGATATCTGCGATTTTAAGCTTGTAATTGAAACGTTGCATTGTTGCATGATCCCTTTGCGCCTGTTCCTAAATATTGGCAATTAATTTGATGCAAGATCCAAGAATTTGCTGTCGCCAAATCAAAAAAATTTAAAATTTACAGTCCATTTGTCGGTGATTGCACTGATGAATAACAACTGAAATAAAGACTATTAGGTGAGCCTTGCATAGGATCAGCTGAGATAGACTTTTGGTTTTGACTGCAATGTTTTTAGCAACGAAATTACTAACAATTATGAACCGTGTACACATTAATATGTACACTGATTCTCAGGGTTGTATTGGAGAGAAGTGAAACAACAACGTATATTTGTTATATAAGCGAAGAAACCATGTAATCTTCTTCTTTAATTTCATAAACACGTCGATAAGTTAAAACATCAATTTCTACTTTGCGTTACTTAGTACTGGGCAAAACTTAATATGCGACTGATGGTGTTACGGGATGAAGTAGGACTAATCGCGGATTAAAGCAAAAGTTGTTAATAGATGTACTAGTTTCGAATTTTGTATATTTTTTGTAAATGTAATGCTTTGTCAAAATATTTCTGGAAAAATACCAGCAATGTAAGCAACTCATAATTTTTTTAAATCTACAATTGAAACAAACACCAAACATAAATTGATAAAATAATGCGATGTAAAACTTGAGAAATATGTGTTCTATGGCAGGTTTACGTTCTGTGTGGAATTGTATCCAATTACGTATTACTTCAATGAATACCCAAAAACTAGTTGTTGAAGAGGTGCTAAAACTCAATGATTTAAAGATGAAATAAAGGCAAGCTCCCATTTTAACTGTTTATTCATAAAATAAATTTATATAAACATTCAAAAAGAATTGCTTCTGAAGCAGCGCTTAGTAAACATAATCACATTTACATAATCCAGAAGATATGATTATTATTATCGCTAAGTACATTCAATTCTAAATAACTAGATTCAATATTATTTACCATAAATATCAAAATAAACTTATTATTTGTTAAGCACCTTAGATGAAAAGCACTGCATATAATAGAATAGTTCTACATAGAAATTTTGAAGCACTATATAGAACAGTAACCGTACAAACTCATATCTATCTTTATCTACAGAAAGAGAAGCGAATCCAAATAAGAAAAGGACAGGTCGATGCGCCCAAAACAAAGGCCAATGTCGTTAAGAAACTACTCGATAGCAAACTGACCGTGTGATAAAGTCGTAAAAGTTATAGATGGCGCTGGAGATTATCAGCAGTTATGGCTTGTCTCTTGGTCATTTTTGTGTTTCGAGAAAATTGCTCAAGCTATCGAGACAATTTATGTGATTGGAACGGCTTCTACACGAATAGTATAGCCGGCTTACTGTCTACTAGGTCCGACGATATCATCCTTGTGAGTTATGACACTTGATTTAACATTTCCTAATGATTAATGTATTCCGGACGTCATTCTTTTGATATCTGTGAGTGTATACATAATTAAATGTTTTTCTTGATTAAACTATTGTATAACTTAATAATTTGCGGATCTGATAGCATCTAATAAAATATTATATTGAGATGCTTCAAATTACAACAAAACTATGAATTTGGTAAAGTTATGTGTCTCAAGAGATTATACATAAATTGTTATAAATCTATTTACAGTTTATTCCCTGGTATGGTGTCTCCCTCCTTTTATTCTCTAATGTTCGTCCCTCTTTGAATGTACTTACCCTCAATTTTGCGCTTTTGTTATTTTTCAAATGTTTCCAAATTTATTTCTTCACAAGCTGGTTTCTCCGTTGAAACGCAGTCTGTTTTTATATCGGTTTTCACCGCGATACCAATCCAAAGATCTCTAGATCTAAATGTTTGATCTTGCGATGATCGCGTGGTTTCGTACAAAACATCATAAATGTTACGACATTAACAGTGCTTTCGTATTGTCAAAATAAAATTCCTCTCTACATCACTAAATCTGCGTCTATGGCATACCCCGAAAATGCCAACAACTAAACTATTCTGTAGACGGTATTTTAATAGAGTACTCTACATTAGTCAAAGATCTAAGCGTCTTGTTTGATTTCGTTCTTTTCTGCTCTGCACGCATTTTACAATCAGTACGAGATTCTTGCAAACTATATGGTTTTATATCTCGCAAATGCCATGACTTTCACCATTTAGCACAAACATTAACAACATTGATTTCTTAAATGATTCTCGTCTTGAACGTGCGTATCTAAAATAGTTTCGTATTTATGAGGTGCATATTGACGTTCACGGATCAATTTGTCGCTCTTATCAGGTTTTTATATTCTTTACTTAATAATAAAGTTGACTGCGCCCTCCATCGATAGAAAAACCATTAGATTCAGCGAGGAAGTTAAACAAAAGGGAGTCATCTTCGACAATAAACTAACATGGAACTCCCACATACCCAACTTACAGAAAAAAGCCATTATTGCATCATCAGTATGCGGTAGGCTGCTTGGTAATAACTGGGGTTTTCAGCCTCAAATGACCTTCTAGTCACATACAGCAGTAATCAGACTTGCGCTCACCTACGCCTCTTTGGTTTGGTCGCTGAAAGAAACTCTGAAGACTGTGCAACAGCAGCACTCAAAGTCCCGCCGAGACTAACGCCGCTTCACATCCAGTCAGAAGCAGGCTATATCGAGTGCTGTCCCTCTTCATAGAATGAAGGAACTGCAGCCTGGGGACCTTAAAAAGCACCTTAGAATCCTTGAAGATTCACATTCTGCACTCTAAAGATCACGATTCCCATTCAATACAATTTTGATCGCGTTTATAAGGTGATCATTGAAAGCAGTACTGAGTGAGCACTCAGTAAGAGAGCTATCCTCTCATGGCACGAGAATAGAAGGAGTTGGAGTAGGTATATGCATTACTGAGCCTAACTATCACCTAAAAATGCCCACAGGGCTCCACACCAACCTATTTCACACAAAGATTTCTGCTTTAAACCTGTACTACAAACAATCTCAAGAAAGTGATACGAGATGCAACTATAAATAAATTCGGCGACAGTTGGGCAATTCTAAACGTTATTAAGGGCTATATATACGACTCTAGTCATATACACGAATGTGTACACAATCTAAAGCAATTAGGTCGCAATAATCACGTCATTTTGTGCTGAATCCGAAGTCAGCAAGGGATCGAAGATCATATAAAACAAGCAATAAAAGCATGGCAGGACAATCAAAAAGCCTCGTACTGAGAAAGTGTTCTAGTACAAAAACAAGGGAAAATACTCATATCAGGCCCGCCAAAGGCAGCAAAAATAGCGACTTCGTTCACCAAATAGAACCTTAGGTTGATCATGTAGATCTAGAAAATCCAGAGACGGCAAAACACATTCTATGCAAATGTGTTGCTATCAGTCACACACAACACCAGCACCCCAGCAGGCCATTTCTTGCGTCTACTTAACTGAAGGAAGAAGATCCTAGAGTAGTACTAATGTTTATTAAATACCTTCAACTATTCTAACACACACAAGAGCTACTATAATAGTTATAAGGTTGACTGTCCTTAGCTTTTAGGTAAACTTAATCTGCTTGATCCTAGATCTACTGCATTGGTATTTTATTGCCCCATTTTTAGGACATCTTGGAAAGGTCTCACATAGGTCTTACGACTTCTTGTTTAACAGCGTGTCTAACACTTCCGGTATGCCAACCCACTTATTACAATGGCGAATTTAGCATTCATATATTTCAACGCCGACACATAATTCTTCCTACTTTTCTTGTTTATTTAGCTTTAAATGAATGATATTTACTTAAAGCACTACACGGCCTACCGGTCCGGAAACACGTACTGTTAGTAAAAACGCCGATCGTGAAAACCTATAGCTACTTATAATGTTGTTTCAGTTTGAATATATATACACTTATATTCTCTTTTCATATTTAAGTAATACATGTTTTGCATGTACATACTTACAAACATAGAATTATCATCAATACTATTAAACGAAAGTAATCTTAATATAGTCTCTCCGTAATTGATGTACGAGAGAAAAATATATGCAACCAGTCACACAGAATACGCTTAATTGTCGTCGAGTCGATAACAAGCATCGAAAGCAGTGGGGAACCTTTTATTTCATTTTACGCCAAGCATTACCAGTCAGCGATACCACGCTGTCCCACTACACGTTTCGGCTAAATTCACGACTGAAGGAACACCTCTATGGCAACCTTTCACCTCTCGTATAGTCACCTTGACGACATCACAATGAAGATCATTCCCGACTTGCAATTACATTCGCTGACAATTCACGCAAAAAAGAGAAAGCGGCGCTATGAGGCATTGAATCTTGTATTGGCATTTTCGGTTTGACTGCTTGATCTTCTATAGACATACAGGTGGATAAGCCAGACAGATAATACCCATATGCGTATGTACGTGCACACTGTACATTAATGACCTACAAGTCGACTAATCGACTATAATAGACGGGCTCTAAATTCCGGACTTTGTTCAAAATCGATCCGTTTAATAGAATTTAGCGTCGGAAGAACTTTCTTAAACCAGTGACCAGTTAACTCCTCTAATTAGACTTATATGAAGCTATGTATGTAAGTTTAAGAGGTACTTTAGGCCACGAATTTGCAAAATAAATGTTCATATATACAGAGTTGCAATTTAGTCTAATACTAGTAACCAAATTAAAATTCGTCATGGAGCTGTTGGTCCTGTGGAAATGTAACAATAAACATCTAGAATACTGTTTGAGTACTATGAGTAATTGGACTATTCCTCTTTATCTACAATCCATTGTATTTCAGTGCAACGTTGTTCTGAACAATATTCTTCCATAGCATACCTATTTGACAATTCTCATAATCTAGAAGAAAAATACTAATAATTACCAACCTATCTAAATTCACTTTTGTATGTCGACGCAGTTTTCCATTTGGTAAAAACAGATTCCCTTTTAAAAGATGCTTCCTTAGTTAGTGCGTGAGTGAATCTAATAGCAATATTCTAGAATTTTATTTTAAATATGTTCAAAGTAATCTCCCATTACTACACTTTACCATGCTCTCTCTCCTTCCACTTCTTAAAGGCCACCGACCAAATTTTTTTTTAATATTCGCGGAATACTGATGAATAGCCGTATAAATTTCTTTCTCATGCGAAAGCCTTGTACCTAGCAAATGTTTTCCAAGCCCAAAAAGCACACAGATAAGTCGAAAAACGAAATGTGAAGGTTCCATCGCCTGCCAAATTTTAGAAAAGCATAATATGCGGCATTCTTCAAAAGAAGTTAAACTCTCGTGGTAAATTCTTACATGCTCTGCTTCAGTCAGAAAAATGGTGATCTATTCTCTACTTGGCTACGAGATACTAGAATCTGATCGATTCATATTTCTACTCTAAACGTCAGATCAATTTATCGTAAATGATCAATTTTATCTGCTATCTTTCTCATTTTTAACATTATTTTTTTTTTCCATTTTGTAATGGTTTTATTCTACTCACTGACGCTCGCAAAAAACTCTCCATTCTCGAATGCAATGCGATACTTACTCAATCTAGGATCAAAAATAATTATTCCCATTTTTCCTGAATAACTTCTTAACTATTTGGAATTTAAAGCTTTGTTCGATGAAATCTCGGTTGTACTAAAGTACTAAACCCACTGTATAAAAGTACATATTTCATACCTAAAATAACAGATATAACGAAAAAATATTTTAAGGAAGATGTTTCCTATAGATAAGCAGTAGCGATTCAAACGTAATATTCTATTACATATAATCTCCTAACAGCGCTAGATTAGATTAAAAAAATATGAGGCAGATTAAATTATACAATTAAATTGTGTCTTTATTTCATTCTTGAAGTTATAATAGTTATTTAAAACAGACACTGTATCCAGATGCTTATGAGTAATTTGAAATGATGTATGACACATTTGGATATACAGAAATATGTATTCTACACATAGTTGATTATTTAAATATAATTGAAGATATGGAAAACCCCGGGCATTTGCGATAAGAGTTGCGTACTGGAAATTTGTTTAGTCTTGCTTAGTTCTATGAGTTAATCAGTTCCAGAGAAGCTAAGTTGCAGTGAATATTTTTTCAATTAAGTTTCTTCTGCGCATCGGATTATCGGAACAATATACAAAGGTAGGCAAATACTATTTACTTCTATCAATAAACTACACGAGCGTGTGCTTGCTGTACATACATGTACAGTGATAATAGACTCGTTAGTAGTATAGTTATTTGTGCAAGCTATTCTAGAATAAATAATACAATTTTTTTCCAAACAACGGGTTTTCTTTGTATTATCAATAAATTCATTGATTTAAATTTACAAGTTTGAATTATTACCTACAGTAAGCTTTTTCCTTGATTTTTTTTTTATCATAAACAAACCGATAGTTTTTTTCAATTTGGCATTGATATGAATTTTCGAATTCCTTTAAACTGATCATCGAATTTTAAGTGGGCGTATGGCGATGGCTGGGTTAACCGAAATAAACGTGCGCGTTGTTTAGAACAAAAAACAATAAAAGAATTTATGAAAACGCACACATAATATAGTAAACAACTTATCGAATATGCTTTGATGACTGAACGAAATTTAGAAGCGAGGCCTTCAACACCTGTATCATAGCGTACGTTTCTATAGTGATCTCTTTGAAACCCGTCCGTTGCGGCGTTTATATCTGTCCATATGCAGAAAAAGATCGTTCTACTGCGTACTTAAACGGGTCTTTGAATTTATATAACGGATCTTCCGCGACACTATTGTTAAGAAGATGGCATAATCTAGAAAAATCGACGTTTTTATGTAATATAGTATTAAATTTTTCTCTGACTGAAACTTTCTTCGTCACCTAAAATGTATAGCACTGCTTGTACGTAGTCAACAATTTCACACGAATTTCGTAAAGACAACGAATTGCTTTGCAATTTTTTATTGCGTCGGCTACGGGAACGTAAATATCGTAAATAGTTTTTAAATCTGTTCAACTTGAGGATTTTTAAACTGCATTTGATTTAGCTTTATCGCAGCTAATTCTTTAGCGTCCAGTTATAAAATCACTAATTTGATCTTCTCAACATTTTTAAAATAATAGAATGCTGCTTCTAACCATATATCCCATTGTGTAAGAATTGGCTGCGGCGGTTCCGGTATGTAAGGAACGAAATAGCCGAATACGTTTCGATGATTTAAGAAAAACCACTTTCGTCTGTCCTATTAATTGATCCATGTCGGAATAACATTTTCGTATAGTGTCTGCTACAAGGTGTAAAGCATGAAGCAGACATGTTACCCTGATTGATGCATTTTCAGCATTTTTGTTCAACTCCGACACTTATCAACGATGTGTATTACACACAGCACACAGCATAGAAGGCCGGGAAGTGCTAACATGTAACGAAGCAGCTCTGTATCACCCCAACCTCTCGCGGTTAAGCACCACCCAAGGCAAGCGAGATTGTTGCGCCCTAGTTATAAAACTACACCTTATTGCATAATTGCTAATTCTGCAGTTACTTAAGCGGCACCAACATGGAACGATAGTTAGCAAATCTTGGGTAATATAATAGTACACGATGTCTCAACATTCGGAAATGGTAAAATCGCGCCTATTGTGTAAAGAGCACATAATATAATTTGGACTTCATATGTCTATTTTTAGCAGATTTTGAGGTACTTGCAATTTTGTCCTCAGTTGCCTAAATTTAGATGAATATATTTCCTTCAAAAAATGCCAAATGCAAATATATCTTAGTGTAAGTTTTTGCAAGGTTAAACTACATACTTGGCTCTTTCTAGACATTGCTTTAATACACGTTTGAAATATATAAGGCATTGAATACCAAACATTATCATTTTATCAAATGCAAACACTAGAAGTGTATATTTTCTAAATGGCACCACATGCTTTTTTGCTATAGGTATCCACCATATACCAAATTTATATCTCTAACGTTTTTGCATAACAATGTATATGTCTAACACTGAAAATAAACGAGGAATTTACATCTAAATCCGAGTATTGCATTTAAATATTACCGGCATTAGTATAGGTTGGTTACCAAGTATGACAATAGTGAACAAAACATTATTGACATTACTATTCTTAACTGTTGATTCAACATTTTAAACCTTAGTAGATGCTTAAGAAATGAAGTACTTAAAAAAATAGTTGCCTATGATTTATTATGCAAATGTATCGAAGCGGAAGAAAAGAACTTCGAACGTTCACTGTAGACAGATAAATAAGTAGGTATTAAATTCAATTAAGATATTACAACTGTACTGTAACATTTGGTGGCTTCTCGTTTTCGGTTTAAAGAAAGCGTCATATGGGAAGGGGTGCAGGAAAGCGAAACATAAAATAACAAGAAAGGATATAATTATAAAATAACTAGCACACAATGACTTTAGTTACAAGTTCAATTAGGTGTTATTTTTTAGTTATAATCTCAGTTGCTAGTGTCACTACTACAGTGCGTAGATATCTTCGGAAGGTAGTGGTAGACCATATACCAAGTTATATATCCAATTGCGTTGACATTTCAAGTTAAATGTTCCCAGAGCCAGGAAGTCTTCTAAACGGAGGTGGTTTCGACATGTGTCATTTAATATATCCAAAAATTAAATCTTCATACAAAATATAAACTACATTTAATGACGCGAATTGTCCTCTGGACCATTAAATCTTCAAATCGAAGTTGATTACAAAATATGTGCCAACTGATAATCCATAACATAATTACTCGTTATAATCATAGTTAATCAAAGAATAATTACTTGGAGAACTTTCTTATATTGTAGAGGCCAATTTTCCAGCCCAAAAGCAAACATGTGCACAAGCGCCTAGAAAAAATATCCAACAGTTAATAATTAACGGTTTACAATGAATAATACCTGAGCACAAAATAGTGAAAAACACCAAGATTTTCTTTGACAAAACCTTAGATCATTAGTATGACAGTCACTACAAACATTTAGAAAATTATAAAAAAAATTCAAAATTAACAAGTTAATACTATATTTCCTAAATAGGAAGTAGCTAGAAAATTTTCAAATTCAGCAGATTTTAAATCCCGCAGTAAATCAATTGGTATCCATGATATAGTGTAAATACACATAAATGCAAAACTTTCAGTTGTTATGAATAAAATGCCTATAAAAAAATTTGTGTTTCATTTACAAACGCACCAGTAAAAATTGACATTCTACAAGTCCATTCATAGTGTATCTCAATGGTGTACAAGGTACTAATTTTTTCTTTTTTCAAACTCCTATTTTTTGAGATATTATCAAGACTTGTGCTTTTTTATATGGAACACCCTATATACTTTTACACTATTGAAAAGCATATAAAATTACCTTTAGAATGATATAACACACTTGATATTTTTTAACAACAATTTTTAAATTATTTGTTTTTCTTCATTTCACATTATTTTAAGAATTGCACATTTTAAGAAAACGCTCTGTATCTCTTATATTGAGGAAGATATAAAAATAGGGATTTCACCAATTGATTTCTCTTTAAAATCGAGCTCCAGAAGCTTAGGTCAGTTCCCTATTAAAAGTATGGAATTTGGCCCACTTTGTACATGTTACTGTTTTCTTTTTCATGTTCTTTGATTTTAGATTCATGCCAATATATGGCTATCTACATCACTTATTTTCAGCCTATACGAACTTTTATCTTTTGTTCTTTATTGGTGGAATATAATTGTTTTCTTATTTCTACATTATCGGAATGAATGTCTTCAGTAGAACTAAATCTTTATGTGTATGTAATTTACCTTATATGAAAAGCTTCCTTAATGGTTACCACTAACCCTATATATTACAAATGTCTATTTTGTTACTGCAAGCTTCTTGTTATTAACTGCTAAACTTGATAATTGTATAAATCTTTGTAAGACTCTCAAAGTCATCAAATCCCATCTAGTTTTCCTAAAAGTATCAGCTACCTAGTAAAACGAAAAGGGTTTTGTGTGTTGATACAAGTTAATCACATATTTTCTCTGAATTTAAATAAACCTCGTATCTAAATACTATTTATTATTTAAAACCTTGAACCTAACCGCAAGTCACAAATTATCTAACATCTCTTCCGAAAATGGGGAAATAAAAATAGTCGACGATACGATAGAGTCAAGTGAAATAGTTTCAATATTGCTGATACAAGTTTCTGTGAAACGTGATTATTTGACGATTTGGCCAATGGAAAATGGCCTGGACTGGCCATAGAAAGTTAAACATAGAAGTTGCAATTGTAATTATGGCAATCACTCCAACTCTTATACAGGAAATGCAAAATACGTAAACAACGAGTTTATCAGGTAACTTAAGGACTTGTAGAAGCTGGTTTTAAATTTTCGGTAAAGATGTTTCGTCATAAAAACGTGAACATTGCTAAATTATGTTGCCTTATACATACTAATATCTTATATTAAATTCACTTACAATAACGAATTCATACTTATATCATCATACTATGTCCCTTATTGGAAAGATAAAGAAACGATTTCCGGTCGAATAAGTAATCACTTTTATCTGAATGTTTCACATGTTGGCAAGATCCTTTTTGTCCTATCTTTTAATTTACGTCAAATTCGTGCAAAAATTTCAGTCAACATTTTAGGTGCATATTATTTCAGCGACTATCTATTTATAATTCATTGAAACCTATTTTTTTATTATTTAATTTTGGGGGGGTCTTGAATTCCGGGCTATATTTTAAACATTTTAAGAAACAATGTTATTTAAAGTTGATTTTCGGTTATACTTGAAAGATGGTGTGAAATATAATGGGCCTATTATCAAAAATTATTATTATAGTTTTTAGTTAATTACCTAATTAATTTTAGGACTAAGTGGCTACTTGCAAAATGATTACACAAAAATATATTATTGCATGATTTATGCATAGGGCAGGCATTCCGGAGTACAGTTAGTGCGCTAAGGAAAATACAGAACAGCTTTTGCAAACAATTGCATAAATGTATTGAGGTGGAAAAAAGAAATGTCTAGTGCTCATTGTAGATTGAAAAATTACAATAAATGTTATTATTATTAAGTTTCCTGATAATGTATTTCAATTGTATGACTAGTTACTGTTTTTTATTTTTCTTTTGTCTTGATAATTATGTTTACATCACTTATAGTTAGCCTGTACAAAGTTTTTTCTAAATCGTTTCCCTTATTATGCTACCTAAAACGCAATTTCTTTCACTTTCTCCTAATACCTATTAACGAATTCTTTCTTACGTGGGCTCGACATTTTGAATTAACAGTCCAAGATCGTCAACATCGGTATATTTTCTTTGCTGTTGTCATTGCAACAACCTACAATAACATCAGAAATCATTTGGAAGTAATCCAAAATTCGCCTTTGATCGCAAGTAACTAGATATATAAGCTGTACTCCTCTGGCCGACGGTGTCCATAACCAAAAAGCTAAGATTTGATGCTACTGGAAACATTAATTTTACTGTTGTAGAAATAAAAAAAAGAATTATAGTATCAATGCATCTTTTTATTAGAAACGAGCAGGGGGAATAACATTACATGCTAACAATAAACGATGCTAACATAAATATGTCAACATAAATTTAAAATCGAAACAAGAAGGATTAAAAAGAAGCAGTAAGATGTAATATAAGCGAAATACACAATGAACAAACTGTAACGTTTGTTGTAACTTTTATTGCAATAATTAATAGTTATCTAGATATTTATCTAATTACAGTGAACGCTCGAAATTCCTTCCTTCCACCCCGATACAATTGCGCAACCGTTTCTTGGCGCACCGGAATGCTTATGTTAAACTTGATTTCATATACAAATCATATGTGCTAACTCTTTTTCACGTAATTCATTTCGTAAGTAGCTGCTTAGTTTTAAAATGTCGGAAAAACATCGTCAACCAGAAACCGCTGGATACAATGCGAAAATGTAGGACTTGCATTTACCCGCAAATATCTACCTCACTTTCAATGAAAGAAATATTTCTAGTACAAGGTAGTTTCTTGAAGAAGTGATCAAAACTGTATTATCCTCATTTTATTCCTTCTTCCGTGCGTTTCTTTTCTAAAGTGTATCGTTTCGGGGATATGTGTGCAATTATCTCTATGGTAACTTAAAAGAATTTCACTGAAGATCGAAATAAATGTGTGTGTCTGCTTTCTTTATACTTTATAGTTTAACCAGTGCACGTTTGCCTGCTTAGGTATAAGTTTTAGTTTAAGTTAACCCTAACCTTCATTAATCGTTGTTGCTGCACGACTTGAAAGTTTTTGTTTTTCTTTGTTATAGTTTATCATTTATTATTACACGTACCTTATTCGGGAAGTAGAATAGCTATCTATCCTAGGGCAGGTGATTTCGAACCTATTAGCATTCTGTTTTATTTTTTTATTATATTTTCTATTTTCTGTTTTCTGCTCTTATGTTAATAAACCTTTATTATTATTATATAAAGCATCTTGCATTTTCATACTGGATAATTGAAATACCTCCTAACAATTACTTTACGTGATCACCATAAAATTAAGCGGCAGAGAAATAGGTCGTCGAAGTACTTTTTGCTGATTATTTCCCAATTTGACGACGACAGCGTAGAACACATGTGGCTAGAGGGGTGGCGGGATGAGTAAAGGTGGCTGCCTCGACACAGTTGGCGGGGTAATTTAATAACCACCCCACGGCATCGGCAGCGCCCTCTCGATATCGTCTTATTGATTTAATAAAGAAATGATCTCACCATGTACCCTGTTACCCGAGGTATTGTACACAACGTTAGAAATCCGAGATCTTATTTTAGCCTAATAGGTTTTCTTCGGAACGGTAAAAGTGTAATTTGAAATCAAAAGGCGTTTCGTCTTGAGTTAGGTGTATAAGAAAGGATCGATTGGCAAGAAACAATCTTCTGTGTATTTGGAATGGTGTTTAAAAAAATCTTTATATAATTAGATGTACAACAAACACCCGGAGATTTATTTTACCATAGAAATAGAAAACAATAATTCATTTAATTTTCTAGCTCCTGTTTTGGCAAAAATTAATAAAACTAATATCAGCATTTGTAAGAGATCTATTCGAATGGATATTATAAAAACTCAAGCTACGTCAAATCAAAATCGGGATACTTTCATTTAAATTTAATGATTTTCTACCTACTTTACCTATATACGCGTTTATCCAGAGACACGCTATATATTTAACTGCGTACACAAATATTTCTGAATCCCTGAACATTTCTAATAAGAAGTTACTACAAAAGATTGTTTATGTTTTTGTTGTAGTTATAAATGAACATCAATAATCAAACGTAACCCTTCGATTCAACATAATGGTAGGCTTTCTATTCAACTTTCAGAAATTTGTTATAAAAACATTTCGTAGATCTTGCTCGAAATCTGTTTCGCAAAAGGGAAGAACTTGAACCGTGGCTGAATTTATCTGGTCTTCGACAGCATCTAATCTATTGTTCCCTAATAATTTTCGGAACCATATTTTTATTTTGTAGAAAACAATGGCAACTGTACAATCTCTTTTTCGGAATTAACCTACTTTCCCACTAGTCACTTATAAACTACTACTCATTTATCACTTACAAATGCAACAACCAATAATGCAATTGCTAGTAAGGGTAGTGAAAAGTATTTAAATAAGAAAAGAAATAAAATGATCAACGAGGTAGGTACATAATACTCTAGATAGGAATTGAGCATTCCTTGTAACGTCTACTACCCTTGCAAAAAATTTACATGTCAAAGTCAAATAAATTGCAGGGTGAGCAAAGTCCCACAACAATACAATATTAAGTGTATCATTTCCCAACCAATAAATGTGTTCACTTGCAAAATGGTAAGGAGGAATGGTAAGAGGAAATAGATATTCTATATAAAGAGAGCTGCATAAGCTATCATGTTTGGAGATTGGTAGAAATATAAACATATGAACTAAAGATTACATTAAAGATAAAATAGCGTCAAATTCAAACGAATATTTATATTAATTTGGCCATCATATATATGAAAACATCAAGAAACTGTCGCATGAACAGTAATGTGTAAAATTCGCCACTTTCCGTACGCTTCATGAAATTAACAGAGACTAGACAGACTCGTGTTTATTCGTCTCATGAGAATGGGTTCGTGTTACCCGCTGGTTTCCCCGAAGGTCGATAGAACACTGGTCTGTCTAGTCTCTACTAATTTCGTGAATCTCACGAAAAGTGCAGAACACTGATGGCAATTGGGTAAATAACCGGGTGGGTAGATAAAAAACGGGTATATATCTGGCCTTTATCCAAACTAATTTTATATACCCAAAAAGTAGGTGTAGGGGGTGTACTTCTCTAGTGGTTTTAATTTTATACAACCATCTAGAAACTATTAATGGTATAACGCCTACGCCCATTGAGCGCTTTAAGGTGTTCATCTTTAGTATTCGCCAAATTTGGAGTAAGGAAAACTGCAGAAAAGCTTATCCGGCACTGGAAGACTGTTAGCCTAGCGCGCTAGACACTGCGCCACCAGTCCCGTAAATAATATGATAATGTTTCCTCGGCTTCCCTTGTTTTCTTAGCGATTCCTCTTTGTTTAGCACGAATAATGAAGTACAGAGTTGGATGCTATTCATTTAGGAAAGAACTTCCACGAGTGAAAAGATGTCCAGGATTCTAAGGCAGATCTAAATAGCGAACAGAACGCCAATGCAATGATTTAGGAGATGACGATGAAAAAATACATCATAGCAACTTATAAGAAATTATCCTAATTTTCTTAGGCAATATTTCAATACTCCTGGTTTGGTAATTAGTAATCCTTCACTTCAACTCCATTCATATTGCCACTATGTGATAGTATACTGAATTTACCAAGAATCTGCTAATTTTTTGGATAAATATCAGATAAATACCCCGAAATTTGCCCAGAATTTTATTTACCGGGTATAATGACATCACTCCGCAGGAACAAATTAATTTAAAAATTAGACCGACAACGTTTGTACTTCTCATGATTCACGCATCGTATTCCGAAAATGATTGGCAATGAAATACCTTGCTATATTGATAGCTATATGTACATGGTGTCTAGTTTTATAATCAGGATATTCCATTAATATAATAATAACTTCACAAACGTCTCAAATTTGAATGTATTGGTGTTTGGGACTTTAACAGCTCCTGGAGGTGACAAAAATCGATGTTCATACATTCTTTGTTTGACTTTCGGGAACAAAAAGAAGCCACTAGGCGATAAATCAGTTAAGTACGGGGAATGGGACATTAATTCCATGTTTTTTTTCCTTCAAATGATCAATTGTTTATGCTGGCATTATCATGATGGAAGATGATGCGACGTTGTCGATTGTTTTTCCTGATTCCATCGTCGACTTCTGGTAAACAAATTATTGTATGTCATTCAACATTAACTGCTCTTTAATTCCACAAAGCAATATTTGCGATATGTCTAGTACAATGAAGGAATCAATTGTTCTCTTGGGCGTGCGGGTGCTTCCTGAACGAATAACTTTTGATGGATTCGGCTCATCTGAGAACACCCAAACAAGAGTAGATCTCTTTCACATCCAAATGTTGATACAAAATCGAATGGACTAGTTTTCGGATGCCTCTGTATCATGGTCGGTCACATGCCGATGTTTTTTTGGGACAACAACCGGTTTTGATCGACATTCACGAAATTCATCACTCGCAGAAGTACGACCACTACGAAATTTTGCAAACCAGTTCTGAACAGCCTTGTCTGCTGGTGCTCCGTTATTCATTGTAATAAAATTTGAACGAAGCAATTCGAGACTTTGCTGATATATACCAGGCTTTTGCTAAAATCGTAAAAAACATCCAACGAAAACCTTCATATGAAAGTTAAATTGTTTCTCAAAATGGCTATTTTAAAACAAAGGATTTCCGAAAGTAGCAGTCAATCTAGTGGTTGTTTGTAAAAACTTAAGGCGCTACCCTCGTAACTACATTTTTTACATGACGAAATTACTAGAACAAAGTAAAAGCCTATCATATTTATTTGTATTACCACACGTTAGTTAATGTGAGTCAACTTTGGTCAAATATTAACTCGATATGTATAATCTGTTAAACCCACATATTAGATAAGACATTGAAATACTTCCCAACATTCCACGATAACTTGCTGTTACTCAGAAAATATCTAGTGCTGGTTTTCCCCGAAAGTAATGTCATTTCTTGAATTAGTTGTTGGAAACATGCATTTATTAATCGAGTTACAGTAATTCCCTCTGCTGTTTGGAATGTCCAACTGTAAAAAAGTTATGAACTTTATACGTTCTTATTACAATTACAATTGTCTCTTTATTTACGCCTTTACGATACGGCCCCATACAAAAACTTTCTCGGAAATGATAAAAGATAATCGATTTAAGAATATATTACACATAACCTTGAGGACGATGAAGATTATTTTCGGAAGAAATTGGGGAATTAGGTAATCTCGTATCTCCTATTTTGGTTATAGTTTCTTCTTTTTTTTTTTGTTAAAACATTAAAACAAAAAGTACACAAATTACACCATCATGTAGTAATGTAAATAAGGTGGCAGTTTCAAATGATACATCGAAAGCGTTTTTTACAGCGTGAATTTGTAGTTTAGCACAATGGCAGCGATTAATGTAACTAATGTACTGTTCCAAGAAATTAAGTTGCATGATGCCATGAAAGATTATGATTGTAAGTACACAAAAAGAAATATTTGCGGAAATTGAGAAAACCAAACGACGTTCTGCCGAAAGTGTAAAAAATAATTTCAAGAAAATGAATTCATTAGATACACCAGTTATATACCGAGATGGAAATAAAATATTAACAGAGGTGGCCTCATACCGATCAATTACGCTCATTACGAAATATATTTTTATAAAATTTCGAAACAGCATTGGCAATGGAAAAATAATTCATGACATGGACCTAGCACGGTGGGCTTTAAAAGCTAAACAAAAAATTGCACACGAATCGTTTAAAGCAAGGGATTGATAGATATGGTATTTTAAAAAAGCACATAATATTGTGTCGCGAAAAATAACAAAATGTATTACTCGTTCTACACGTACTGCTATGGAAGACCTACGGTTAATAAGCAGTTTTGTTGAGGAAGTCAAACCCCGTATCACTAATATCCCCGGAAGCATGTACAACGCCGATGAAAACGGATTTAATATAGAAATGCCTGGTCATACTGTAAGCCTTATGGAACGAAAGACTGTTAAAAGTGTTATGCAATCTTTGCAGTCTACAACACATAGTTAACACTCGTTTCTTCAGACGGATGCTTACTTTCGCGATTATTTTTGGTATTAACGTATGTAGTTCATGAATATGTTTCGATCTGGAGTTGCCGAATTATTACGTAGACCCGTAAGCAAATTCTTCTTTAACGCACAGAAATCTCAGAGCATATTATTTCAAAACTTGGGTAACATGTTCTTCTCCCTTACGTAGGACCGAATTGATTCTTGGAATAGATAGGTTTTGTGTTGCTGAAGTTCAGAAATTGGTGCTGATTGATTAAATTGTAAACATTTTAAATGTAGGTACCCAAAAAACAATGGCAGTTATCACTGCCGTTGTTGTATCTAACATCTGGATGTATTTAGTTCTAAACTCTGCAAAAATATTACTTTCTCCGATACAATGGTTCTTATAAACTGTGACTCACCATTATCACTATTATTATTATTATGACTTTTCTCATCCTGCAGCCTTGAAAAGACTGCGGAATTTTCACGCTCTCGGAGCAAAGTGCCAACGGGATGGACTCGGACGCGCGGGTTACTTATTATATTCGTTAATTTAGAATGGTTCGCATGATATGACACGAATTAAGGATGACCATTTTTTGCGTATATTGGTATAATTTGAAAGGAAGTTGTAGTGCTTGAAGCTCTTCGTGAAGATGGGAGATACTTTTCTATTTTCGCGGATCGCTTGCACGAGATGTTCTTGGATGTGGAGATGGCTACGTCTATCAGGTAAATGATCTTTGCAACC
This sequence comes from Oryctes borbonicus, assembly GCA_902654985.2. NCBI lineage: Eukaryota > Metazoa > Arthropoda > Insecta > Coleoptera > Scarabaeidae > Oryctes > Oryctes borbonicus. The sequence continues at coordinate 4,042,792 of LR736888.1, forward strand.
TTCTACGGTAAGAGTTATATCCGGTCTATTATTATTGTTACTATTGGCTCCAAGGGGAAATTGAAACCATCCTCCTCACGCGAAGACCAGACAGACGGCGCATGAGCAAACAAATCTGCGCCCTCGCCACCTGTCTCTTTTCATTTAGTACTATTAATATTATTATTATCATTACTATTATTATTTATAACTGTCCAATACAATATCGTATTCTACGCGAAAACGACTTTATATTTTATAAATAACAAAATGGGTATTACATTAAAAATGAGGTGAACTGGGTGCTTGATCCTCCGTTATATATTTATTCTGTTTCATCCTTGAGATGATGCAATATGGTTCAAACCATGGTCTAAAGGAAATTATATCCGTTATGATTTCCAGGATGTTTACAAAAATGTTTAAATCCTGAAAATCCTTAAAGGGAACTACCCTAAAAAATAATGTTGTTCTTAAGGTACTCTTTCAATCTCTAAAATTTTATCAAAATCTGAATTTTCGGGTTGCGCGCTCTAAAAAGTTTTAGTAATTTTGTCTGTGAAAATTAAACTTTTTCCTGTTCCTATAAAATAGTAAAAATAATAAAAATTAGGAATGTTTATTAAAATTGGGATAACCTCCGACTCACTCTGTACAAATTTTATTAATGTTTAATAGAGATATACGGCTCAATACAATAGGAATACAGTATAGAACTCTCATGTGCCCGTACTAAATTTTATAGTATTTCAGTTCGTAGCAACATATTAATTTAGAGTAAAGTAAATGTTACAAAAGTAATAGCGATCGCTATCCAGTTTATCGGCAGGAGAATAGACGTAACAAGAAGCAAATGAGGCGAGACATATATCATTAAGAAAAGAGGAAGGACATTACGTCGGCAGGGGCAGGACATCCATGTGCGAATCTAATTTGCCTAGTTCGTCGGGATTCATTTGTTCAAATTAGAGAGTGGCGGCCATTGGTATGTGCTGGCGGCCAGACTGTTTTTGGCGATGCGACGCCGTGCCGCGAACGCTAAGTACGAAACTGGCCAGATGGGATACTCGAACGTCATGTAACTTAGACCCCAAACTCAGAATTAATGATGGCTTTTATTGAAACTTCAATTTCTTGATTAGGTTCACTTCCCCTCATCGGCGCTTTAAACTCCAATTATTTTAACAATTTGTTTCGGCTTCACTTTTAATTTGCCGTTTCTACACGGTAGCAATCTTGTCTACCTTCATTATCTAGCCGTTCAATTGATTAGATTGAAATTGGACGGTTTAATATTGAAGTTTTCGTTGCACTGTGAGCGTACTTGCGTGTGCTGTGGTGGTCGGCGGCTTAAGGTGAACACCGGCAAAGATAATCGCCATCGGTGGTATTTTGAACTCGATAAGAAAGCCAAAATATAGAACTAAGGATTATGCACAACACCACAAATGCATGGATGTTATAAAGATTGCAGAACTGAGTTATTTTTAAGTTAACTGCAAAACAATTTACTGAGAAATATTTAGCTATACAACGTTGTTAGCACATGTGGATATTTAACAATATAGTTCGATGGATTTAAAACAAAAAAATTAGAGTAATAGAAGCAGCATTGTACAGTAGTCGCCATATACTAACACGTAGCATACAGAGGGTCGATTTTGTAAACAAATATGACGTTTTTCCCCTAACTCAGCAGCACATCGTTTCGCTCGGTTTTGCTACATGATTAAGAGATTTTTCACCAATGGCAGAACATAACTTTGGTTATTTTCGTGCCTAAAGTGTCTATTTTACTTCAGAATACTAAATGTTATCTAGTAAAACAATAAAATATGTCTAAATTCGTATTCAATGTGTGTGAAATAATTAGCAGTTTTGTTTTGTTTGTATTACTAATTGTGACAGTATAAACTATCTAGTAGTGTCACAGGCGGCGGTTTCCAATGTTTTCTTAGAATGAAGTTTTAGTAATCAACCTTTAACTATGTATGACTAAAGAACTGTTTTACATCCGACAAGTTTCAAGCATATTGAACATATGAAACTGCAGATCCGGTTATGGTGGTAAAGGTATTACACAAACTACTAGAAAATCTGAAAATGATAATGTGGGTGCAGCAATATGGATTTTTAAATTATTAGTTACTGTCAATCATTGGACGCCGATATTACTATTACTGCACATGCTCTGACTACAAATAAAATTGTGTATGGCGAAATGTTTTAGAAGAAAATTTAAAATTGGGGTGCAACAGGATAGTGTTAAAAAAATATATACCTGATAATAAAAAAGAATATCGGACCCAAATCATTACACCGAGCAATAAACATAATAAACATAACAAAATTCACATTGCAACTTATGTAATATTGTATAGATTACTAAATAAAATTTATTTATGTAACACACTCCGCATTCTTCACTTTCCTCTAATAAAATTTGCCTTATGACCAAAGTGAACCGCTAAATATTTGTCAAGGATAAGTAAGATTGCATGTGCGTCGGGATAGTCTTCAAACATATGTTTTCAAAATTTTGTATAGGTTTTTTCGGGCAATTGATTAATAATTGTAACTCTTAGAATTACATTTTTCCTGGTAAGCAAGTAATTGTATTGAGCTTTATTGGTTTCTGAATCTTGTAGTTCACAACAAACAGTGAATCATTCTTTCAATGTCAACATTTTCTGATTTATAATTTCGAATGAGCTTTGGAATCCTTTAATACTTAGATATTCATTTGTACTGCAGCACTTTTTATATATACTGTACATTTTCCCCTATTTTGATGTGTATGGGGCTGTCCTAATATATGTACGATTGGCTGTTAGACGTTAGAAGTATGAACATTCCCGTAAACAAATGTTAGACACAAAATTGAAATCATAACGAGCTACGATTAGAATCGACAATGTTCAATCTCGCATTACTCACTTTCCCAGGCAAGAAGAAGATGATAGGTAAAAATATAGTCTTTTTTTATTTTTTTTATTCAATTAATGAGAAAAGAAAATAACCCAAAGGAATGATATCCAATAAAAGTAAACTTTTAAATAGAAAAAAAATGTAAATTTTTAACAATTGAAATTATTATAAATAGACTGAGGAAAGTTATATAATAAAAATGGTACGACGAACGTAGCAAAATAAAGTAAATCCAAGGAAGGGAAACCTTTTGTTTTCTTTACCAAAGACCTGAAAACCCAAAAAAAAATAAAACACTTGAGAGATATTTTCTTCTTGTATAACCATCATCATAATCTTGTTTTTTTGTACATTGATCCCTATTGCAGATTTCTCAAATATATCATTCAATCTGTTGGTTTCTCAACTGGACATTTTTGAATACTTATTAGCTGCACAAATTAATTAATAAAAGAATAAGTAATACCAAATGGTCATGGATTTAGACCTCTCCATTATCTTAACCCATATTTTGTTTTAAATTTTTTTGAAGTTCTGTTCCTAGTAACAACTTCATTTGTACTATCGTCATATATACCTTTGATTGCACCTGCAACTGCTGCCTATAATTTTCGGCAATTCTTCCCATTTGAATTCATCACCAGGTCAATAAATATGAGGCACGCTTTTGATTTACATTGCAAGGTTTTCGATATTATCCCCTTCATAGCCAGCAAAAACATACGACTTCATGCCTCTTCTAGTGTTACTTCTATATATTCTTTTAACTTAAACGCTGTGTTTAGTTTAGTTTATTCCGAGATAGCTATCCGAATCCTTATGATTACGGATATATTTCAACTTATTATACAACTTCACGAAATTAAGCAAAAAAAATTCAATAAGAGTTCCCTTAATAATAGGATTTCTTATGACCGAAAACTGTTTACCGCAACTGTTCAGTAGAATCTTGATTTTGGTATGCAAGCACTAATCTTTCGTCCAAATTATATACTGAATTATATAACATTTTGGGTTGAATTCAGCAATGTGCTTCCTCAAACTGTCTTATAATTCTTCCAGGGTCTTTGATCGTATTGTAGACACTAAATTTTTTCAATAACACTAAAACCAAAGATTTATTGAGTTCAGATCAGGCGATCTTGGTGCCTACGAATTATTAAAATCTCTGCTAAAAACAGCAGTTAACTGGTGTTTAATTGGTCGGTAAATGTGCAATCGAACCTGTTTTATCCAGATGCATTGAAGTCCATCACAATTTTCGCGGTTAGCATCTTAGCTTAATTCTGAAAGTCTGTAGCAGGAAATAAGCGCGTTTGCTCTTTTTTTTACAAATTATTTTTAAACTCATACTACTTCCAGTAATACCGGGAGTTGTAACCAAGTTTCATATTTTTAATGGACTGAATATAATTTTTATTGCTTTTTTAGATTCCATAGATTGCCATTTATAATTAACAAATCAGTTGATTTTTGATGTAGGGAACCTTAATATAAATGATTCCACAACAACACAGAATCTAAAAAAGTAGTAAGAAGCATGTACGAACCTAAAAATAATTTGCATTGATGGAGACGACACGCTTATTGCCCGCTACAAATTTTTAGAACTGGACTAAGATGGAAATTGCTAAATGAACGAGTTGCGTGAAAAGCCCTACATGGTACTATATAGGTAGGTATTATCCCTACTTGCCATTTTTTTACATTCTTCCCATGCTTGGAAACAATCTGTTTACCTTACGTAAATCGCTTTTGTCAGATCTTGGCTATTACTCGTTACTGGTTCCCGTAAATTTTGTAATACACAGTTCCTTACAACTCTTGTAGGTACTACTTCCATATCTTCATTCTTTGCGGGTCTTCAGTTATTCAGTTTTCCTTCCACGTTCCTAACTGGAGTACTCTCATTGTCTTTCCTTACTGCTATTGTCAAAACATTTTATGTGCGATCCAACGTAACTAAATTAATACTTCATTTGAATCGTCCAAGGGTACACAGGAAATACTAATATTTTATAGAAGACACGCATTCCAAAATTTTGTTAAAAAGCGGTGAATAGATTAAACATCGCCGACGCTTACATATAAAAATAAATGTAACTAAGCGTACGCGTATCAGCAACCCTTCTCTCAAATGAAACGTTACTAACTTATACTAACGTAAATCGACAGCATCCTATTGTTTCAAAGAAACAATACGGGAAACGTAGCGAAGAATCTTTTAGATGTTCGGCTCTGGGAGATTTTGTTTCACCGACAGCGTTCCATAAGCCGAGCCCCATTAAAAGACTTTAGGTATTAGCAGTGAATTACAATTATTTTAAGTGTTACAATTCTTTGGGGACGTATTTTAAAATTCTTTGCCTGGCCGGGAAAGGGTTGGAGTTGAACAGATTATTGATTACAAAAACGATTTGCTGCACATTTAAGATAATTACGAAGCAACTTGTACAGTTTCTGCAAGCATTTTATTCCAACCCTAAATCTCCTAAGATTCTCACTTGCTAATTTACAAAGATGTTAATAGTTTAGTGGCTTTATTAAGCTATAATATAAGATTACTAGAAATGCGAAACGTCTTTATTTTACCTGTTAGTACAAGCGCACATATTTTGTAACTAATTAACGTAATTTAGACTACGAAACATACAGGTGTGGAATTGTAGAATTGAGCGAGCTCACTGTTCTCTAGTAACATAATGGAAATCATTTATTTATTGACTTAAGAATGTTAATTTGGACAACTTATATATCACAAAATAACAAAATAAATATTCTGAATGCGTGCGGTTTTTCCTGCTCTTATGTGTATCTTCATGTTCTATGGTTGTGTATTTCTCAATTGGTTATCAGTTTTGCAGTCGGTTTTTACTAAGTTGCCGATGTTATGTATTATAAGAGGACTTTTAAACATTCTGAGTTGTTGCAAGTTCGGTTTCTGCGTCTTCTCGTATACGTCTCTCTTGTTAGTATTCGCTTTTCTATGTTATATAATGCGCTTGATATCTTATTCCGCTGTCTTTATAGTTTAAAGTTGAGTTTTTGATATATTCTGGTATTATGTCTTTGATTTTATGAATTCCTGCCATATATTAACGTTTTCTTTTATTAGATATTTTACATGATTATCGCATTCTAAATCGTTTTCGATGGTTAATCCTAAATATTTTATTTGTTTTGTTTGATCGCGATGTTGAAAATGAGGTTGTACGTTCTTCATATAAATAGCAATCTCTTATTTTCTTTATGTCTTCAGTAACATGCTACTTTAGTAGTTGTTCGTTCTGCTTGAGAGCAACTTACAACGAACATTTTCGTTTAAACAGAATTCGTTTTATATTATTACGTTTTTAATTAAACGATTTACAAGTAAACCAATGTAAAATGGAATTTATATACCCGTTTCTAACAGACTTCGATATATATTTATAACTTTGTTCTCAATAATCTACATTAATGTAGACATATATACCGAATTCCTTCAAAAATAGCGTTCATTTTTATAAAGTTAAATTTCGTACTTGGCTCTGTTTAGATATGATATCAGAACGTCTTGGAAATATACATGATTCCATAGCAATTTTTGCCAAATTCAAACATCAGAGTACAGGATAAAACATTGCCCAAACTATGCGAGGCAAGGGACCTTTGATTAGCGATCAAAAACCAACTGGCATCTGATCGCCCGAAGCAGCCTCGCTAACCATGTAAAAGCCGTCGCAAGACAAGTTCACAAATTGTGAAGCATGCTTCACGAGACTGCCTCGCAAAATCTAAAAAGCGTATGTCTCTTATGTTTTTAGTACGATAATGATATGCCTACTGTCTTACCACTAGCTGAGGAACGCCAATGTTAGTATTGTTTGTTACCAGGTGCCATGGTAATCGAACAGGACTAATACCCGAAACTTGCATACGATACACAAATGTAAGGCTCGCCTTTGACTATACGTATCTCTTTTACTTTTAATATTAGACATACGCCCTACTCAGTGGTTAAGAAGTAAAGTCTACATCTGATTGGGCAGTGCTGAGAACTCTACATTTGAATCCAGCCATTCCGCGGATGTTGCACATTTCATTTCATTGTCCAACGTACTCCAGCATCTGTAATTTTGGTGGTTAATTGTACCATTAACAAACTTGCGGCTTTATCTGTAATTATTATTGCGGTGGAATCGTGGATTTCTGTTACAAAAGCATATCACAGTTTCACAAAACTGAATGAATTCGACTTCCTTCAACTTCATTCACTTCCTGATCTAATTTAATTTTACACGGTCGGTATTTTTTTCTTTGATGCACGTTGGGTTATAACAATAATAATAATAGTCTTCCCTTGAGCATAACGATTACTTCTGGATATCTATTCCAAGACTCGTATCCTTATTGAGTTTAGTAACCTTTTCACTAACATCATGTTTTGCCAATTTTCGTTTCAATATAAATAAGTTCCAGATTTTTGTTATGGCATTTATTGTACAAATTCAATATTGCACGAACAAATCTCCTACAAATAACGAGCAGATTCTAAACAAGCTTCAGCTTTGGAGAATTCCTTATTTCGAGACGAATTTAAATATTAGAGGGAAACACCATGTGCCTCTAATCCGAAGCAATGCAGCGATTAGCATTTGAAATGTGTAAAATAGCTGTAATCTGTGTCCAGGACCCGGTATCGATGTAGACTTTGGCGTCGCCTGGCAACCGTTCCACGGCCAAAGGCCATTGCGAAGGATTCGCATACTTCAGTAGATAATATCGGAAACTCCTAATGTAGAAAGGAACTGCGAAAGAAAGGCTCACCTTTTTCAATCCGGAAAAAGACTATCTCGTAGAGAATTGAGTGTTTTTAAGTAACCTTATCTGACCCATTATTCTTACAAATACACTCTATATTGTTGTATATAAATTAATGGTATGCTTCAGTTTTTAAAGGAGGCTAAAAATATGAACAGTTTGCAGATCTTATATATTATATAATCATATTCCACTTTAAATTCAACATCAATTTATCAATTTATATATATATATATATAATAAAAACATAAGACGATACGATAACATGCATTTGCAAAATGTTAGAAGTTTAGTTTTTTGTAACCACGGTTGCGACTCAACGAGATATATAAGCTGCTCAGCTTATCATAACCGCAGGGGCTTTTGGTGTGTCTAAGATTGCACCGGAACTACAAAAAAATCTGCCTGACCCGGCCACAGCATAACCTCTTACTACTAGGGCGTCAAGCTGTTTCGTTGACTTTTAGTTGATTCAATTCAGATATACATTTTTGCCATATCAAACCTCCTGATCTATTGCCTTCTTCTAACACTGGTTATTACCGGGCCGCAGTATCACTTGGTATACTTTTTATCGCTAGTAGCTAAAATTAGTGGCGAGTAACCAACCTAGCACACATTATATGGCAATCTTGTCGGTCTTCGTCTTCATAATAGGCACTTGGCTTTTAGAGTATCTTGTTTACTGTCTGGTTTTGTTTCAACGATTAACCTACCAAAACCAAAGACGAAATTGGTGACCTTAGTAGTAGGCTTTCAATTTATCATGTGGCTAAAGCTGCTAGGGAGGTATTAGTTACATCGTAAAAGTTGCCTTTTTATTTATCTTTATTAGTTTCATCATATTTTATTTTTCTCTGTGCTATCTCGTTTAATATATGTACAGAGTGGCCAAACCTCTGGAAACGATTAATGTCATGAGAATTAATAGGCGAAAATCTTTAAAATTTCGTTTGAAGTTAGAAGAATTTTTCGGCCTCGTACTTTTATTCATTCTTTTTAATAGGAAAGGGAGACGACTTAATAAATTCAGTAATGTACTACATGTTTACTTTAATTTTTAACGAGTATGTAACAACAATCAAATAACAAACAAAAAACAAATATGTGTCAAACAAAGAACTAACGATAAGAACTAATTATTCTACAGGAGATGCTCAAAGTGTTTACTTGGCTAAATTATGATACAGAAACTGTCACTGCCTCCGCGATTCATGTGGTTGCTGTTTGGTCTCAGGTGTAAAGTGGAACGCCTAAGTTTCGTCGAGGATCACCAAGTGATTGACCGATCTTCATGCATGGTTATGATGCTCAACCTAGCGCGACTACCTCGTCAAAAATTGACGGTCTTCCACTTCGTCGCGAATTTCACCACGACTAGCTGCAAACTCTACACCACTTGCGAACGTTTTTGATATCCACTGTTCAAACTTCGGCTTTGATGGGAACCCCACAAACGGCTGCCAAACTAAGACTGAGCGTCCCAGCGGTGTACACATCAACTTGTTTGGAAGTACGAAAGCAACAAACCCAGCGGTATTGCACATCTTCTGCGTTCCCAATGATTTGGAATCTTGAAACTGAAACGAATTGAAACGAATTCCTTTTTATTTGTTTGGTGACTTGATTTGTTTTGATTGAAAGTTTTTGAATTATTTTTATCACATTTTGACTAAATATAACACAAGCATGTCAATGCAATTGTCAATAATCATAAAATGGACTGACTCCCTTCCTGTTTAAAAGAAATTAAGTTAGGCTTGGACCTCAAAAGCAAATGAAGGTGCAATATCGAGAAAATTATTATTAATGTAACTTAAACTCCTCTAGTTTCAATTTCCCAATTTCAAGAATTTTCACTTATTAGTTCTTGAGGTATTTATTCGTTTCATTTAATTGTTTGCTATGTAATTAAAGTAGCGTGCTGGAAGAATCATTATTACTATTTTTATTTTTAGAAGTGTGCTGCTCACACACACATAAACAATGTGCCCTACCGGAGAATTCGTAAATGAAGAGAAAATTTGCACTTCGATTTATAATTTGTGAACAAATAAAGCAAAACATCACACTACATACATTTCGCGACCAACCAAGCGCAAAATAACAAAGTCTGGCAATGTTGTAAACGGAATGTTAATTATGATGCCAATGACACATTGTTGTAAATTCCAACACCAGGGCGTGCGATATGATCGTTTCGATCCCGAAAACCAAGCTGCCCCCAACAGCGCCCGCCCCGAAAACATCCCTAAATATCGGGTGTAGTTGTTAAATTCCTGTTACCCGGATAGTGACAACTATGCATCATCTACATGCAGATACAATATTTCCAAATATTTTAGAAATATTTCACCGACACCGATATTCTAGCGAATATTAAATAATACTATATATACAATTGGCATCGGGAATATGAACATTTAGAATAAATACAATTGTGGTGGGGTGGCTTTACCTGAAAAAGTATTGTTAATATAAGTTGATCCATTAGGTCGCCTAAAGTGCGTGGGCGGAAGATAATATCTTCCCTAAAGTACAGTAGGAATATAAAAAAGTTAACATACACAAGTATACACTGTGCCCCTAAAGTATGAACCAGTACATTCAAAAAAATATGTACCACAAGTTTTTTTTTTTGGGATAACCAGATTTTATATTATATTTTGTACTTTGCAATTAAGCAGGCAATCGGATCTGCGCAAAAATATTTTTTTCTATTTTGCATACAAAATGCAATTTTTTTGAAATCGCTAAAGAATCACTTTCAATAAAATATGAGAGTAGCTTTAATAACGCGAAATATGGTTTAAAACTAGCGAAAATTTACGAAAGGCAATCTACTTCCTAAAAGAATATGCTGTTTTGGTATTAATAAACATCAAGCAAATTTAGTTGACAAAAACCAAAAATGTTGCTATTCAGCATTATACCGATTCAAACAATTGTAGGAGAGCCAAACAAATGAATTACGTCATCTTATATTTACGGATTAAATTTTATAGAAATGTGGCAATAGTAAGAAAAGACCAGGGAATAGAATTGTGTTATTGTACAGTGTGCCTCTGACGGCAAATCATTACCTCTAAAACTTAGGGTGTTTATCATTCATTGATGTATTGCCTTCTCTTAAAATAAGCTATAGAAAATGAATAAATTTGTAAAGTATTATTATTTTTCTGCATAGACGATTTTATTATTGAAATCGTGAACTAAGCATTTACTGGCCGTGGATTAGGCTCACATAGTAGTTTTTATTCATCAATCAGATGATGATTTGTTGGTATAGTCACGGAATGGCAAAACAATCTGAAATAAAGCTCTCGTCGGAGTCTCTGATATTTATAAATAAAATCGGTGACTCTGACGCCATTGATTACACGTTTCAAATTCTGGAGCCGCGAAATGTTTTTGTTTAGCGTTCCGTTTTCGAAACTCCTTTGAAGTTTGTTCAAGCTTTTTATATTCTATGCATCAGAGTGGAAATAATGACTAGAGATGACCAAGGCAGGTGAAATTATTACTCTTTTGCAGCGACTAGACAGACTCGTGTCCATTCGTCTTATAAGAAGGGGTTCGTGTTGCCTACTGGTTTCCCCGAGAGTCGACAAAACACGAGTCTGTCTAGTCGCTGTAAAAAAGTGATAATTTCACATGCCTTTGTCTCTAATAATGACACTACTCAATGTAACATTTAAATAATTTTGAAAAAAAAAAATAATAGCAAGGAATATATTTTAGTAAAATTTAGTAAAAAGCATTTCGTAAAAATATCATTTTCAAATGGTAACATTGAATTAGGTAGATATGCTTCAATTAGGCATATTTCAAAATATTAAGATATTATTTGGGTTGATTGTTTTCTTTGTTCATAATAAATTTGTGGGATCGAAAGGAAACCAATTTATTGGGTAAATAGTTCTATTCACGTGTACGTACAATTATTTTGGTTTCTATTAATATATTTTTCATATTTATAAAATAATTTTAGTCTACAATTTCACACACAATTGTTTACACATTTTGCAGCACAAAAGTGCCCTTCTCTTCATGAAGAAAGTAGACAAGTCACCAAATATTCAAGAAGAACGGATGAAAACAGTTTTGGAAAAAAAAACAAAACTATAAACCATCCTAAAAATAAAATTTCCGATAAAATAAACAAAAACAAAGAAGAATGTTCAATCAAAGAAAAGAAATATTGTTCAATAAAATAATAAAAAAAAAACAATGTCTCCTAAAAAATTTAACCGCACCTCACATGTTATCAACAGTATAGATATACATATATATATATATATATAGATTCCTGAGAACATGACGACACAGCTTGCGCAAGCAGGAATGTGTACATCCTCCAAAAAGCAAGAATTCACTCCTGGTTGTTTTAATCAAGTCACTTTCATCATTAATGACACTGGTACCGTAACGTCTAATTCGCCAAACTGTCGGCCTCGGAGTCTGAGTTTGAGCGTCGGGTTCCCATCTCTTTCAGTGTGAGATTTGCCTTTGTTTACCTTACTCCTCCAAATAATTTGGCGAGCACTAAGGTGAATACTCACGAGCGTAGGCGTAAAGTTCTCATGGCAAAAACTGCTGTAGATGCGTAATCACAGAATCCATTTTTGTTATTTGGTTTACCGTTTATTCGTCTATTATAACTATAAAAACATTACATAATTTGTTGTGATAGTTGTTAATATAGTATTTTCATTACTCAAATAATTGTTGCAATTTGTGCAATGTAGTAGTGCCAAAATGAGTTTCAATAAATACGGTACATACACTTGTATAATTGTTGAAAAATATGCAAGTTTACTGTAGCGAACATTGCAAGTTTTGCGCCATTTTTGTTTTTAAAATATTTGTACTCTTATTTAATTCTTCTTAATTGGGGTATCACCGCAACCTTCGTTTACAACAGATGTCTTCATCCTCAATGGCCCTTTATTGTGATCAGACTTGATTATAAAACTCTTGAAATATTATTTTTTATTTTAGGTATTGTCACACAACAATCACGTCAGTCTTATGTTGTTACAAATAACTGCATGAAACTTAAAGCCTGAGCATACTCTTTACTTTCATTGCGAAATTCACTGTTAGTTCTAGAAAAATTCCTGGATTTCTTTCATCTCCACTACTTTAGATTTTTTTTTGGTTAGAAGTTATTGATGAACGTTTTAAGGATGTTCGTAATTTAGAATATTGTGATATGACTAGATTCTTGTAAATATTAAGACATGAAGTGGCATCGACCATAAAGTAGAAAACTTCCTTATTTTGCTTTGTATTCGAAAATAGGCTAATAAAATGTTTTCAGATACTGTTTTAACAATATTTGGTATACACGAAATATAGAATTTTTTTTCATACACTTCTGATTTTTTTCAGAGAAAGTTAATTTCTTTAAAAAACAGAATCTTTCATAAAGAATAACCTTTCATCGTAAAAAAGACTTTTTTCCTATTGTCAGCTCCATTCGGGGACACGCACACCAATAACTGCCAAAAGTACGTAACAAGTAACCTCTCTGTCATAAAAATGCAAAAAAAAAGAAAAAATAGTATCGAAAACTCATTGCATTTATCGCACTTGTCCGTTTGAAAAATTCGCCTTCGGCTCTTTTCTCAAGTATTGAAAGCGTACAACAAAATGCCATCATACGAAACTTGTTTTCTTTAGAATATCATTCTTTAACACATATGCTGTTGAATAACAGAGATATTCTTGATGAAATCGCCCTTTGTTTGTAGTTTTCGAGTATATAGTTTAGGAAATCCATTTCCCACAGCGAGTATTAGATATCTCTCGCCTACTACTGTTTAAAAAACGATAGCATTAGGCTACTCATGTTTTCGAAGCTAATCGGTGTTCTATTCAGGTTCAAAGGTGGAGCTCAAGAATGCATTGAAAAATTTTGTGATGTAGTGCACGAAACCGGTGGACATCTTGGTTCGAATATCACAGGGAACGTCTCGTCTTACAAATCCGATGACCGAAGGCATCGGGACGGGCGAAAGCGTTGGGGCCCGGGGTAAAGACGCTGAGGATAAATTGTAAATTCACTTCCCTTGTCCGATAAAAAGCTTTCAATGGTCTCTGAATTTTAAAGCGAACTTTTCCCAGTCGCCGCTTCCGTTTTTCAGCCGCACGTAAGGATTTTTGCCTAAGGATTATGAATGTAATGCGAAATACGAACACGTTCACATACTTAACCTTATCCTATTTTATTGTACGAGCAAGTTGCAGGATTAAACGAGACGCATAAAAATAACGTAATATTTATGTTAAATCTATGAACATGCAACTGCAATTATATTATTATATAATTCGTATAAGCAAAATAAATTCTTTTTTAATTCCCAATTTGAATATACCCAACTAAAAGCTAAAGTCTTAAAATTATTGTACCCTTCATAATATCGTACGCCAATCTCCTTCTTTTTTGTTATAAATAATTAACTTTTTGTTGCTTTATTTTTATGAATATTTTCATTTACATTTTTTATTATTTTGTAATAGGTTGCTAGACATAGGTAATAAATGTATTTTTATTATCAGCAAGACTACAATTGATCGGTTGTTGGTTAAAACATGTAAAATGACGGTCAAATTGAAAAACTATATCTCTTTTTACTTTTTACCAAATATTGAAGCGACTGTTACAATTGCCATAAATTAGAGGGAAATACAAATCAGCTCCAATATACCTAGGTTCCTATGTTAATTGCCTCAAAAACGAAACGTTGTTCTATGTTATTACAAGTGATAAATTTGAATTAGTAAACGTAGATCCACAACTGAAACGCTTTATGTAATATATATTTTAATTCGCCTTAATTACGTCTGAAAATGATAGCTAATTATGTGTTGAATGTTACCGCTTAGGTAAAACAATATAGAAGCCGAATAACGTAGCATATTGTGTATCCGCATTTGAAAGCAATATTCTCCCTTGAAGCTTGTCAGGTACCTCCTACTTTCTTTACTTTACGATGACGTCGGCGATTGAGACTCAAAAAGAACAATCTCCGTTAACGTTACTAACAACTGCCGTTAATTTTTATTGGGACCGTTTTGTTCTACATTTGGCTCCCTTAATGCGGTTTAATTCTACCGTATAAGAGCTAATTATAGCTTAAAATTATATTTCATGATTATGAGCTAACAGTGACGATCTATTTCACGAATAATACTGGGCGGATAATTGAGAATCACAAGAGAAACATAAATTCTAAATTATTTATATGTGGAAGTTAGTCTCTTTAAGATACAACACAAAATTAGATACTTGATTCTAATAGCTCTTTGTATAGACTAACCGAAAACCAAATGGATAGTATTCGATAAATATCACTTGACGTTTTTTAGATTAAAGCTGACTGATAGAGTATCTTTATTAATGCTGGAATTTGTTGATGTACGAAATGTTGTGTAAAACAATAAATTTGTCTTAATTTAACGACAATAAAATCATATACTACGAAATAGATGGCACAGAGAAACATACAGATTGCCTGGAAAACTTAGAAAGCATCCAACGAAATGTAGCAGTAGTAAAATATTACAGAAAGGAATTGGTTTTTCTTTTTTTGGCCAAAATCATAGATAAAATATTTGTAGGTCAAAAATATAATCAAAAACACTTTGTTATTACAACAACGTGGTCCCTAGCAGATTCCCGCACTACGACCGAGTGATTTATTGTGCCCTCTGAATAATTTTTTAGCCCCGTAGGAGTTCTGTGCATGAGTGTTTACCCGGGTTTGTCTTACGTGATCCTAAGCCATTGTGTCTTATACTGTTGTATGCTTCGCAGTGACTTGTAAGGTGTGGAGAAGTGTCCTATTCATCACTGCGTCCTCTACATATTGGTTCGGGTACCATTTTGTATAGATACTTGTTTGGTCGACAGCGACCAGTTACGGCGGGGGTCTACAATCTAACATCGGGTGGCCAGCAACTCCTCTGACTTTTCTTTTGAGAGTTCTATCAGGGAAGCTTTCGAATGCATGTTTTCTGGTTCTTCTCTGCAATGGTTTTCATGCCACTGTGTTTCAATTTACGCCGCAGCCATCTCCGAAGAGATCTCAAATTAAAGCTCGGGACCAGTCAAACGCAGTGCACGCTCCACATATATCTGCACCCGTTCCGAATTGGGTTTTAGATCCGTCCATGAGACGATGAGACCAGAACAACTTTCGCTGTTCCCGGTTCGGTATGACTACCTCGTGAGTTTTCACAATAGTGTACGCCGTGGGGATTCCCTCTGGTACCATACTTAATATAGGGACTTTATCTATTATGTTGAAGATGAACGCATCCGCGTCTCTATTTTTTGCTAACATTCACTTGGTATCCCTACGCCAGAGCAAATGCAGAGGTGACAAGTTAAACAGGATTTCCAATGCGGAGGTTTAGCTTGTCATCGTGGCTTTGATAATGTCGAAGCATGCTAAGCGCTGTGTTCTCCTTAGTGTATTCCGACACTCTTGAAGATGGATACGTTGCCACCAGACTAAACTGGAAAAAGTTATTATCAGTATCACTATCAGTGTATAGATTCAATGAATTACTCTGGGTGCTAATCCCCAATTTCTCCCAAACATTCGTTTACTGGTCCAAAATGGCCTGATTGCCTGGTTTGAAACTATATCAATATTCGATTTGCAGGTAAGCTTGCTGTCTAGGATCAGACTTAGATACTTAGCTTTTCCACATAGGTACATAGCCCTAATCATTTTGATCCTACGTGCGAACGGGATAAAATTAGTATTGGAATAATTTACCCTTAGTTCCCAATTTTCACACCACCTTTCAGTAAATTTCAATGTCGCTTATATTCTGCTGCAAACAGTATCTTCAAATTTACTACTTGTTATTATGGTTATGTTATATCGTCACCCAATCCTACCCAGCCCTGGTAGGAGATCGTCTGCCACTAGACACCCGGGCTCCCCCAGAACTCTTATCCCTACTGTGGCGTATATATTACAATTTCTTTACAGCAGTTTGAACCGATGCTAAAAATGTGTTATTGAAAGCACCTTCAATGCCCAAAAAAGCGTCGAGCGCAATATTTGTATTTGAGCATATACTCGATCTTCGGATCACCTCATAAGTTGCCAGGTCGCAGCATTTGCTCGTATGGCAGACATATTGGTGATCGCTGAGTAGTAACAATCTTAGCGCATTGTGCATGGTATGCCTTTCAATCAGTCTTTCCACGAGCCGGATCACTAAAATACGTTTTCGATTTTTAAAATATTTATTGTTCTAACGCGAAAGTTAGCATCTTTGACTGATTCAACTAATATTTATTGTAAGATCATAAACAGTTCAAAGATTTGGTGTTTTTAGTCTGTTCGTTTATATATTTTTCTCCCTTTAAGAATTGTTAATACTACAAAGAACACTATTTCTTTTGTTAAAATAAACAGTAGGATTCAACTTGATTATTTTATTTTCGTTTGAGATGTGCACTGCAAGTGTTAATATGTGGTAATCAAAATTTGGATGGAAGAAACGTTTTCCATTCAGAATTAACAGAAAAGTTATAATAAGACAATAATATTAACTTTAATTTTTATCTCACAGGAACGTGTGATTTATATTTTATCTATATTTAGCTTGAATACATAGTTCGACACAATTTCTAGCCGATCTCGTAACTGACACAAACCATAGCCGTATTAACACGAAAAAGTAAAATCTAAAACTTCAAAAAGGTTCAATTGATGGAGAAGATCTAATCTTAAGCGTTAATTCAGGAGCTCTGCTGAGAAAAAGCGAAATTTATTATTAATTCATCTACTAATTGAAAGGGATCCTTTTCGTCTGCTGCATTTTCTCCATTTATTTATTTAGGTTTTAATCTCGTCTCTGGGAATTCATCGCTGCTGTGTCGCATCCTCCGCGGTTTTGGGACAGACACAAAAGAAAATGTTTTTTGCTCATTGCATAGACATCCGCAAGCGTATGCACGGATGTTAATATTGCTTACGTAAAACGGAAGATATGCTGGCAATGTTTGTGCTTTATCTTCTGGAAACTGAACTTACTTCTTTTCAAAGTAAATTGTGTCTATTATTTTCATTATTTTCCTGCGGGAAATTTGAATTATGAATTAATTCTAACCTTCCTGAAACCAGTAGTTCTCAAACCTTCCGCCAAGGTTGTACAATAAAATAGAATTTGAGAAATTAGGATATCAACACCATAAATTTGCAGAGGCAATCTACTGATTATAAGAACACAATTTTTATTCCAAATTGTGTTAGTTATTTATATAGTTCGCAACTGTTCGTTTTATTAAGACAATATCACTACTTATGTTTTTAGCCATACTCAAAGATATTTTTCATGAAGTTCGAGTAATAGGATAAGCAATAAGATTCATAATCCTTTACATGAAAAAAAAAAAACATAAATTGCTGTTTCATCCTGATAAAAAACCAAAAAGAATTATTCCTAGTATTACAGACGATTGGCGCAACATTGACTCCCGATCACTGATCGCTTGGTTTGACGTTGCACATGTCGGCACTGCATCAAAGTGTGATCATCTTACACTTTTACCCAAACATTGGTTCACAACGTTTTCGCATACTTACCTGATCTTCACATACCTACAATGCTTGGCAACCGATCTCCAACCGACCCTTCACCGACTGAATTGGTTCATCATCGACTTGCTTATGTCACGGAACCAATGGAGCAATGCTTTGTCTGCCACCTCTTGACTTACTTGTCGTGGAGGTGGCGCTGGTTACCAGGATACAGTTGCTATTCAATGGTACAAAGTAGGACGAAGTCATAAATCTTGGGGGAATGTATCGCGAACTCTACTGGAACGCTTTCAATAGACTGCCGATCGTGGACACCGAGTCGTATGATATTCCACCTCTTTTCGTCGTCAACAATCCTTACAGATCCTTGACACACCTACAGACCACCAGCGATGAAGACAGTTTATATTTCATCATAGATTGATCAAAAATGAACAAAGGGAGTAGAGCAGAAATGTACTCAAAGAAGCTTCACCTAAAAGAATCATGGGCGCTAGGAAAAGGAGCTGCCGTTTTTCAAGTTTCGGTGCTGACTTTAGCAGCACACTGTTTAGTTGACCTTAAGATTGCAGGCAGAAATTTCACAGGATTTATGTAACAAACCAGGTTAACATAATAGCGAAGAGAAGAAGAAACTCATTCCTGTTGCATTACTAAAGTCATAATGTCAATCGAGTTCTGCTAAAAACTATTTTAAAATTCTGGTAAATACTAACAATGCAACGAACTACTGTATATTTTATCAACAAGACTTGAATAGAAAGAAACTGTGTTATTGAGAACATACAAATACAAAATCAGACAACTTACATATGTCAAACAAGTCTCTTTGGTAACCACTCATTTCAGGATACTTCAACAACGTAAGAAGATACCAAAGAAAACTCCGAAAGCTACGAAGTAGTTTGCCAACTGACAAGTAACAGCATAAAGCAAGTTAGTATCAATAGAAGACCTAGGAAATATTTCAATATTTTATACTTACATATCTAATGTAAATAGATTACAGAAATTTTTCTTACATTTTCCTATTTCTTAAAATTGTATAGTTTCGCGCCTTTTTTCGTTCGTATTTATGTTTGGAGAAACGCCAACAAAAAGGAAACCCGATTTCGCATTCAATTTATTTGTTATCGGTTGACCTTAAGTAGTCGTAGAAGATTATCCGTGGGTAATGTATTTTCCGAGAGGTCAGTTGAACGACCAGCAGTCTATCTTATAGCCAATCACCCCCACAGCCCTTATCTTAAATGTTCCTCGCATTAGAATGTGTACGTCTTGGGTTGTAGGGAAAGGGGATACTTTCACATCCTCCCCGACGAACTCTACGCTAACAAACAAGTTCAGAAGTGGGATATTTGTTATTGGGAAATTTGATTTCCTGGGCTATCGACCGCGACGACTAGTAGCAACTTTAGATTACTTTTTAAATTTATTACTTCACAGCGGCTACTAAGCGTTTAGACGTTTTATATTGGTTGCCTGTATTCTTATGTTTGATGCGATAAAATTATTGAACTATGTTTTGGTAGTATCATATCTTAAAAAAAAATGCCTATACCGGGTGACATTGGAAACACGCACAGTGTGCACAGTATCACGCGTTGGAGAACCATAAAATTATAAAAACAGGTCTTATAAAATTAATGTCCGTAAGCCTTTTGTTTCTAAAATACAAGATCTTAAAGGTTTTTTAGAAAAAATATTTTTTTTTAATGCCTTTCAATTATGAACACATTGAACCAATATTAATGTATTTTAGTTTCTAATGTTATTAGAACATTATTATATTAACATAACATGTTCCTAATGTTAGAACATTTATTGATAGGCGTTTGGGAAAAAACGGCTGTTTTAAAAAAGTAAAGTTTATAGTGCGAGAAGTTATCGTACTAGTGTAAACGAAGAAGCTGTTTTGCAAATTATAGAAAATAATCCAAGAACAAGAACCAGAAAAATAAGTTCAGCTTTACGGAATGTTAACTGCGAATCAAGCAGACAAGCCCTCAAAGAACAGTTTACCCATTTCATTTCCAAAAAATTCCCTCTTAGAACGGGACCACCTACTCCGTGCACAATATAGCGAGTGGATATGGAATCAGCAGCGTGGGTTTAATGTGTGTTGGTTCATTTCGATTGCCCAATTGATCGAAGGCGAACTCTATCGAAATTTTTTGGGAAATAAACTCCGCTTTATTAGATAATGTCCCATTAAACATTATTCAAAGAATGTACTATATACGCGACGGCGCGCCAGCTCACTTTCATCGAAGAACAAAGGAATTTTTGCAAAGACCATTTGGAAATAGATTAATTGGTTGGAGGAGACGTACCGTGACTAGCTTGTAGCCCCGACCATAATCCTCTCGATTTTTCATTTTGGCGGCTTATGGAAAGTGAAGTGTATGCCGTAGAACTAAATAGTGAAAAGCAATTATGGAACAGAATTATAAAGTCTGCTGATAGATTTCGTAATAATCCAGGCATACATCAAAGATGCAGTCGATTATCACCACCTTTGGATGTATTTTTCTGAATTTACTCGTTGTTTTTCTTTGTTACGTTATGTTGTCATTTTTTAAGTTTATGCTGACCAAGTAGTAATTTTTTTTTGTTATGAAGTATTGAAGAGAAATAAATTTCCTAAAACATAATTTCAAAGTTTTTATATCCTGTATTTTGAAAACAAGGGACTGACAGACATTAGTGTTGTATTATTTCATTTATTATTTTATGATCCTTTGTCCCCTCGTACTGTGGATTTTTCAATGTCAGCTGTATACATTGCTATTCAATTGCTTGACAAAGTTAATTTATACAATTTATATAAACTATACAGTGATTACAATTGCATAACCCAAAATATTTGTTTTATAGAACGCCTTGTATATTACATCATTTTGTATTTTGTACTACTTTTCCACTATTTCTTTGTTGAACCTTTAATAGTTTTGAAGATATTTACAATTTAAAGAAATACTGTTATTTGTTATCTAGAGTTTCCTTACATTTCATCACAATATTGATCCGCGATTGAATCCTCAGACAAGAAAGTAGTACAGGACATGGGATACCTTTATAATGAAATTGCCTGTCGCTGTATAAGCTGTTTTGTAAGATAGACTAGACACCAGAACGTTAAGATATATGTCGTGAGGTCTTAATGATATGTGATAATTTTTTAAGACATTATTGCTCTATACCAAAGAGGTACGTTTAACAAGATATGTTGCTATCATGAACTTATCATGTAACGAACTTTATTATCTCTCAATATTTTAGAAGCAGAAGAAGGAAAATGTGATAGGTGTTGGAGGATCCCCACAATTTAAACAATGTACAACGTTGTTTCAAAAGAGCTATCTCAACACAAAAGCAAATTTAAAGAATATGTTTTTTAGTCCAGTCGCTATTTGAAGCGATAAGTTAACCTTTTCACTTCAGTTTTACTGTGTTCAACAAACATTAATGTTTGTTAACAATCGCTATGCTTTATTACCCGATGTAGTACTGGTATGTTTCTGTTGAGAGCCCAGTTTAATGCCAGGGATGTTGTATGATGCGTTACCATACTGTTCTGTGCAGCTACGTATATGTTTAAATGATCTCGAGAATAAAGTAATTTACACGTTAGTTACGAACAAAGTACAAGTAACTATGTTCCTGTTAGAAATACATTAGGAGTCTACTACGTTATAGAGCAGTAACATTTTCGATGATTTTCTAAAGGTTATTCGCTACCGTTGAATTAGTTACAGGCTACATATTCAGCATCCGATCATTATAAAATACTTCCAAGGCCTCCAAGCAATCACGAATTAAAAAGAAAATTCAACCGCAAAACATACTTAATCATAGATGCCAAGGTAGTTATGGTTGAAGTCATACTCATATTGCTTTTTGTTTCATTAAGAAAGTATGGATTCGTATGCGATTGGAATAGATTTGGGAACGACTCATTCGTGCGTTTCCGTTTATCGAAATGGAAAAGTAGAAATTATTGCGAATGACAATGGATTTTACATTACTCCTTCGTATGTTGCTTTCACGGATGAGGATGAGATACTAGTAGGAAATCCAGCCAAGGACCAAGTAACGCTGAACCCCGAAAATACCATTTACGGTAAGTGTCTTTTAGCCAGAGTATTTGTGTAATTTTACGAAAGCTTCCAATGATCTTTTACTACACAATGCTTTGAAATGATTTTAAAAAAAAAAGTACTAAAACGGAATTTTTTATTTTCAAGATTTCATCTACCAAAGGTTCATTTCTACATAATTTTTTTAAGTGTTTAAGTTTAAACGCAATTTTTGTGTAAATGCCACCAAATCCCTTTATTCTCAAAAGCAGATTAATTAATGAACTTACCTAACAAGTACGTCTTGGTTTAAAATGTGCATTGAAAGGAACTAGTCCACTAATTTGTGATATCTTTGGTCAAATAATTTCTTTCCTTCTTTTTCGATCATGCAAAACAAAGATTTTTAGTCTAAGAATATAAAAGATTGAAAAGCAAAGATATTGTAAGAAGAAATTGTATTTTTGTTTTTATAAATAAAAATACAATTTGTACTCATGTACTTAAATTGTACTGATAAAAATTATTACAATTAGCCTAGGAATAGATATAATCTCGTTATACTAGCTGACAGCGAAAGATGGTTGCACCCTGAAACTTTTTTATTGCTTCAGAAAATAAATTTGAACTTTTGGGGACCTATACTAGATCACATTATTTTGGAATCATTTTTAGCGCCCGTGTTAGCTTCCGGTTTGACCGGAAGTACCTATCACTTTTGAGTATTCAAATGGAACTTCGTGTACTTTTACTCTTTTCTGATCAACTGGTTATTTTATATATGATGAGGCAATCTCTAGAGGGAGTAAGTAAATTTGGAAGTTAAACTATGTAGCTATGAGTCTCAACAAAATGCTTTTGTTTTGGATTGTCATTACGTGAAATAATCCATATCTGAAGTTTGTTCTATTTGTTTATAGTTATTTTCCCTGAAATTTTCAAACATCGTTTTTTCTGAAAAATGCCCTTTTGTCAAATGTAATTAGAGCGGGCCTTATTGATTGATTTCAAATGGATTTTTGTTTTAGATTTTTTGCACCAAAAATTAAGAAATAAAGGCACAGCATTGAACACTTTTTTATCTTATATAAGTCGCCTTATTTTAAGCTAGTTAATTTTGTATAAACCTATTCGGAACATCTGTTCAAAGTGACCGTCATTCTGCATACTCTATTGTTCTATTTAGATTCTTTACTACCGGTCTATTCGACACCTTTGGAATTATAATTTCGAACGCCCGTAAAATTCTATGTTCTAACTTTTGTAATGCAGAAACCGGGCTAACCTAGATAAGGTCTTCAATATAACTCAAAAAAAAAAAATTGTGTAGTCACATTTGGAGATCTCGCTGGCCACCATATTGGACTGTTTGTGGAAATATTGTTATGTCTCAATGTTTCGACGTAATTGTAATGATAGATTATCCACATCCCACCTCGGATTTGATGTCTTGAAAATTCTAAATAAAGCGCTTCAGTAAGCGTGCCTTGAAATAAAATACGCTTAAATCGAATCGTTGCTCAAATCGCCCACCTTGTATTATTTTGTGACCAATAACGTACACTTGGACGGTTGAATATAATGTCTTACAAAACCGAGACTTGTCACTAAATAAGATGTTATTTGTGAGAACTTCTATTTACCAACCATGTGCAATATTGCAACCGTCTATCTGTGTGCCCATCATACAAATGTTGGTATAAATTATACCTATAAGAACAATGCCTATGTTTTTTTACTCTTTTATACCGATTTTCTTGATGTCGTGATTTTCTTCCTTTCGAGCTGGATTTCTACACAACTGCTGTTCTATTTTTCCAAAATAGGATAGGAAATGCGTCGTTCAGGGTAGCGGATGGACGGATGGATAATTCACGGTCTTCACCACTATTTTTTTTTGCATTTTCTGTAGATCAAAAGCATGTCAATTTTTTTTCTTCGTGTAAATACAAAACGGTAGTAATGTTTAACATAATTGATACATTTATTTTTGTTTCGTTTAAACAGATACAAACAACAGCTACTTAAGTCGAATACAATTTCATTAATAATCAGTGTAAAGCCAACTAAATATTTTATTCTATGTTCGGTGTTAGCTACCATAAAAATTATACGTTTTACAAATTTCGGTACCAAAAACTTAAGAAAAAAATTCCCCCAAAAAAAATTGATTACATTTCGGTTTGAAAAAAGCTAATTTTCAAGAAAAAACTAAGATTTGAAATTTTGAGGGAAAATAGCTACAGATAGAAAAAACTTGATTTAGATTATTTCCTACAGGAACGATTCAGAGCAAAAGCAATTTATCAGTCAGCCACCTGGTTTTACTTTTAAAACCTACATGAAAAATATTTCCTTCAAAGAAAAAATCTAGAGTTGGTCTCGTCGTGCTTGATTCAAAAGATGTAAAGAAATCAGGACGTAATTTAGTATAAGTCCTCCAAAATTTACATTTTTTTTCTGAAATAATAAAAAACTTATAGGTATATATGGATTTTTAATATCATAATTTAAGGGGGTTTTGGAAATCAATTCTAGCTCTCTGAAGGTACATCAACGATCATAGGATAAACCCCAAATCATCCAAATATTATGGTATCGAATCGCTTGAACTAGAAACTACAAATTCCTGTTAACAAAAATTAAGTTCGTGCAATTCCTGCCTCCATTATTATTAATGTTCCAAGGTGATTGAGCAAAATGTTAATGCATGAAAGCTACGAATAAAACAAGTAACTGAACTAGGGAAAGATGCAGGTTTATTGTTCAAAAACCTTACCAAAATAAATATATAACTAAAATAATTTTTTCTTAGAAAACGAACGAATTTATCAATTTTGTGACCGCGTACTATCTCTACTACAAATTCATTTTGATAATCATTTTTAATTTCACTTCTGTCTTAACTCTAATAGAGACTATTACATTTTTTATTTCAAATGGAACAATGCGTACTCGATACATGTTAGACCTAGGATGTATCAACTCTGAGATATTTAGCTCTTTTATGAAAAAGATTGACATCCGTAAGGTTAAATTCAAACTTCATATCGTCAGCTTGAATTAGTTTGGCGGTTTCCGTTTCCGACGTAGATAGTAATTTATAATCATTATCTAATATCAAAAATCTTGTATTGGATGTTCCGAAAATATTGTCTAAACGCGAACATATTAAATTGTTGTTATTATTTAAAAAGCTCAGGTAATCAGCTATTATTCAACAACATTGTTTTAACTAAATTCGCGGTAAATGTATTTGTAACATATTGCAACAATATTGGTTTTTTGTTTGGGATATAGGAAAACCTAGTGTAATTTTTAAGCTTTGGACACATATCTCTCACGTAAACAAAAATATGCTATTTTGGTGGACTTGAGCTTTAAATAGATTCGAACATTTTTTCTAGTAAATGACCGGTAAGTTCCAATTATTAACTATAGTAGAACTAATCTATTATACAAATTCAGTAAATCACGACAATTGGTTTTTATTACTTCGGGATCTGACCACAAATTAAAAGTTAGTTGGTACCCACCGTACAATTTTTGCAAAAACACTAGAATATTCACAAAACTTTGAACTTGGAACAAAATTAAATTATTTTTTTTACTGTAGTACCACCTTATGCTGAATTTAGTTGCTGATCCATAAAACTAAAGTTACTTCAGTAGAAATCCACAAATTTTACTTATTAAAATGCAATAATTTCAGTAATTGGTCATTCAGTGGAGACTGCATTCACCATAATATATTAATTAGCCTACTTTGTAGCACAAACATTGGCGAGGACACTAGCAGAGCGCACTTTATTTGGGTTATACATGTATAGCAAGTGTTACTTATTAATTACTTTATTGTTTATAGATATTAAACGCCTAATGGGAAGAAGATTTGATGAAGCACCTGTTCAATCCGATCTTAAATACTTGACGTACAACGTTACGTCTAGTAAAAGCAATTGTTTAGTACAAGTTAATGCTGCTGGCAAGGAACAAGCTTTCACTCCCGAGGAGATAAGCGCAATGATCTTAAAAAAGATGAAAGAAATAGCTGAAGCATTCTTAGGAGAAAGAGTCAGGAAAGCTGTGATTACCGTGCCAGCTTATTTCAATGACAATCAACGACAGGCTACCATAAATGCAGCCAACCTTGCCGGACTACAAGTATTACGCATCGTAAACGAACCGACAGCTGCGGCCATTGCCTACGGCACAATAAAGGAAGATATAAGCGGAAACTTTTTGGTCTTCGATATGGGCGGTGGTACTTTGGATGTGTCGCTCGTTAATAGAAACGAATCACGTGTGATCATCAAATCTACAAAGGGAAATACAAATTTTGGCGGTGAAGATGTCACCAATATACTCGTCGAATATTTCGCTGATTTGTTTGAGAGGAAGCATGGAGTGTCTGTCCGCGATAACAAACGAGCCTTGCAAAGGTTGAGAAAAGAATGTGAACGCGCTAAACAGTCCCTGTCTTTTAAGAAAGATACTATAGTTTATGTAGATAGTATTTCGGATGGCATTGACTTGAAAGAGAAAATAACTCAAGCAAAATTTAATTCTTTAATCGAAGTACTATTCAAGTCCGTCCTTGATCCAGTTAAGAATGCATTGGAATCAGCTGACATCGCTCCTGAAGACATTAATAAGATAATAATGGTCGGAGGTTCGTCTCGTATACCAAAACTACAAAGCCTGTTGAAAGATTTCTTCCCGAATGGAGAAATTTATATGTCAATAAACCCAGACGAAGCTATCGCGTATGGAGCAGGAGTTTTCGCGGCCATTTTGAATGGTGTCGATATTAAGAACAAAGACAACTTTATCATTCAAGATGTTACACCTATGTCGTTGATTACGGATGTGGTAGATGGGGCAAGTGTCATTATTTCTAGAAATTCTATTTTGCCAACATCGAATACTAAAACTTACAGAACGATAATAGATAATCAAGCTATTATCCACTGTAATATATATGAGGGAGACACGGTTAGCAGCAACAATTTTTTGGGATGCGTTTCTTTAACAAACATTCCTAGAGCACCTGCTGGAAGAGAAAAATGCGACCTTACATTTTCCATCGATGAGAATGGTGTCCTTACCGTCAGCGCTGTATTGCAATCTACAGGAGAAAAACATGAAGTAGTTATAGACAGAACTTGCGCGCAATGAATCTTGTAGTAGTAAACTCTCAAGGTTTACCGGTACATCATATAGAAAGAAAAAACTAATTTGCTGACGGAATTTATACTTAGCATGGAAATTAACATTTTGTTCCTTCTAAGCTCTTTTCAGCATATTAAACATGACTTAGAATTTCCAGAAGTTTTATTTAAATGCAATCCATTTTCCTGTGGATATTTCCACTGTTTCTAAAGATTGTACTTTGTCAATTACTTCGTTAGTATGTTATTAAAGCATAACGTAGTATAAGCGGAAAGCTACATTTATAGAGACTATTAACATTGTGATATAATTAATATAATAATATAATTAATTAAATAACTGTTTTGAAGAACACTTACTACAGATTGTAGTAAATCTTCAGTATTTAATGCACTATGCGTCTTCATTTTTTACTTGTGTTTCCATTATTCATTTTAATAAACAAATTGCGAGTCTTCAAGTGTTTAAGAGTGTCCGTCGCGTGTGATATAACTGTATGCAAAATTTGACTAAATCATTTACTAAAATAAATTTGGTAGCACAGAATTCTTCCTTAAAAGTGGTTCCACACGGGTCAAGAAATCACATTTGAGACGTGCTGAAATATTATTTCGAACCGTACATACTACACACGCACGTGCGCGTCCGTAAACACGCAGGTACTAGAAACTATTTCGAACTTGTTTGTTGGTTGATTGGTCTTCTAGGAAATTTTTGTAGACTGTGGACATTTGATCAAGTGGCTACTTTTGTTCGTTTATATGAATTTCATACTTGTTTATGGAAGTCTAACTTTCCGCACTATAAAAATTGTGGAAAACGACAAAACGCACTTGTCGTATAAAGGCATCTTTATCTTTCAACTCGTCTCATTTGTTAATTAAGTTAAAAAGTTAATAATTTGTTAAATCGCAGTGACAGGTTCTACACCCTCATTTGTTGAATCGATTTTCACAACTGTGGTGTATAAGAAAACCAAAGAAGAGTATAAAATTTCTAAAATCTTTATATGAGATCCTTCTCATATAAAGATGTTCTGTCTTACGGGCATCGCCTTGTCTTGTATTGTAATTATGCATGTGTCTAGTTTCCTTAATTATGTTCTTGAGAACAAACTGAATATACTATTTTAATTTTAATATATAAATACAAAGCAAGGTTAAGATTTTATGTTGTTGAAAAGCAATAATGATGTAACTAAGAATAATATTGAAGTATAAAATTTAGAATAGCAAAGAAAGGAAAGTAAACAACTATTTACAAACATATATCAATTCGATGTTTCTAATTAAATAAGGTAAATTACTAATATCAAATAGGACAATTGTCTTAGTAACAAAGCAATAGAACACGCCACATTGAAGATAATTAACGACAAGAGTCCTGTAAAGTTAAACAAAACAAGAAATAAAGAGCGCAATACCACGTGACCAGGCGATATCGTGAAACATCAATATTTTGTGATGAAGTTTAATCTACTCTTACATGCAGAACGGCACATTTTATGTATTTAGTATGAATTTGAAGCTAATCTTTTGTAAGGTGCTGTTTTATGCATTGGCGGATATTCTATCACGAAATCTTGTGGTAAGGTTCCTTCTAATTTTAGTTTTGCTATATAGATGTGACACAGAGTTAAGCATCTAAGTTTGCCTGAGGTGCAAGTTTGCGAATGCAAATAAGGATTTTTAACTTGTATACGTTTACGCAAAATCGCATCTAAGGTAGGATGCTAAATCGGCAAACATTATGCAAACTCTGACAACACAAAGTTCTTCTCAAAGAGTCTCATCGAAAACTTTTCAGTAAAGCTGCAGGTTTTAAGGTACACAGTGAGTATTGCCGATATGAATATTCATGATTAAGTGACTTATTCAAAATACAAAAGGAATTAAGACATTACTAATTTGAGTGTTAAAAATCCTTAGCAAATTATTACAACGTTCCTTGAAGTCAAACAAAATTGCTTCAGATTTATTAAAATTAAGATTGTGTTTGAGATGCCCGTGTTGGGACCAGCAGGTACACCTAAAAGCTATTTGAAAAATTGAACAATACCTTCTTCCAGTTTTTAGTCACTTATCCGCGTCACGTCACGTCTTCAGATGGACAAATCCTTTACCATTTTCCTCCATTGCTGTTTGTTTTTGGTAAAACTTAACTTGGTGCGAAGTGATGACAATAATCAGTTCCATTTTAGAACTAACGGATTAGCAACGATATCTTTTTCATGAACGTACTTCAATTAATAGTTATTTCACGGAAATATACGAATCCAAATTTGTTTATATAGTTTGCTTTCACTTCACATAGAGTAGTGGGAAGTTAGCGCAAGTTGTACGAAAATTTGCACAAATCAAATTAAACGACCGTTCACATAACGATGTAGTGCAGAATTAAGAATTTACATAGTACGAAACTTTGACATTTTCACGGCGCTGCATTAATAAATAAATTAAACTTTAAATTTGTATGTCATGATTATTGCGGATGCTGCTAATAAACATACAAATATACAACATATAACATGGTGTAATTCTGGTCACTACAAACGAAATAATGCATTTTGTCCGCATTAATTCTTACACTAGTTTCGCATTACGAATTTGACAACCCAATTACCGCGTACATTTGGTACTTCTGAAATAATTAAAAAGGATTTTTAACGGAAAATGTTATAAAAGGATAACTGCCAGAATAAACTGCCACTTTCGAATAAATTAAGACTTGTCATTAAAGTTAAACTTTTGTTTGATTACACGACAGAGATATTGCAAGCAATTGATGCAGTACTATTATTTTATTATTATGAAAGAGTTAAGGATATTTACGAAGATATGTATTAAAAAAGGCAAAAACATATATGCTTCGAACCTGCTAGTTATTGAATTGTTCCTGATTGGGAAATTGTAGTAATGTACAAATTTATAAACAAAAAAAAAATTAAGTGGCAAGTATGAATTTGAAAATAGAAAAGACAACAAGCCGGAAGTTGTACAAAGTTCCTGTAAAATATGCAAATCATATTAGCCTTAAAATTCAAATTAGTCACAGGTTCACATTTGAAGACTACGCAGACTGTACTACTCTAACAATAAGCGAAATTGCGTACAAATCGTCTGACACTTACATTTAAGTTTCGGTGGGGTTAAACTGTTTACAAAAACATACCTTTTATGATATGATATCATATGTGTCAGCAAGGTGTTTCTTGGATTTTCTTTAATTTTGCGTATTTTATTAGGTATTTATACAAAAAGTGTAGCAGAAAACAAATTATCGATTTTAAATAATAGAAACATCTTAAAATGGCGTTCTATAGAAATATGTATTGTGTCATGGAAGATCGAAAAGAACATTTAACTTAATTTTTTGGTCCAATCCATTGCTTGTAGATTATACATGAATTAAAAATAAGCTTACTATAAGACCTATAGTAACATGTCACTACCACTTTAATATTTTACAACTCGAAATGTGAGAATCCGTAATTTCGTTGGTATTTCTAACGCAATTAAGGATTTGAAAAAATCTCAACCCCGGTAAGGAATCGAACTCGACACCTCCCGTTTGGCGGACAAACATGCTAACAAGTACACCAATAGTTTTATATCAGGAGAGAACTATTTTTTTTTTAATACCTACATGTTATTTGTATGCAGATATATTATAATATTTAAAATTAAACGTGTTGCGGGTTCAGACCGTGTCATGGTTAATTGAAGCAAGCTGCGCAGTTCATTTTCGCCTCTGGCATGGTTTACATGTTGAGTTACTGTGATCAACTGCTTCCCGCTCAGCTAGTTTTGCCCCTGGCGTGGTTTACCCATGAGAGTTACTGTGCTAATTGCGGTCTACCACCTTCCTTCTTCTCAAGAAGTTCCATATGATTGTGGGCGAAACGTCAATTAGTTTCAACTGATTCTCGCCGAGGAAGCCTACGTTATTATATTATAACATCTCAATAAACATATTCTTAGTTGCCAAATACACTAATTAATTAAATGTGAAAATCCGTCGCTTCCTTGGTATTTCGAACGTATTAAATATTTGAAAAAATTTTGTCTGCATATATTCTTACGTGCTAAATGAGGTTGAGTTTTTCCAAATATTTAATTACGTCCTACAGCAAATGCCAAGAGATTTTCACATTTCACCAACGGAAGCCAATATATATCAGAGATATAAAATTTTGGAAAAATGCTCGCCATTTTTATGTGCTTATAAATTTCTTTCGCAATCCTTGCACTAAAATTCGTTGACGTAGCCAAATACTTCGATACGCTTTGTAAATCAGCTGGGTATTTTAAAGTAAAATCTATAACAGTAAGTTGCAATTTTTATTCCACTGGTTTCATACGCTGCTATGCTATATTTAAATTGTAGAAGGAATCATTTAACAACCATCGTACAAGCAACGTACACCCAAGTCAAGAACTCTTAAAGTCATATTCAAACTAGTGTAAGTATCGGCAAACTCCGCACCACACAAGTTTAATTAATTATATAACATTAAACTTGTGTGGTGCGGAGGTTGCCAATACTTATGTGTTGTTTACTATACTACGCCACAATCCTTGCTATCATTATAGTGTTGTTAACACTTATGCGAATTCTTTCCGCTTGCAAAGAATCGAAATTTAATATATTTTTTTCTCTCGTAATGTGTGCTTGATAATTTTATTCTTTGTAACACTATATATTAACAAAGGCCACGCTTAACCATTTCCGCCTAAGAATATTGATGGTCTATCTTTTATTTAACTTGCTTGCTATAATTTATTTCGCAGATTCGCAATGGACTCTCATGTAATCGGCATTGACTTGGGAACCACATATTCTTGTGTGGGAGTTTACCAATATGGTAAAGTGGAAATTATCGCGAATGATCACGGCTTTAAAACAACTCCTTCATGGGTCGCCTTCAACGAGGAGGAGCAAGTAGTGGGCCATCCCGCTAAGTATCAAGCTTCACAAAATCCTGAAAATACAATTTATGGTAAGGAACACTGTAAGCCTCTTGTACATACCTCTCCAATTAGGCAAAATACTTTTTAAAATCTAGTCTGCGACGTTATGTGTAAGGATCTAGGTATTTTTCAAAACTTTTCATATTCCATACATGCATCGTATAGTGAATTCACCTGGTTTGCTGGTTGCTTGCTGGATAGAGAACAAATTTTTCGTATATTATTGAATAATACAAAAACGTACTCGCAAGTAAATGCACTGGAACAAGGTGCGCCTGAAGGCAGTGTTCTTGTGCCTTTCCTTTCCCTAAGATATTTTAATGCTATACAGAGTAGCAGGTCAAGAGGAACGAACCAAACTCCAGTAGTGATATTACACACGTAAAAATAATGTAAAGAAACTGTGTCCGGCTTCCATTTGCTTTCAAGTTATAGCGTGATTGCATAAAAACAAAGAATATTTTATACATCAACATTTTTATAATTATAGCGACCATTTAATAGATATTGAAAGATTCCGCTACCGACGTCTAAACATTTTTTGTTTCACCTTTGAAAGGATTGATCCAGATAGCCATAAATATGATAAGAAGCGAAACGAAGTTTTAATGTAGATCTGACCCTTTTTTACATGGGTAGTCAATGTAAGGATATTTTTATTTTATCTAAGACGTATTAACTTGAAAACAAGCCAAAATTTAAATATGAACCATTTACAAGAACAAATTTTGCAAATTCCTACAAACAATATTTAATTAGGTATTTATAATCCTCCTTCTTTCGCAATAGCCATTATTTTCATTTCTCATAAATCCCTGTCCACTGTTTAGAGCCACTTCGTTCTTGGTTTACCCCTTCTTCTTCTGCTCACACCCACCACTAAAATTTGTGTCGCACCGAGAAAAGTGATTCTGTTAATTCAACGCAAAAAATGTGTTACCGTTTTTGCGTTGACCTAACTCAAAATTCATTTAAATTAACACTTAATTGTATTTGATTCAATGCTACTTTTTGTGTTCGCGTTTTGTATTGAAGCAACACTATTTTGTTTTGATCCAACATTGATTTATCGGTAATATTATATTATTTCCACCAAATATAACGCCGTGCAGCAGTTTGACTATCCATCTATTTCCGTCTATTTATCTCATGAGAATGGGTTTGTGTTGCCTACTGGTTTCCCCAAGAGTCGACAAAACACGAGTCTGTCTAGTCTCTGCTAATTTCATGCGCATGGAAAATTGAGAACTTTAGCTATTTGAACATTAGAATGGTAGTAAATATAGTGTTGCTCCAGCATAAAACAATATTGATGCAACACTAAATGTGAACATAATTTTATGTATTGAATCAACACGCCAGTTGCGTTGTTCATATACACCGCTAAAAACGTGTTGAGCCAACGCCTTTTGCGTTCATCGAACACGACCTTTTTTTCAATGCGTATGTCGTACATCATCCAGTCTTGCCACGTGCCCTAACCACCTCATTCTCTGCGATCTTATTACGTTGGTTATATACAATTTCCTCCAGTTGGCACCGCAACACTATTACTTATTACCGATTGTTCGCATATCGCTTCTTCTGTTCTATGTTCTGCTACCTCAAGAACTTTCTTAAAATGGTTTTAAAATTCCACATCTGCAGACTGTCCCGTATACCTCCCACTAATTATCTCTGGTTTGTTCTGCTTCCTTTCATTTCTTATGTATTGATGGAATTTTTTAGCTCCTTATATAGGTAATTTCTATGTACTCCATCTGGTTCTTTCTTCTTTCTTCTGCATATCCTTCTTGCTACTTTCCTGTTCCTACTCTGTTCGAAATTCTTTCTGTTTTTCTCTGCATGTCCGCTGTATGTCCGTGTATATGTAATATGTGGGAAGTATTCGTATTTATAAACGATAAATGTTAGTACGTTACATGAAAATCTAATCATAATAAAGATATATTCCACTAGAAGAAAGTCAACTTCCTTAAGTAGTAATCCCTATTTTTGGTCATCTCTACGTAGTCCTTAACTATATTGTGCGTTTTCTTTTAATTTGCCAGGGACACATCAGGCATTCCATGACATTCAGAATATTTTTAGAAAATAGGTCCTTATCCATACAACCGTCTACTAAATTTTCAAAAAGTATTTTCATTATCTTGGGAGGTAAATCTGAAAAGCCGTCGTGATTGATCCTGACTAAAAATAAAAAATTTCTTCATTTTAGATATGAAACGTTTACTCGGCCGACTATACAACGACCACACTGTGCAAGCCGATATCAAGAATTGGGCTTTCAAAGTTGTTTGCGATGATGTACTTCCTAAAGTTGTGATACGTAGAAACGGTATGGATACGGCATTAAATCCTGAAGAGATAAGTGCAATGGTATTAACGAAGATGAAACAAACAGCTGAAGCTTATTTAGAAACCTCCGTCAAGAAGGCAGTCATAACAGTACCGGCATTTTTCTCCGATTCGCAAAGGAAAGCAACCTTGGAAGCCGCGCAAAAAGCTGGTTTGGAAGTAATGCGCCTTTTGAACGAGCCTACTGCCGCAGCTATTGCTTACGCTACGATCAAAGAGGATATGAGAGGAACAATTCTTGTATACGATTTAGGAGGCGGTACTTTAGATGTGTCTATACTTACCGTAACAGACACTTATTACAGAGTTAGGGCTACGCATGGAGATACTCACCTCGGCGGCCAAGACTTCAGTAATAATCTACTTAAGTACATGATGGGCGTTTGTAAGCAGAAATATAAGAAGGACATAACACATAACAAACGCGCTATAAGTCGTTTAATGCAAGAATGCGAAGATGCAAAAAATAAATTGTCGTTTGCCGTTCAAGTAAAAATATCCGTTGACTGTTTGGTTGATGGTATCGATTTTTGTGAGAATATCACCAGAGCTAAATTCAATGAAATAAATTTGGATATATTTAAAGCAACATTGGAATCCGTCACTGGAGCAATAACGTCTGCTCAAATAACCAAAGAGGAAATAGACAAGATAATCATGGTAGGAGGATCGTCTAGGATTCCAAAACTACAATCCTTATTGCAACAATTTTTTCATAAAGAAGTTTATACATCGATCAACCCCGACGAAGCAATTGCGTATGGAGCAACTGTTTTCGCAGCATTTTGTGGCGGCGTGGACGTTAGAGATAAAAGCAATCTCATAATACAAGATATCATACCTATGTCACTGGGAATTGGTACCGACGTAAATTATGAAGTCTACTCTCTTGTAATTGCAAGAAATTCTACCATACCTATCTCAAAAGTGCAACAATATTATACTCTTCACGACAATCAAACGACAGTAACATTTCCAGTGTATGAAGGAGAAGATCCTGAAACAAAAAATAATATCTTTTTAGAGAAGTTTAGTATTAATGATGTGCCTCCTCGACCGAAAGGCCAAGAAAAGTTTGATGTCACATTTACTATCGACACAAATGGTGTATTAAGAATCACAGGAAGAAATATATCTACCGGCAATGAAGTTAGCATTGTCTCTGTTAGGAAATTTTGAGACATCTGTCTAAGAACCTTCCAAAATGCTTCCACATCATAGTACAGTTAATGAAAATATTTGTACAAAATGTCTATTACTTATAATAATCCCAGTGCTTTCACGAATACAGACAAATTTATAAAAAAATAATATACCTATGAGTAGAAAACTCGAATAGGAGAAAGTAGACCAGCTCTAGAAAATTTCTACTATTATTGTTGTAAACCAGAATGTTGTTAATCGTTTTGTTTTCATTATTTGTAACCTTACTATTTCTATCATATAAGTAGTTGGCAGGGAGCAGTAGCCAAAACAGGAGAAAATACTTTTCTACAGCAACTAGACAGGCTCGTGTTTTGTCTACTCTCAGGAAAACTGTTAGACAATACGGACTCCTCCTCATGAGACGAATAAACAAGACTCTAGTCATTGTAAAAAAGTAGTTGTTTCTCCTACCCGCTTAAATTTCTTTTTTTGTCTCAAGGTGGCCCATTACTCGTGCCTTAATAAAACTTATTATATTATAATTTATTCATTTCTATTAAATAAGGAAACAAATGAAACTAGCATTATTGTTTCTAAACAAAAAACAAGGATTTAATAGGTTTGAAAATTCAAGTGGTGCGAAATGAGCAAATCCTAGGATTCTCATAAAACTCCGTGTATGTTTGATTTAAGAACGGACAAAGTCTACAGTCTCTCGTTATTATTATGCTAATTTAAAGATTGCAGAAAATAAAACATACGTAACCTACTTGCTTCGCCACATCACAGTCATTCACCGATACTACATAAAATGTAATATTTCTTACCGTAAACCGTGTTCAAAGAACAACTTGCCTTGTCCAGAATCCTAAATATTTCTTTATTGCTAATCTTTCTAATATGTAATATTAACGTAACAAGACCATTAAGTGCATTACACCTTTATCTCTATTTGTCAGTAGTTCACAAACCATGGTCGAATTTTGAAAACTAAACCCAACATACACAATTACTAACTATTTCAATAAAAGCAATTTCCGGCTACTTGTCAATGTTTAGTGGAAAACACTATTTCTGTTAAAACAAAGTAGGTAACGAAATAAACACTTTTCCTAATATGTGTCTTTTTATTTATAATAATTGCTTAAATACACATGGTTAGATATTCACCGCCCTTTGACAATTCTGTTGCGTGAAAATTCTAGTCTGCTCGAAGAGTGACGAAGGCGGTGACAATGAAAAAATCATTGCTAGAAATATTAATCCTTAACCAAGCCTCCGTTAAGCACAAAACATCAAAATCACAAATTGATAGAGCTTTATAACAAGTGTTAATTTTAGAATTAAGTCGTCTAACATGTAAAGACACTGTATGGTATCGTCCTTTTTCAGCTAGTTCAATTAAATCATTTTAGGTTCTCCGTGTGCATATTTAATTTTTAAGTACAAAGAAGGTATTAAAAAAGCATCTTGCTCCCCCTTTGGCCTACTTTGATGATTTAAAAATCTATTCGACGTTCTCCTGAGCCCGATGATATTGTTTTGCTATAATACAACTTGGATGTGGTTACTGAATGGAGCGAAAACTACGACTTGAATTTTAATATTGCCTAATGTTGCAAAGTTACATATAAAAAGAAAATTGAAACCTCTACTTAATACTTATATTATCTGTAGCACACCGTTATCCACTAGTGAAACCTTTCATGATCTGAGAATTATTTTTGACTTTACACCACACTTACTCCGCATCTTAATGACTTGAGTGGGTCAGCATTCGGAATGTTGGGATTCGTCACAACAACTTACCGATATCATCGCCATTAGGCTTGTTGTACAATACATTTGTCGTCAGTAAGCTCGACTGTGGCAGCATTGAATAGTATCCCATGTATTCGAAGCACTCTCACATGTTGGGGCAGATTCGGCTAAGGTTCTTGAAATTCATAACTTACAAAACAAATTATAGGTATCCCGTACGGGGTTCTAACCTAGACGGCACTGCATATGCTGCCACTTACAGCACGAAGAGAGATCCATTGCTTCTAAATAGACTACACAACAACAATATGGAGTGCTCATATTTACCGCCAAGACGTATTAATAGGCTCATTAATTTACTCGACGTGTCGCAAAGGTAGTCGACATTTATACCATGGCTTATTCAACTCTACCGCCAAAACAAGTATTACCAAGTTCAAGAATCAGTTGACATTTTAACTTTTTTTTTCACGTCGTTCAACATTTATTTCAACATCCACATATTTTTAAATATTAAAAATCATCAAAGGTGGCTGCGGAAATAAAACAATCGCCAACGCGATTAAACAATACCGTGTGATGACGCTTAATTTTATATTTGACATTGAGTCTATCTGCCATCCAGGTAACTTATGTCTGAGTAAATCTCTAATGAAAAGGTGTTAACTTGAAGAACTCAAATTAGAATTCAAGTGAGAGTCAAAGTAATTATTCAGAAGTAGCTGTGTTTTAAAAAGAAACACATGAACGTAGTATTTATGAAGTGGAACTTCGATAAATAAGGTTAGTTGTCGTTTAAATTTCTATAACTCACTCTAAAATTTCATTTAACAAATCAAATAAAAGTCAAAATTGCAGAAAATGTGTTTTAGAGACACTTCCGAATACCACGACTTCCAATTTCATTCAGATAACTTCGAAAAGCATTAATTTCCAAATTTTTTCAATTTTTTTCCATGTAAAATGTTACAGTATCTAGCAAATCTTGCAAAAAATAAACATACATCTTTCAGTAGAAGCAAAATGTGTAGTAATATACAAGGCGCTTCATTTTGAAAAATATCACTTCACTGTTTTTGCGTACCCTGTACATCTCAAGATTATTTCAGACTGTACATTAGGATTTCTCATGTATTAAAAAGTACTATCTAAGTACCTCATACTGTTCTCTTGCCTTATACATACATATGTCAAGCACGACTTTAGGTTTATTTTAAGACTGCATTTGATTCTTACATCGAGTGAATCTCGTTGTTCCATTTACAATGAATTCTGTGCGCCCTTGTATAGGATCGGATCCCACTGTGCGTAGGATTACGATTGACATTGAATAAAATTAAAAAATTCGAATATTCTAGATATGAAACTCTTGATTGGACGCCTATACAATGACCAAACCGTACAAGCCGATATTAACAATTGGCTCTTTAAAGTAATTTCCGATGGTTGACTTCCTAAAGTTATAGTACGGAGAAACGGTTGGAATATGACATCAAGTCCATAAGGGATAAATGCAATGGTACTAACGAAGATGAAGCACGAAGTGTCTAGAAACCAACATTAAAAAGGCATAATAGCACCGGCATTTTCTTCCGACTTCCAGAGGAAAGCAACCTTAGAAGCTGCGCAAAAACCGGCTTCGAAGTAATGCGCCTTGTGGACGAACCTACTGCTAGAGCTGTTGTTTACGTTATAATCAAAAGGGATATAAGACGAATAATTCTTATATAAGATTTGAGAGCCGGAACCTTAGATGTGCCTATACTTAGCGTGACAGATGCTTACTGCTACGTATGCGAATACTTAGCTTGGCGGTCAAGACTTTATTAAGAGTTTATTTAAGTACATGGCAGATGTTTGTACGTGACGCATAACAAACGCGATGTAAGTCGTTTAATTGCAAGAATGCGGAAACGCAAAAAATAAATTGTCGTTCACGTTTAGCGTAAAAATATCCGTTTACTGTTTGGTTGATGGTACCGATTTTTGTCAAAACATCACTCGGGCGAAATTCAATCAAATAAGTTCGGATATATTTAAAACAACATTGGAATCCGTTACAGGAGCGATAACGTCTGCTCAAATAACCAAAGAAGAGACAAATTAAATAATCATGGTCCAGAATTCCGAAACTACAATCGCTAGTGCGCTAATTTTTTAATATAGAAGTTTATATGTCGATTCATCCTGATGAAATAATTGCATACAACACAACGGTTTTTGCAGCGATTTCTAACGGCATTGAGATTAGGGACAAAGGGAATTTTATAATAAAAGATATAATTCCTATGTCATTGGGAATTTCCGTTATTAAATATGGTAAGGGCGTTTTGGCAGACTCTACCAATGTACCAATCTCAGAAGTAAGACGACACCTGACGAGTGAGGATTACCAAATGATGAGGAATTCAAGTTTACGAAAGGAGACGCTCCTAAACCAGAATATAATATCCTTCTAGAAACATTTTGTATTAACGATGTGTTACCTCGACCGAAATACGAAGAAAATAATTTAGTTACATTCGCGATGGATATAAATGATATATTAAAAATCACAGAGAACAGTGTATCTACCGGAAACGAAGTTAGTATAGTTTTTTAATAGGAAATTTTAAAACGTATCCCATAGTACCGTTCCGAATATATCCGATCAAGCTGGATGTGACCATAGGATCGACTCCTAGCCTGTATACTTTGACACGCATAAACATTTTCTTGTACTGATAATTAAATGTGGGTGTCAATAACAATGTTTATCACAGCCGGCAGATGTCAAGTTTGTCTATCATCGGCTTTGTGGAACAATAATCAGTTTATTTAACGTTCCTCCTTGAAATTGCTGGGATTATACTCACAGTGTACGACACTATCGTTTAATAAAGATAACAAACAAGCTGTATTTATTAATTTCTTTATTTCCTAATATTATACAACAATCTTTTATACAAACATTTAACTATACCTAAGTAGTGGTTTGTTC
This sequence comes from Oryctes borbonicus, assembly GCA_902654985.2. Lineage (NCBI taxonomy): Eukaryota > Metazoa > Arthropoda > Insecta > Coleoptera > Scarabaeidae > Oryctes > Oryctes borbonicus. The sequence continues at coordinate 4,083,539 of LR736888.1, forward strand.
GTTAAACAACCACTTTCAAAAGTATACAATTCAAGAATAACACTGTAAGATAGGATTCAAACTATATATACAATATATGTACATTGAAATAATTTACAATTTCATCCGTGAATGGTATGGACAATAAAGTATATGTACAGCATGATCCCTCAAATCAATTTAACGGAAAAGTTTTCAAAAAAAAGTATTCTGAGATAAGTGCGCAACATAAAATTATATTGAAGTATACAAGGTGTTTATTTTTCGCAACACTCGATACAAGTCAAATTTTTTATATCAGAATTCTACACATTCTTACGTTTTTAGGTGCCTATTGACATCATTGCAGATTTTTGCGGAATGACGCTCTTCCTTTAATGGTCGATGGCGTACACGCTAAGATGGTGATTTAAATTTTATTCAATCGAATACTTTTTAGAGTTTTCAACAAGATACGACATAACAAGATTCTACAAGATGAGAATCTATGTTTGATTCATCTTATTTCGATTTTTCTAAATAGAACATCCTGTGTATTTGTACAAAATGTAATAGAATTGACGTTCTACAAAATAGTGTGTCCTTCTTTAGTAAATTAAACATGAAGCTATGGAAATAAGGTTTTCGTTTCAAAAAGTGATGTGACAAAGTACTATACATTTTTGTTTCCTTAAAAATATTTAGTAAAGTAAATGTGCAAACATAGCACTTTTTGCTACAGTTCGCAGCATTTACTCGAATTCTTCTACAATTGTAGCATCTACATCTTTCTAATAAACATAAATGCACAATAAAAATAGAAAATAAGTGATTAGAGCGCAACATAAAACAAATAGCTTTATTTAGAGCAAGACGGTTTTTCATCAGTAAAAAATATAATGAGAACATAGTGAAATCTGTTTAGAAATCCTCTTAATTTAGGTAAATAGAAATATTTATATAATCTTGTGTGAGATAATGGTTGTTGGAAAAATTTTGGACCTTTTCTTCAGCTTGTCCAACTTAGAAACATTTATGCAAAAACTTTCTGGATATTATTTTGTCTAATGTGGTCATTACACAAAATAATACTGCTGAGATACTAATGTATGTTCAACAAAATAGAAGCAATTACAATTGTAGGCAAAAATCAAATGTATTTCGTTGCAGCATTTCTCCATTTTAGAAAGAAGGTTATCTGCAAAACTTTATGTTTGATTTACAAAAGAGTGACACATTTTATAAAAGAAATCTGGCACAGTTTCTCTATTAGATCTTGGAAAAATATACAAATTGTTTCATTTCATAAAAATGAGATGGCATAAACCAAACAGCTATCTTATTTAGTTGATATAGAAAAAAATCAATATTTAAAATATCGGTCCGCAACCAAACAACTGTATTTAGCAAAAATAATATCAACTAAATTTCACCTCTCTTGTACATCCTGTACAGTTACATATAATTCTATGTTGTGTAGCACTTGTCTGCGAATATTTATTATTTTAAATCTTTTACTCTAAATTGCTTGAGGTATGAATTATCTTTCACCTACGCACTAGGTGTACACAATGTGCAGTAGGCAAAATAAGTTAAGTCACCCCCATAGCATCCAATTTGTTTCCGGTATTAGTTACCGTAGCAATATGGATAAATAAATTATTCTATTCTAAATGAATGTTTAGAATAGCAATTATGTAGTTATTGTTTTCCCTCGATATTGTATTTATTTACTATTTTGTTCTTACTTACAATTATATTTATTACGAATTTTGTGGTTTGAAGCATTTTTACTTTGATTTTGAGAAGTGGTTTTATTTCAATGTTGTTATTTTATTTATTATTGGTTTCGAACAATAAAGTCTGATAATAATTGTCAATTATTTTATTATAATAACACATTTATTGCTTGCAGACGAAATGAAATTAACGAATTTATTAGTAGATTGTAGTAGACAATTGAATTGAAATGGATAACTATGACAAGCAGTGAACCATAAAAGGAAGACATAACTTATTTTGCCCACTGTATATACATACATACATGATAAACATCAAGGTTCGATTTAGCTCAACAGAAATTCCTTAATCTACAATCACGGGTGCAAATATAGGAATAACGACGAAGATACTTTTTGCACAACAAAATATTCTGCTTCTTATATTAAATGAAAGCAAAATGGTGAAGCTTGCTAGCATTTCTGATGAACGTTGAAGCGAAGACTTGTTGATTTTAGAAATTCAGATCAAAATAAGTTAACTATTATATTTTTCTAAACAACCACCCAGAAACACTACTCTGCATCCATTAGAATTTCGCCTTAAGAACATTGGCGACAACAGTTTGGTAATCTTCTAAACAAAAATCATAAAAACGGTACTCTGGAAAATACTGAAATCTTCGTGTTGGTGAGTGCGTTAATATGTAATATTGTCTATTAGATATTTTACTATTTTCATAATAGTATTGGCGTTAACCCTTCCATTCACTGCGTCATCAAATGAGGACAACCTCTTCTGAAACTCTTCCTTTGTAACTCAACTTATTTTAGTCAATCTATTACATTGTAAAAAAAAATTATTCGTTCTCTTTACATATATTTTTAAGAATATATTTTGAAACTATAAAGCTTGTATTAAAATTTCTCAAAAAGATCATAGTTACATTGTAGCAAATTGTAGATTTTTCTCTTCATTCTGGTCGAAGGAAGGGTTAAGCGGCAGCTTGTTTATATATACGTAACCCAACAAATATTGTACAAGATGCACAGCTGTTCCGCCTTATGACAGGCATCTCTCATATGCCAAACTTCTCATTTCTATTGCGAAAGAGGTTGTGCTTCAATTTTAACAAAAGATTAAGTCTGCGTTGATAAAATCTTCACTAATATCAAATTTATCACTTTACTAATACCAACTTTTTGGCGAAGTAATGGAGCTAAAATCAATTACAAAAGTCGTAATTAACGGTTTTTGCTCATTTGAAGAATGAAACCCAAACTGCATATTATAAAAAGAAGAAGCAGACAATTGCCCGAATGAAACATAATATGTGTAGATGACCACAGTTGTCTAACTGGACTAGCTGGACATAATTTATAGCTTCTTAAAAAGGACTTTGCAATATGTTTAACACCCTGTACATTATTAACGATATTAATATTAGTCAAATTATCCTTATGAATTATGTTCCAATTGTTTATAGTTACGTATTCTGCTGGAGTTCCTTCTACTGTGAGTACGCAAATACCATAACTGTCACGGACAATTTTATACACAATTTTGTATGGTGAGTCTTTTTACCAAATTCAAATTCCTTTCAGTGTTCCACTAGATAAGTAGCACCAGTCCATAGTACATCATCAACGAAGTTATTTTTGCTTTCGATATTGTACATATTTACACTTAAACGAGATAGGACGGCGTACATTAACTAAAACTAACACTCTTCTTTCAGTAAGGCCGCCATACGTCCGAATGTCTTGCACTTGAATTTCTGTAAGCTTTAATGTCACTGGAACTTACTTCGTCTCTCTGTTTAACTAATGTAACGGATGCCTTCTTACCTTTGTACACTGTTAAGTTGATACCTTCATCCTTGGTGATGGTTTTCTTATCTTCTTCTTTGGACGAGACTTCCTTCTTCTCCTCGTTTTCTTCGTGTTTTGTTGTATCAGCAGAAATACTCTCGTTTGTATCTGGCGTATTTATCTTACAACCAGAACTATCTGGGTTTTGAGTTGGTTCTTGCGGAGAGATGCTTCGATTTGGTAATAAGGAATGATGCTTCAGTTGCATCCAAGACCATTCTTGGGGATAAAAATGTGAGTACAACCATTGGCCTGGCGGTGGTATTAGAGGTGTGTTTAAGAAGAGACTTGCTGCAAGCGCGTTATTAAATAAATGATTCCCCTGCATTGGTGGCGCTGTGAGACCCGGGAACGCTGGAGAAGGTTGCGGCGACGGCGTCGGGGATGCTGTAACTGATATGTCGTCTTCTGGCGGAGAAAGTGGACCACCTGCGGTAGTTAGCAGACCGACTTGATTTGGGGAGTTTTTTGGAGATGTTGTACTATGCGCGTTGCAGTTGATTGAAATTGGTCCTAGGGATGATGACGTCGGCTCTAGTAAGTTAAAATTAATTAAACACTAAGAAACAAATAAGCTGAATGTAGCTTATTACCATTTCCTAATCTAGGTGACGTATTTAATGGTCTATCTAGAGCGGCGAACATATGGTGCGGAAAATGAGGATGATGGTGCGGTATGAACGGACCCGATGGATATGGATGTCTGCCGCTGAGCAATGCCCAATCAGGATGATGCGTTTGTAAACCGAGATGATGCGCCAAACCTGAAACAATAAATGTAGCGTGGATGACCATAGATTAAAAAAATATAGAGGGCTGAAATCACAGCGAGATAAATTAGCTTTTATGTTTATCTGCTTAAACTGGTACTACTCCGAAGTGAAAAATTTTGGGAACACGACAAGGTATCGGCCCAAAATATATACCATGTATTTTCAGAAATTCGTAAATTTCCGAAACAATTGCTCCAAATTGGTTAGATACCGTTGTGCACTTACAGACTTTCCAAAGTTACCTTTGATTTAAGGTTACAGTTTTCACTAATTTAACACACTAATTTAATATGTTTTTTAGAAACATATAAGTAACAAACCTACCTTATTTTTATTTTTTTCTTTGTTTTTTATTTTAACCTGGGCCTTATTGTTTTATAATTGTAGAACTAAATTAGTTTACTTAAGAATATTTCAGTATTGATACGTGGCTCAGAGGAAGGTGGTGTGCCTAGCAAATGGCAGAAAAAAATTTAAATCAATTGTCTAATTAGCCTTTAATTTAAGACTTAAACTTGAATAACTGATACTTTAATAGCTAAGATGCCAACAAAAAATGTTCATTTATTGCAACGCTGACTATAAAACTGAGAATTGTGCAAACTGTGCCAATTTCAACAATTTTTTCCTATTTGTGCATATTTCGATGAAATATGCATTTTGTAAATTTTTTACATATCTTGTAATTTTGTAATTAGCAAATACAAAATGTAAGGGCCTGAAACCATTTATCAAAAATCTAAATTCCCTCTCATTGTTAAATTAATTATATTTATATGTATTTTCCTGTAAAAAATAATTGGATTCTAATGATATACTCAAGCATAAGAGGAACTGAGAAAGAGAAGATGTCTGAAAATCGATTAATTTAGAAAACATGTTGTAGATATTGGAATTAAATATAGTCTATCGTGCTGTAATATTAAATGTACCTCCATATATTTTTAATGGTTGCTGTTAGGGCTGCTGCTCGAAACCGGGTACTCAGCTACTTGCAATTTTTAGCGTCCGTTCTAATCGAATATCCGGTTTCGGATACCCGAAAACAGTTCTAAAAGCGAATGGTTAAATATCCGGTTTCAGGTATCCGGTTCTAGAACCGGTTACTCGGATAAACGAACTGGGTGGTGCGCTGGATGGGTACCCCGTTCCTGAAAAAGACTGTTTTCGACAGCCCAAAAATATGTATGTATATGCATTATTTATTGCTCTTCGAAAACGGGTACCTGTGTTAGAACTTTAGAACTACCCAACTACTCGAATACCCGATTTCGCATACCAGAAAACGGTTCTAAAAAATAGTTGAGTACCGGGTTCCGGTTCGAGTTCGAGTGCTGGGCTAACTGATTTTAGAACCCGGTTAACCTGGAACCGGGTTTTGCGCTGAAGAGGTAAGCGATTCCTGAGAAAGTCAGTCTTCGGCAGCCCTGATTGTTATTTGTTATAAATATTGTACGTCAAACATATAAGAGGCTTTCTCTTTCTCATTTTCTTCCAGAAACGTCCTGTAAATGTAATTTTATCTGAGTTACTTTCTTTTCCTTTCAAAACTTGATTTTTTTATAAGAACACTAATCAGGGCCTTGGTGGTCGCTTGACGTTTCTAAATATTGAGGTAGCGCGGCATTTCGAGACCTCCGTTTATAAAAAGGTCGTGCATGTTTATTCTGTTTATCAGAACTTATGTTGTGAAACGAAGAGAAAGCAGCCGATGAAAATGAAGTCAAATTCAAATAGCAACTCAAATGGAAAATTATTTATTACCTACATCCGACGCAAGTATATGGAATTTACTTGAATAGCACAATGCATACGTAAAATTATTCTCGGAAAAGGATCTCAACAAATTAAGAATCACCAATTTCCATTACACCAGAATTTTAAGCAATGGAGAAGCAATTTAAAGATCTTGGCTAATTTATTCCGTTAAGAAAAATACAGTCTTCTATTTTTGCTTTACGTTATTTGGAAAGTTCGATCAAAGTTAAGTTTTAAACTGCTTTGGACTTGATCCAAGTAAAGCGCGGAAACACGATCGATAAAGTTCTGCAAAGGCTATTGAATACGGAATGTAGTGTACTGAAAGGAATAGTTGCGACAATAAAAATGAGGGCACACCAATGTGTAGTATTTCAAGGATCAACTGGAAAATTATAGGGAATGATAATTTTTTGAAAAATATTGTACTAGATTTGATTCTACTATTGGTGATGATGATTTTCGATATATTCAAAATTAAGTTGAGTCTAAGAACTGGTAAACAACTTATTTAAATAATAACATCTAAGATGAATCGATAGCCTTATTTAGCCACGCAGTTCAAGAATAATGGTCGAAATATTTGTCAATAATTGTTGACTCTAATCGAACCATTGCGAATAGTTTCCGCTAATTCTTAGATGTGTAGTATTAAAGAGCATCAAACAGATATATACCATTGAAGAATACTTCGTAAACTTGACTTAACCAAGAAAAGATTCTACGAATTAGATCTAGATATTTTGAATATTAAAATACAAGATTATGACAATGAACATAAAGGAGTGTAAGAAGGTTTCTTTCTACCATGTGCCATGTCGCAAATGATACGGCTGCTTGCACCGGAGAAATTATTGGATTTTTTTCATTTGGTTTAAGAACTATATGTATTTCTTCCGGCTCCCCAAAAATGTGGAGTGCTCTAATTGCAGAGTTAAAGCAATAATCGTTGAAAGCTGTCGATTGTCAAGCAGGATAGATTCTCTAAAATCATTGCGATATACAATCTGCGCAGTTTGTGATGTAATATTTATAGCTGCAGAAAATACCACTCAAGATACCAAAACCAAGAACAAAGCGATAGGGTTAGCAAAACAATTTTAACGTTAGTAAATTATTTGCAGGATTATTTTATGGTGTGATAGCCTTTTTCAAATTAATGAAGTCCCTTCATCCATCAGTTACCGAAAGTTGACCTCATAGAATGCGATAATATTCTGGAGTATGTGGTAAATTTTGTATTGTATTTAATTTAAATTTTAGTTAATCCATTTCACTTTGACACATGAAAATACATATTTTAACATCATCAAATTACAATTTGGATTAATCTAAAGTATGTATTTAAAAATGTTATGGAAATTCTAGAAATATACAACTTACTTCGACAAGTAAATGTTCGGATGCTGGAAAGATGTTATCAGATGGTCATGGAAAACATAATTGAACACTTCTGTCCTCTATGCAAGTAACCTATTGTTAATGTCCACGCGAATGACAGTTTTCATTTTTAGTGCATTGGTAGAGGTGCCTTTATTTCACAAAAATTGCGCAATATTGTTGTGTTGCAATATTGCCGGGGAAGATCATTAAGGCAAGTCGCTGCTCAATTAGGAATCGCAAAATTATCGGTAAGAAATATTGTCAAATAATACAAACAAGCCGGAACCATCGAAATTGGAAGGAAAAGTGCTGGTAGACCTAGAATTATAACCGAACGAAGCCAAAGAAACTTGCTCACCATTTGCAAAGCAAATCGCAGAGCCACTCATTTTGTATATTTCATATAACTTTAGCGTAATTCCTTCTACAAAGCTCAATCTCTATAGTATCCCTTCCGCAACTCACTCTGTATATTAAATTATAATTACATCTCCATTATTAATAAGAGGCAAAAATACTTTTTTACGCGTTACTACTAGACGTAATATTCAATGTTATCATTCGAAAACAGGCAAACAATACTCGAGGCTGCTAACATCCTGCCTGAGGACTCAATAATAACCTCTATAATCCCATATTTCCTGCAAACAATAACTTTCCAAGCCGGTATAGATCTTGATACTAAGGTTAGATCCAGGTCCTTGCGGCCCGCCAATAAGGTCTGAGGCTGCCCCACCCGACCAATAGGACGTCTCAGAGTTAACCCTTTCGCATAGCGTACGTCTTCGGCGTTGCGTTACGCTTTCAGGACTTGCCTGGTCGACTTTAATATCGTGTGTTTCCTTTTCGGTTCGTTTATCCGACCGTTTTACTATATGTTTTATGATCGTGTTGCAATTAAATTTCGGTTCTCTGGTCGCTCGATTATCGATCTCTCCGACTGCCGCCGTGACCGGGAAAACCTTCCTAAGAAGAATCCGACCATCGCGTCGCGGAGAAAGGGAAAGAATGGCGCAAGCCGCGCTACTTCGTTTTAGGTCGGGAGGATGTAAGCGGGTACGCGAGACTCCTCGGTACAAAGTGTGTTGGGAGTAATGAGACCTCTATGTTATTGATTTTCATATTCCTGCCACCTCAAGACAATAGGGTCACCGTAAACACGTCAATTGCTGCGAATATGTCCCTGGCTCTCATCGCTAGGAATAATTTTCAAATTTCGTCGGTTACAGCTTATATTTTCTTATTCATCTTTCTTCTCGAAATGTCTTATTTCATACCAAGAAATATAGAACAAGCAATCTAATTAGATAGAAATAAATTTATTTTATTAGAGGAAATTTTTCTGAACCCACCGTCCCTCATCGTGGTATTTATTAACTTTGCATTATATTTCAATTCGAAGTCATTTGAGGTTTTTCTCGTTGATAGAGTGAATTTGAAAGTAATTCAAAATAACGGCACTAATGACTTTTTTCCTTCTCTCATTTTTACGTAAAGGAACAATTTTTCCGAAATACCTATCTCCATATAGTGTTAATGTAGGAAGGTTGCTCCAAAATGAGGTAATACACATAGCAAAAGCGCAAACAAGAATTTGAACATATTTAATCTTCATCTTAACCTTGATAATATAGGATCAGGCAACGGATCACAATGATTAAAGAGAGAGAAAATGTTTTTTCAAAGCACTAGCTGTAGTGTAAGAGAACGGACCTACTATTTCAACTCTTGCTATAAAAAACTTCCATAGAACGTTCAAAAACTAAAAAAAAAGAAAGCTAAACATGTATCAGATTTCGAAATATGCATATAATTTGTTAGTAAAATGCTGCTTTGTTCCATTAATTAGTGATGTAGTCAATAAAAGTAATTAAAGACTCATTCTAAGAGCCAGCACAGGAAATCTACGTTTCCGTACACCATACAGCCTGTCTGCTTCATTAAACGATTTTCTGCAGATATACTAGGTTGGAAATGTTAGAAGATAATTGCGAAGTCTAAGCCGATTATCATCTATTTCCAAATACTCCTTGCTCGAATTGATTACGTCATCTACAATTACTAAATATATGCGAGTCATGTGATGAACCGGGCCACCGATAAACGACATTACGAATTCTTAGTTTATAATTATATACTGTTTGAACATTTAAGGAAAAATAAGCCTTGTCATTCCTATATATTTCAGCATTTCAGCAATAAATGGAATAAATTGGAAGCAGAGGCTGAAATGAACGCTACGATTGAATCTTTACATGCATATAATGATGTAATTCCAAAAAGGCTCTGAATTACATCATACGCATCGCCAACAACAATAGAAAGCTGTGTATTATATCAACTTAACATCGCAATTGCTCTGGATAATCTATGAACAATTTTGCTAGCTTCTTAATTCCAGCCAAATAGTATTTCCAAAACTCCCCGTTGCATAAAATTGGAAGATCATTAATAGTAATATATTACGTCAAAGTAGAGAGTCAAAGTAGAATGGTGTAAATAAAATAAAATGTTGCACTTGTTTAAATTATCATGTTTTCCTCAATTTACGAGGTTGTCAGATGTTTTATTGTTTCTCCAATTCCATTTGAAACTCGCTTAATTGTAGGTTTCCTTTCTTAGCTAACAAAAGAGTTGGAGTCTTCCCATATTTCAAAATTATTTGGATAATTACCTATTACCAGACTGAGTGATATAAATAGAATAAAAGATTTCCATGAATAGTTCTGCAGTTAATTTGTCTCCCGAGGCAAAAAATTTAGGACTAATAATTAACAATTTATTTAGGTATGAAATGTGGTGAAAACTCTTAATATTGCTTACACCAACTTGAAGTTGTTGTACCCACACAAAGACATTTTTAGCATTAAAACAAAAACCATGCTTTATGGGGGCTGTTTAGATGGAAGCTAAATTGGTAGATTAGAAAAAGTGAAGAATACCCGCATGTACTACTTAGGAAACATGACAGAATCTCCTACAATCTCACAGTTTTCCAGATTCATTTTATATAACAAGATCTTGTTTAACAGAAAGCCTCTTCATTTACGAAACAAGATGAAATTTCGTAGATGTCCACGACATTAATCTCAGTAACAAAAATTTTACAACAGCTCCTAGTCACACTCCTTGTTTACTTGTAATATATACAAATTTTTAATCCTGTCCGCAGCGAAATGTCTATCATTAGTATCGTTAGGGTATGCATCTACGTCATAAGCAGAAGTTACCTACAACCCATTGTTGCATTTTGCCTATTAAGTTTAAGCATTGCACTATAGAATATTTAGTTACACAGGCATGTTTTTCAGTTTTATAGTACTCTTTCTACAGCTAAGGATACGGCTTAAAAACAAAGAATAACTTAAGTTGTTCAACGGAAACGCTTACGGCGAGGGAATGATAGTGACAGGGCTATGAAACACTTTACCTACTAAAGGCTCTTAAGGTTATAACAAACTTAGAAAGCTTATACACCCGACTGGGGCGTCAATGCACCTAAAAAAGATAGTTATTATTAATCAATGAAATTTAACAAATACTTTTTTGGACAAATTGAATAATTGATGATAACTAATGTTTACATACTACGTATTTGTAAGTTATGTTTAACATTGAGCGAGAAGTTGAACCGTTAAGCTCAGCTTTTTTTTTAGTTTAGGTTGAACTAAGTTTCCGATTCAGTTTTGAGTTTAGCTAATACTAAAATATACTCTAAACCATCAATCTGAACTTACTCCTATGTATATTTTTTTTAAGGAATGCGTTGCCAAATATTTGCCCGGATCAATAGACATTTAGTTAGTGTTACAATTTAAGTTGCTAGTTGATAATTATCAAATAACGTCACAATTGCGGAACAAAAAAGCAGATATATTATATGCCGCGATTTCTTGGTGTTTGAATATATAATCTTTCATTACTCTATCGGAAACGACGGACAATTATACTTTTCTGACATGTATCACTACTTATTCCACGATCATTATATCCAATTTCGTTTCGGGAGCGATACGAATTAACTCGCTGATATATAAATGAGGTTGTTATTGCAGCCGCTTGTCTTCGATGATGGAGAGAAGACGAGCCGACGAAGGGCCGAGAGTAAAACGCACGCGGTAGAGATACCATGGGGAAGGACGGAAATGCGTGTTCTGAGAGGGTGTAAAGGTGAAATCCTTGGCACAGAGGGAATGCATTAGCGAAATAGCTGGGATAAAACCGTGATGATGGTGGTAGTACGTGCAGACTAGGAAGCCCTAAGACGTGGATATATCTTAGGCATTAGTTACGGGGAATTAGAGGATGAGGAAGAGTAAAGGGTTGCCCTACATTATGAATTAGGTATTTTACTTGTCACGTTTGTCGATGCCAGTTTCCCTCGTTTCGCCCTGACTTACTGAACGTTATACATCACGAAATTATTTGGATTTTCGCTCAATCGAGTGCGCATATATCATTCTAAGGCATCACTTCTTCTACTTTTACATTATCGCATCCTATTTACTATGTAAGGGAAAATATCTAGCCCTAGTTGTATAGCAATAATAATAGTAATAAACCGTATTTTCGAAATAATCCAATTCGAAAAAGTCCATTCGTGTAAGTGGAGTTATTATTAAAGCTGCATGTAGATTCCACTTTTTATGCAAAAATCAATGGTCACATTTGTTATTATTGCAGATTTTGATTTCGTTACTTCTTCTTTACATAACCTTGTAAATAGTGCTGATTCCAGGCAGGGGCGCTAGGCTGTTCTCATACTAGTACATGCTTCACTTTTAAATTCATAATCTATATCTTTTAGAGGTATAACACTGAAGAAGCCTTAGATACAAATTTGGATCGAAAAAAGAATCTTGGGAAACGCAGTCGGATAATTTGAATTCTTTAGCAGGGAAGAGCAATTCTACGATATGACGAAGAATTACAAAAGGTGTCACATGAAAAAATTAAGCAACCGCAGTTGCTCAATAAAACGTCAAACTCATTCAAAGACAGATAGACACATTATACCTAACAACAATAATTAACAACAACAAATTGAAATTTGTTAGAAGTGTTTGTTACATTTTGATAAAGTACTTAAGACTAAAAGACTGTTTATAGTCTGAAGGTTGTAATTTGTAAAAATAAAAATGAGCAACGCAATAATGAAAATTACGAACGCGGAAGAGCGATTCTAATTGTGATGGATATATACATAAGCACAACTGAAGAAAACCTCTTACTGTTACTGTTACTGTTATCAATCCATATCTTGGCTCTTATAGCCACATTTGTACACATCGTTTATTAAAGAATTTTTCGAACACTTTTCACTCCTATATACTCGCTATCCACTTGTTTTTCCACTCCCCTGTATTTGGATATGTTGCTGTTCGGTTGTTTTCTGTTCGTTTGGTTGCCCTAGTTTTCATTTCAAATTCGCGCTATAACCCCAGTTGTGCATATGTTAGATCACAATTAGCAGTCTTCTGCGTTCCGAATTTTTATTAATTTCATTTCTCATTTATATTTTTATAGATTACAACCTTAAAACTACAAATAAGTCTTGTAAGCCTTAAGTATTTTTTACGAAATGCAACAAATAATTTTAACAAATTGTAATCAATAATGTTGATTTGTTATCTGTGTTTCAATCACTTTTGACGGTTTATTGATGTATTTTCCTTACTCTTCTTCCTGTGACAGTCTTTATCATTCTTCCTCATATTATAGAATTATTCCTTTCCGATGAAGAATAAAAATGACATTCGAAAGCTAAGAGCACTTTAAAAGAGGGTTTTATTTACACGGTCGCCGCAACAAAATGTTGCATCCTTCTCTATGTACAGTTGCCCCCGTCACCCCCGTTACTCTGTGACTAACCAAAGATTGGGTGGTGAGGGATTTCAAAATGTTAACTTTTCTATTTGAGGGATGTAAATTTTAAATATCACGTGAACAACGACAAATCTAAGAATCTAAAATACTTGGTAAGAAAACATATTTCCAAATTAGTTTCCCTGATATCGAAGCTGTAATATATATATTAAGAGATCGAAGAAGTACTCTTCGGACCTGCGATCCAAACTGCCTTGTTGGCAAAGAAGACGAGGAAGTAGGCTGCTATTTACCAAAATGTTGCCAATATAGTATAACTACGTATAACAGCGAAGATTAAACGACGGCTTCTACTGTTTTTTGTTCTTGTGCTCCAATAGTGGATTTACTAAAATTATGATTTTTTTTTTCTCCAAATTAAAAAGAATTGGGCTTAATACAAACGTGTACGAATTTGGAATTACAGGTATTTTTTCAGTAAAACAAAATTGATTTTTGCAGGACTATTGGCGCTTTCGTAGTTCATAGCTCCAAATATATAAAAGGTTCTCTAAAGTGTTTATTTTATGTTACTCATAGTCTTTGAGATATTTATGTAAATTGCTAAGGGTAATATTGTGTTTAGGGGGAGTGACTCCTCAAGAATGGACGATTAGGCACTTAAAAATATTACCGTTGTTCATACACTATATCACTAAGTTTCAATTGTTTCTGAATTTGTGGGTTACCTGTGTTCCTTTGTTAATAATGAACCACAAAAAATAGGCGACGTTATTTGGGGTATTTTGAGAAGTTAGCATTCTTTATGGGTGGCAAAAGTATTATCTTAAAAAAAAACATCCTACATATATTTATACCATATAATACAGAATCAAATTCGAGTCGAACAAATATGTTTGTACCTATCTCTATTAATTTTACAAGATTTTCTGGAAAAATTGGAAATGAAGCTTTGTGTCTTTCTATTTGAAGCTGGTTGCCTGGAATGTCAAATTGGCACACCAATTGTAAGAATTTATCCAAGTGTTATCTGGTTTGTCCTAATCCACTAACAACTCAAGATAAAACCAACATGATATTTGATTAAATTAAATCGTATGTGTTGTATGCATGTACGCGCTAGAATATAAACCGGCGGCGTCTTACAAAAAAAGGTGCAGGGCATATTTCTTGAGTACCAGGCAGCTAGAAAGGGGAAATTAAGGCGACAAGGGAGCCGAGGTGGGAAAGTGTGTAATTGAGTTATAGTCATGCCTTCTGTTGCCGGTGATATCTGGGGAGATAGCGCGTTGCTCCCGCGCCACCAGTGTGAGAGATACCCTTGCAACCCTTACCCAAGTTGGCGACGTGAAATGATCTATAGAAACCGACGTCTTTCTCTCGGTAAATGAACGTTTGACTTGACGACGCTGAAGCTCGGAAATTGAATCAAATTTGCGAGTTTTTGCTTTAAAAATGTTTGGCGTAAATTAAAGAGCTGATGTTTTTGTACGACTAATATTATTTGGAACATATATGTGGTTGCACGTAACCTATAAGGTTAGTATACGATTGACGTAAGGTTGATAAAATAAACATTCAGTGAAAATGTTATTTTTGCAACATGGAATAATAATAATCAGTGGTCAATATATTTATTTTTAGCCAATTTATTTAATTTTCGATACCTGAAATTCGATCTTGATGTCCCGATCTTGAAATCCTAATGTTGAAATGCTTGCTTTGAAATCCTAATCCTGAACCCGGGTTCGGTTTATCTGTGGATGGCATATTCTTGTTGATTAAATAGTGCAAATGCAAGAATGCAAGTGTTATCTTGAATTTTAAAGTTTCTCTCGAGAAATGTTGGAAAAATTGTTGTCAAAAGGTTTGTATTTTTTCTCGATTATTTCTCTAATCTTCATCCATGGACTAGTAAATCCACTAAGTAAAATGGCCGTTGATGTACTAGAAACCTTTTAAAATGCCTTGTGATTCCACAGGGACGATGTGAACGTGTCCTTGTACCATCTTGTCAGCTACGTCGAAATTATGTTGGTTACCCTAAGGATAATTTTAATTTTGACTGTTAAATACGAAGAAGGTAAGTGCAGAAATGGACCTATCTAAATTAACCACGAGACCAATGAGCAAGTGAATAGTCAGCTGATATTAATATTATTAAAAGGCTGTCTATAGGCAGTATGTATTCAGTTTGAAAAGTAAAGAAGGTTATAAAATTATTATTATTACCGTTGTTATTATAAACTACGTTGTTCGTAAGTTTTCACTCAAAAAGCAACAAAATAGTGACATGAATACCATACTGCGACGTTATCCAAGAGGCGAAAATAATAATAATAGTAAATAGAATATTTTAACTAATACACATATGTAAAGTGGTCTAACACAGTCAAATTCTGTTTTATTTGTCAACACAGCATCCTTGTAAGTCCATACACTGCAGTGAATAGGGCGGGAAGTGTATCAATTCGAAACCCATTTCGTGAATTTTTACCATGGCGATCATTGAAGTATGAACCGTCGCCTTACGTTGATGGAACAAAACTTTATTTTTCTTGAAATGCTACCGTTTTTTCGCAATTTCTGCTTATCAAAGTTGTTATTTTCTTCAAGCTGGTCGATTAACACAACTCCACTATCCCAACAGTCACCAACAACTTGCCTGGCTGATGGAATAGTCTTCGCAATTCTCGGAGACGATTCATTCTTCGCATTCCATGTTTCGACTGTGCCATGCTTTCAGCTGCGTTCTGGCGTATTCAAGTTTCATGTATACCTAATAATTAACGCCATCAGATTCTCTTTTCTCTACACATTTCAAAGCTGTATTAACTATAAAAGAAAATTTATAGAACTTTGCTAATGATACTATCACCAGTTTTATCGCAATTACGAATCGTTGGCGTTTTTAAAGATACGTGATTCAAAAATTTCTTGAACGTTATCTATTTATATTTCTGAATAATCATTACGTACAATGTTTAAAGCAACTAACGTCTCTTTGTACTGTCATCAGTTGACGAAAAGTGGTACCATAAAGGCTTGTAAGTTCTCTATGGCCATCATTTGTCACTTAGACAGCCATGCTCCCATGTTGAGATTTGTCATCAGATTCTTAAATACTTTACGGATTCATAACTTTTGAAGACACTGTATCATGTGCTTGTTGTTAATCGCTTTGAATATGCATTTATAATGTAGTTCCGTTACTACTTGTGCCACAGAGCTTCCGTTGAGAGGATGCTGCTACGGTTTCTGAAGTTCCTTTCTTTGAAGATGGACTGCGTGTGTTCTGTGAGAAGTACAGGCTGCAAGCTTCCATTAGAGGGATCGTTACATGGGATCGACTGTGCCTACCTTTTTTCCAAAATAAGCTTTTGCATACCAGTTGTATGTGGACGCAATGTTCAACCTTTCCAGACTCTACCAGCTAATAATTTACTATTAAAGCTACCTGTGCAGCATATAAGTACTAATGCGATATGTTTAATTTAGTTATTATTGGCCGAATAAATATACAGCGTGCCCACTTAGTACCTACCTTTCCTAAGCAATTTAGAAGAAATGTTTCAAATAAAAAACAGACAGGTGTCGTACAACAAAATTATATTCAAGAATACAGAATGCTCAGTTTCCTCTGCGCAAGATACAAGTTCAATTCATGGCAACTTTCATTAATATTTCCTAAATGTTCCAGTATAAAGGGAATAGATTTATTTACAAGTTATTAAACAAATTTCGCAATTTAGCTAAATAGAAATAATTATCAACAAATTTTCTGGATGGATTTCTTTAGGCAATGCATAACATATTTTTAGTGCTTTATAAAAAACATTCCAACAATTCATTTGAAAGCTATATATTTTTTATTCTGCAGGTAGTAAGTAAGTATTCAATTATTGGACGTACTTTCAGAAGAAACAGTGGCTCTAACAAACAGCATAAAAGTTCCTTATGTATGACCTTTCAATTGGATATCTGCACGTAATTTCTAACTTCAAATTTCTAATAAACTTGTGTGGTGCGGAGGGTGCCGATACTTATGTGTTGTTTACCATACTACGCCACAGTCCTTGCTATCATTATTAAATTTCTAATAGTTGATTGGATGCTACATCTACATTTGTCTCTGCTTTTTTATAGTTCTACGACCGAGTAAAACTAAAAATTGTTCCTTTTCATAGACATGGTTAAATATGGTTCAGAGTTCAGACACCTCGCCAGTCGCCACTTCTACAAACATTATAACGGCATAAACTGACGTACGACACCGCATGCATCTTGCGTCCTTGTCAGTACCGCGAAAAGTAGTATAGTATCTCTTCCTCCTTCTTCTGAAAACGGTTCAAGGGTGCCACGGCAGGAGGGTGTTGCGCCTTTGGTCTATAATCAAGACCGCGCGCGTGTGCAAGACACCTGACTAATGACCTCTTCCTCTTCTAGTTTTACTTTTTCAAAGTGTATTTTTATACAGAAGATATTGATCTTGTGTAAACGTGGACGATCGTAATTCATAATAGGTGCTTTGCTATACTGTACTTGAAGTAATAAAGTATTTGAAGTCTATTTTACCTTGCTTTAGTTTTAATACTTTCTATAATACGTTCTCGTTTTCTCTTAGGAGAAGCTTTTATCAATATTCTGATAGATGTACTTTTAACGCGATTGACATATTGTTGTAAATAGTATGTCTTTGCTCCCTAGAGAATTTCTTATTTTCTTTTATTACTTTACTTACAAATAATGTTGAATTACTCAGTAAAAGTGTTGTGTGTGAGTGTTTTATTTTTATAAAAACCTTTTCTTCCTTCTTTAGCTGTTATACCATGCCTTTTGTTGGAAAATCCCCTCCAAATGCTCATTGAGTTTATTTTTCTTGCTTACTTTCTTCGAAATACTTTTAGATTACTCTTGACGGCTTTCAAATAAGAATATGTAGGTATTAAGTAAGCACCTGTAACTAAAGTTAAGTAAGTAAGGTAACTAAGTAAAATATTAAGAATCATATCGTTTCTGATGTTTTCTCTCCTCTTGGATTGTATAGTGTGGATGCGATGCTACTGAAGTACAAATTTTCTAGTCTATAAGTTGGCAGTTAAAAATTCTACGGCCAGATTAGTGTTGGTGTATGTGGTCGTAATGTTATAAAAACTTTCAACGTACCTTAAAACATGATTGGTATCAATAACTATGTCGCGTTCTTTTCTCTGTTCCAATTATTAACACGGATGCCAATTTGTTTGTATTTTCAGTATAGGATGTAATGTCTGAATTTTTCTTTTTCTAGTATATTAGGGAATTCAGGGTTAATAGATACGAATAATAGCAGGTTAAACTTAATTTATACAATTGTTGACACCAGTGTCAATGACTGTAATATTACGGGTGCCGATATCCGTACGTTTATGTGAAATGTAATCGAAGCCATTGAAATTGGAATGGGTAAACAACGGGCTTCCAAAATGTTGGGCATACTGCACGCTTCAATACAATTCCGGATGGAAACTAAACCGCCCGAAAAATCCACCACGACGCAGAAGCAGGCTTTTACTTGAAAAAAAGAAGATACTCTGATGATTATGATGACATCCTGAAAAATGCAAGATGTTCACTGTGTTCTGAGACAGTTCTTGGATAAACTTCCACGACAAAACCCATTTAAAGTCAATTTTCCTGGCAACGGATGGTACAAGGTATTTCTGAAGCGACACAAAGAAATCTCTTTACTAACTGCAAAGGCGGTTACGTCTGCAAATTCGAAACTGTCGGAAAAAGACATAAGAGTCTGGTTTAAGGGAATTCACAACTACTTGCTTAAGGAAGGCTCGAAAAGTAGCCACTACAATAGTTTGCAATGATGATGAAACGAGTTTTCAGATGTGCCCTCAAGAGGACACCTTGGCGCATTGGCCAAGTGAAGAGTTCTATCACTGTAATGTTTACTCTTCCGTCGTCTAGATGCGTTACACTACTTTATGACAATTTATTCGAACAAGATTGCCAGTGAATGGGGCTTCTTTCTTTCCAGAAGGTTTAGATATCGGATTGAGAAATTTACGAAAGAGAACAGTTCACTAGCAAATTCAATGCATCGCTTGCGTTAAAAATAAGAGTTTCCGATTGAGTTCCATCATCAAAGTATAGGAAAAATAAAATTATCAACATTTACTATGGCTGAAACAATCACTGGTTGATGAATAAATATAGAAGTAAGTGGACCCGAAGTGTTTGTGTGTTGAAACATCACTATATCAGGTTAATTATCGTTTCAATTTCTAATACACGTTTAAATTGCTGAAAGAGTGTGCCTGAAATATTCCCGAATTCCACGAACGCTAAATTTAATTGATAATCTATTTCTACAAAACATTACAAATTTAGCGCCCAACGTTTAGGCAATTTAAAACTTTAAAAATCTTTATTTAAGTAAGTGTAACAGAAATACAAGGCATTTCTACTGCAATAAGAGTATTTTTTATAGAGCACTAAATATATGACTACAATACTTTAATTCTTTCTGTGTATCAAATTGAATCATCACTCATATTGAAAGATACTCACCTTTATTTTAAATATGGCGAACGATTTAAGTTGGTAGCTCCTACAATAAAATTTTCACTGGTGCTTTTATTTATTTGAAGTATTTTTTACAAGCTTTTGAAGCTTATCGTAATCCCAAGAGTCCTTTAATGCGTAAGTAATATGTGTAAAGTATTCCACGGCTTTGCTACTTTCTCCCCTTCTCCGTAAATGGTGAACCTCAGTCACCAGAAAAATCAGCGACTTGATCTTGGTGGGACTCGAAATACTGGGCAAAACTTGATTGGATTAAAACTGATATAGTTTTTATAAAAATTAATATATAAAGCATCACCATTCTGAATTAAAAATCAGGCTCATATTTTGGTTAATTATAATTTTAATAATACCATTTCAAAAATGTTACTTCTAAATAGTTTCTTTACCCTTACATACGTCAAGCAATCTTTTGCATTTGCTAAAATAAAACCCTGACTCCAAGATTAACTGCTAGTGTAGTATACGGGCCCAACACAGGTGGAAGGCAATACTGTAGTAAACAACACATAAGTATCGGCACCCTCCGCACCACACAAGTTTAATTTATTATATAGTAATATAATAATTAGTCCGGGACGGCCGTTTCGAGGACACGAATGGTCCTCATCATCAACCGGTGACCGACCATTCGGTCACCGGTGAATATTTGTTAGAAAGACAACATCTCTTTCCACTCTCTACTTTCTTCTTATTATTTTCGTATTACTTTGTGCTAATTTTATTTCACCCTGTTTCAGTTTTACATCCACTACTAATTTCGAATTAAATTTTGTATTGGCACGCAAGCTACTTATGAGATATGTTTTATTTTCAACCCGTTCATGCGTTAATAATTGTCGGTGAATAGTGTTCTACCAGTATTCAGTAGTGGTTGCAAAGATCACAGCTCCCTTTTCTAAAAGTCTTTTATGTGGTTTTTCTTTGCCACCATATAATTTTATGGAACAAGTGTATCGTCTACGCAAAATTTAAAAACCTTAACACCCTACTTGTGTCTCTTTCTAGGGATGTATTCCAAACTCAATCTACCAATTGAAGGAGCCATTGTTTGGCTAATATTGGTTTTTATTGGGAATGCTTGAACGTTGAAATTTCTTATTCATAATGCGTATCAGTGGTGAAATTACATTGAAATTGAAATACACATGAAAAAATGTAACAATGCCTCAAATCTATTTCTACTGACCCCACATTCTTTACTAACATTGTTCTTATAGAGGACATTATTACTCCAATAATCTCGCAGCTATGGCTTTGTATCGACGCCCTCACATTACTGGAGCACGTAATCGTGAAATCTTGGCACTATTAGTATCGTCCCATTTGGACAATAAAGGAAATGGTCTTATGGTAGTAAGTAGGTAGTGGTAAGTAGCTTTTGAATTTCATGTCGTTATACAATAGGCTAAGAGGCTTAATTCTTAGGCTCACCGCGTGAAGTAGATGAATTCCATTTAACAGTACTGTTCCTGCTGCTTATTCCGCTCACCTCGACTTTCATCTAAAATATTGCCTCTTAACGTGCCTGTTTCTAGTTTTAGTATAATCTTATCACTATCACTTGCTTCACTTGAAACTACGTACTCAGAGTCACTAGCTGCTTGTAGTTCCTTGCCACACAACTCACCTGACCTACATTAAAAATAATAAGAACAACACCGTTTAATACGAACAAATAGATGGATGTCATGTACTGCATAACCTGCAAAAATAACACCCTGCATGGGATTTTGAAACTCTGATAATGTAAATTTTTCTCGGGGCAATGTTATTAAATTCAGTGTAGGAATTTCTACCTCTAGGGACCACAACTGGAGAAGAGAAACTCTACTAAATAAAGTATTTTATTTAAAATTACACCGCCACGTGATAATATGCATCTTCAATAAATTAGAAGCCAGCATCTATTAAAAGTTGCAATAAAATAATTATTACCAAATTTAACAAGACCAAGAGAAAACAATTAAAGTAACAGGCCGGGGTTGACTAATTTTCACCAAGAAGGAGACAGTTCGTGAAGGAAAGTTGGCAGCGAAGGCGCAAAAATATCAGAGAGGATTCACTCGCAATTAAAGTGGCCCTTAAAGATAAGCCCGAGGGCGTAAAAAACATCCCCTTCCTACAAGCGAAAAACTTCGTTAGAATCCCTTCAAGGAAAAACTTCGTTAAGAAAATTCCTGTTAACAATACCGAGGATTTTTAGATAGATTTCGTAGGTTGATTATGGGGGTAATGAGGAGAGGAATGACATTTATCTTGCAAGGGTTAAGCTCGCCGTCCGAGCGGTGATTATTCAACCCCTTTTAAACAGGGCTAAGACTAATGCCAAACTGGTATTAAAGGGGTTATTCTTATCCCCAGAAGAACAGATCCATACAAAATAAATTAACAGTAACGTAACGGTTAGAAACAGCATCGTACGCCGTTGTATAACGAAAAGCGATGTATTGAACGCGTAATAGATAAAAAATTTAAATAAATATCAATAGCTTTATACGCGGGAAAATTAATCGTCGCGCCATCTGTGAATGAAGTTTTAAAGCACAACGCGTACATATGAATTAAATTATTGTCGAAAGGGTTAAACGTAAGAGAGCAGCACTTTAATCAATAAGAGATAAATTTCATGGTTTACACTTTTAGCTGATTTTTAATGCATTAAAAAAATTGTAATGTTTATTCTAATATTAATAATAAACCTATTATCCGAATTTCGAATGTGGGCTTATAATATGTATTTAACATATTATAAGCCCACATTCGAAATTTATAAAGTTAATAAACAATGTTCTAATTAATTTATCTGCTATTTTATTAAGCATTGAACAATATTAAAAGTAAATAGGGCATAAATTCAATAATTTCTCAATATTACTTTTTCGCAAACATAAAGAGTTTGAGAATATCCCCTCGACTACTTTTATTACTCTTTTCTAATATATTTGCTGCGAAATGCTTGTTTCTCTACAAATACTACAGATTAACTGCATGTGTCCTACATGAAATAAATTTCTACAAACGCTATGTTGTATAAGATGGAAGACAGTTAATCGCGTAGAAGTTTCTAAATTATTGCACCTTTTTTTAAAACTTACCAGAAGCACATAAATAATAAATTGCAATGTATCTCATCATTTGTTTACACTTGCACAATGTCAAGACATTTGTACTGAACTTTATTATTTTTAGTAGTAAATCGTTGTACAAGGGGAGATTTTAATATATAATATTTAAGATTTAGGAAATAAACAAAATTATTATTCAACATATGTCCCGCTAACAATCACACAATTTCAACGTTGTTCTACCCTCCAAAAAAATCTTTCGGTAGGTTTTCAAAAAATGCTTTCATCGCTTTCAAGCATTCATTTGAAGAAAACGCCGTCCTCTCAAGTGTGTGTAGTAGTCGCCCAGAGCTAAATCGGGACTCTGTAAAACAGCAGTTGTTGATTAGCTTGTGGACTTGGTGAGCTTTGTGGAGTCTGGAATTGTCATAAAATGGTATAATCTTCTGTTCACAATTTTGAGGTAATTTTTGTGGAATGGTTAGGTTTTTTCCGACAATATGAAAACATGCAGTTGCGGTGGCTGTCCATGTCCTGAGGGAAGCGTTTGTTTTCACAGAACTACCGCCCTGTCTCCTGCTTGCTCAGGTTATTGAAACCAGTCATGCTCAGTCGTCCAAGGGACTAGCTGAATGTATTGGAACCATTCCCAGACGAATAATTTGGATTCCATGCCGGATTGTCAACGGATATTGAACTGCTTCATCTGTCGAAATTTGCAAAAAATATATTCGAACTTAGGGAGACAATTAGAGCGGTGTTCTGGGATATTTCTCGCGCCTTCGATACGGTCTTACATCGCCGTTTAGTCCACAAGATGGGGAGAATTGAGATAAGTGACCGGTTAGTTCTATTGGAAAAGTCTTTTTTGATACGAGTGACTCAGCTCTATCTTCTAAATGCCGATTCCCTCTGGAATCCCACAGGATACCCTACTGGTCTCGGAATTATCTAGCTTATAAGCACGACATTCCATGTAGTCCCCAAATAGAACCTTCCATAATCGCGGATGACATTGCGGCGTATTCCGCGAGCACATGTGAAAAATCCATGGTTGAAGGACGCCTTTAAATTTACTAGAGAAAGATACTTACTACCAGAAGAAATGGAGATTGATGGAGCGACAATTTCGTGGCGTATTATGGCGACCAGCGATTGACATAGACCACACATTGAATTATTTTTCACAAGCAACAGTTTCATATGCCTATAAATCAAGCTTCGGTTGTTCAAAATATGTTTATGATACCTTCTTTCGTCGTCTCCTTTGAAACGTGTGAGAGCAAAAACAGGTAGAGAGGAATATAATACAATGGTAATAAGTCACTAATAAGTAACTTTAACTGTAAGTAACCTCAGGTCAATCCATTTCCGTTCTGCCATTGTTTTTGCTTCTTTCCAACTCGTATATCGTTTCCTCTTTTATATAAAAGCATCGCTGTACGTCGTCATAAATCAAGCTCGATATTTTCATTTCGTTCGCCACATTGTTTTTTCTTCATTTGTCCCAGGAGTCCAGATCATGCGGGCTACTTGTTTTCTATTAGTGATCCTATTTTAAAGAACGGCAATAGCAATATCTGTTTAGATATAAAGGTGAAGCCAACATAAAAGCAAAATATTCAAAACTAACAAGAGTGGAGCCAAAATAAGATCTATGTCTCTCCCTATTAATCGTAATCGATCGTTTGAACATACACAGGCTGTTTCAGAACTCTACCGAAAAATTGTCAGGTTCGAATCTATGTTACAAAATGAGTTTAAAAGTCTTAATAAATATGTGGTTAAAACACTTCCGGATAAACAAGTAGACGTAAATATAAACAATTTAGACAGTAGACATAGTTTTGAAAAATCCAACTACAAATTTAATTTAATGTACCGATTTAAAATTATTTTAAAAACAATTAAAGAAGTATTTTGAAGAGAACAAAGCAGAACATATAAACCATTTCTTATAAAAATAACTATAAATAAATAGACATTTGATCATTCGTATTCAATTTGATTGTTTATTAATTTATAACATATTAATAGGTTATAAGGAACATGAGTCAAAAAGAAGATACCCTTTTCTACGTGTCTGAGTATGAGCATCATACTCAGACACGTAGAAGAAATAGTTGCTGGTAAGAAAAAATGTAGATAACAATCACGTGACGTAGTGAGACAGAATGTTAATTGTGGCAAATTATTCTACAATAACTTAAGTTATCTCATTTGATAATGTACTGACTGACAACCAAATCTGTCTGCTTATCTAGCAGAGAAAAGGATGTTGTGGTGGAGGAATTGGATGTTACCGCTTACCATGAGACGTATACCTATTGAAATATATTCGCCTCTGTTAATTATTATTATAGCTGTTAAATCAAATTTTGTTGTTAACCGGTATATTAATTAATATAATTTTGACAATCACAGGTTAAGTTACTCAGTAATAAGGGTTTAATACATAAGCAACTTTATCAGTTTCAGTAAGAGGCTTATTGTAAATTTTTTAATACAATAGATCCAAATATATGATAAAACACATATTCACACTGACACGTAGCAGAACTTTTTCAAATATCGTACATAGATTTTAATCAACCACAATGAAATATCTTTTTAATACATACCATTTTTATATATTAAATATATTTTAATTGGTATATTTTTAACATACTTAAGGAGGTATATGATATCTAAAAAATAATCTACCTGCTACCTATTAAATAAAAACCACGGTTTATATTTCTATGCAACTTACATTCCTCATTAACTAGTTCTACCATACCTAACCTGACAAATTTTAATCGGACTTGTAGAACAGCGTCAACTAACAATCCTCCGATCTGGTCGGCTTGGTAACATAACCTCCGCCGTTAATTATCTTAACTAATTATCAATTAAAATTAGAACATCAAATCGTGCTAATTAAGCTAGTATTATCAAGATTGGTAACTATGATCCATTCAAGCGTCGGATTCGAATATAAAATATGGAAGGTACGATACGTATAAGCTTGCGAGAGTGTTGTAAGGTAGAAGCTTAACTTCCGTAAATTATTCAAGCTGAATGAGTTTATACAGGCTACTTCGGTTTTTTTAATACTTGTAACAAAATAGTTTTAGTTTTATATTCAAAAATTAATTGAAAATTCAAAGATTTTGACTGGTCTAAATTAATTTCTAGTTGATTGTATATGCAAAATAATGACGAACGCCAAGATACTAAAATTAATTTTTAGTGTTGAATGATTATCGCACATACGTGGTAATAGAGAATTGCAATCTTTTATTTGAAATCCATTACCGAAAATTTATTGGTTACATAACTAAGATATTTTTGAATTACCTTTCTAAGCTAGGAAATAAGAAGTAAGGTCTCTAAGAGGCACTTGCTAAAATAACTACTAATGATGCAAAAACGGATGATTGCGGGTCACCAAGATTATAAAAAGGTTTACAAATGCTTGAAGAGCGGTCTCTAGACGCGATACAATATAATCATAAAAAAACGTGATTGAAAGATCCATGTCCTTTTCTTTGAATTTCTTTTATGTTGATTACAACCACATCTGACAGTTAAATCTTGTTTAAATCACCGAAATAAAAGAAAATTATAGTAAATGTTCGGTGATTTCAATATAAATCCTTACGCGTCGTTTCATGTTAAATCCGTTAACTAGGTGTTGAGGTATTACCCTGTCACATATGTGTGAAGTATCTTTAAACTTTATAAAGCAATATAAAATTGTTAGATCAGTTACATGTGCACTGTTATCAAAATATTCATGCAAGAGGTTCGTCATTTCTAGTTAATTCGTCAACATGAAACTGGTTGAAAAATGGTTGCAGTAAGTTTCATAAAAGAATAGTGCAATGATTTCACTGAACTGTATACGCATGCCATGTTTGTTAATAGAGCCAAGCTTCGTCTGAGAAGAAAGATTTGTCAAGGATATTATCATCATTCATGTGATTTCAAGCCAATTACGGCATTGCACCCTTACTGCGAGATCAACGGGCTTGAGTTCTCGGATAGGAATGAATTTTATATAGATATTTGTCGAGATCTTTTCTAATAATGTCCTAATAAGTACCATATGACAAATTAGTTTCCCGTGAAAGCTTTCTAAATGACTTTTTAGGTAAATGAACTAGATGCCTCCGCATATCCGCAATAGTTTCAGCAGTCCGTTTCCTGAGTTCACTACTATTGGGTTTGCGATTTACTGCCCCACGAAATTTAGCAACGTAGCGAATAGCTTGTTGATATAAATCATGATAGTGCAAAATGGGGAAACTGAAGAACATAGTTACAGAACAAGACCATTCCTCATTCAATTACTTTTGTTTATTACGAAAATAGCATTCAAGTATAATTGTTTGGTGATCTGCCATTAATCATCAAATGTAATTTAAGTTGTCAATATTTTCAATAAACACTTAATGCAAATAACATATACTACGTAAGATCAACCATATCGCCTACGCAAAGATCTACAAAATAGATGGTTACATATGTCGCCAAAACGATATGCATGACAAACGTAGAGGGTGAAAAAAAAATAAGAATCTAAAACAGAAAAATTATAAGAAAATCAGTGATGAGCTACGAACGAAGTTGTATAAAAGGAAAATAGCTTGGTCAATGTAATTAAAGCACAAAGCGATACAGAACAGAAGTAGGCAATATGTTACGAAAGGTAGTAGACAAACAGCAAGTTCAGAAAACCATGCCACCAATGATCTAACCACAAAGAGAATCAAGCACATAGGAAGAGCACCGAAAGATTCAATGGAGTGGTTCACCATAGGTGAATTGGTTTCTAGAACAGATGTGCTGAAGTTGTGCTTTATTCTACTCAAAATAATAGATTAAGTATCATTTTGTCAGCAAGGGTAGTACGATTGGGAAGTGAGCTTAATATTACTTAACTGACATGAGCCTGAAATCACTTCATCATTACTCTAATATTCCTTAGTTTTTCTGGAAATTCTGCTATAAAACAAATAGACGACGATAAAAATGTAACGACTTGTAGAATTAATTCTCCCTCGTCGATTAAATTTAATTTTATCGTCTTGTGTGAAAAATAACTCTTACTGCCTAATCATATACACAAGGTTAGTGGCAACGAGAGGTTAATTATGCATACAAAATAATATGAATAATAGCAATATTAGCAATAATAATACCGAAGTGGACCAAGCTTCTGAAAACCGTTAGCCGCACAAATAACTATTACAGCAAGTATGTAAAGTTGCCACATCTTTCCTGAATCCACCGTCCCAAGTCATTAATGATCTACATATCTATTTTACGACAACAAATCAAAGAAGTGCCACCCACGAACTAAACATAACTATTCCATCCCTAACAAAGCACTTGAATTACCATATTACTTTTGTCCCTATGCTATGTATCTCTGCGTTTTTTGTTTATCCTTCCACTGGTACTAAGTTACCTAACAATAAATTTATTTCATTACATAATAATATAAGGTTTTGCTTTTTCGAAGAAATGTATAATTGTACATAAAGCCCCTTTAAAAAGGATTTTAAAACAAAAAAGAGTAATAGATATTTCTGGAGTCTGTACTTTGCTTTATGGCCAAAGGCTTCCAAAATTATCCCATTGTTTTACAACCGCTATTGGAACTAGCTTTCCTCGAAAACCGTATAAATTGCCACTGGTTGTTTCCAAGTGTGCTATGTAAATACACGTTTTTCGCAAAATGATGCATGCGAAGAGATTACAACGAACCTATGTATCTTTTTTTCTATCAGCACAGCTACATACGTAGCGAACGTACTAGCTCCATTATAATCTTGAATAAGAGGATTTAGCCTCTGTTATATTTTCTATCCACTATAGTGTACTGTCTGTAGTGGTTACCATAGCAACGATTCCACACCAGAAATCTTCTAATTGTAGAGTTTTGTTTACCTTTTGGGCAAAGAAAGAAGTAAAGATATTCAAAAGATATAAATAATTCAGTATAAGGATATATATTGTTAACATTTATTTAGGGTTCGAAAGTGTTCCTCACAATTAAAGTTTGCTACTTTAGTTATGAGGCGGAGCAATGTTGATGCCTTCGTTCCCCTAATAATTCCCCTCAGATTGTGTTTTTCATCCTCGTCGTGTTGATAAGCTTCTGAAAGGTCAAGATATGAACGTATGTTTCGGTTAACGTAACACTCTTAAAAACCTTCTTGGCAAAAAAGATAAACCGAAAATGGAACAAAGGTCGTGAATCTATAATATTGCATGCAGTGACTATAATAAAGTCTACATTGGTCAAACGAAAAGAGCGATAGGCAGATTTAAGGAGCATGTCAGGTGTTATCGCTTCGGTAGATTAGATTCGTCAAGTGTAGCCCAACACACGAAACCGAAATTGCACTTGAAATTGAATAAGAATGTAACTTCGTTGCGGGAATTAGACGCGTACGAGACGGTTTACATAAAAAGCAACAACAATCTGATGAATAGAGAGAACGGACCGTTGTCTCACTCCATTCTATTCGATCTATTGGGGTAAACCTTGCACATGCTTCATGTCTCGGGCTACAGTAACAAGAGACCCTTCTGTCTATTTGTCTGTATTCCGTATTTTTCGCACGTCTTAATTTTAAGGCAAGTAGGCGATAAAAGTAGATACTTGTAAATAATATTTTTTTCTAAAGTGCGGATAAAACAAGCATATTAGTTTTAGAGGTTTCTCACATCATTCGGTCACCGGTTGAGAATCATTCGTATCCTCGAAACTGCTGTCCAGGATTAATTAATTAAACTTGTGTGGTGCGGTGGTTAGCGATACTTTTGTGTTGTTTACCATACTACGCAACAGTCCTTGCTATCATTACATCATTGCCTTACATCTTGAACAAGATAAGTTGTTTAAAAAAAATAATAAAAAAAAGAGTCCATTAAACAACTTGTGCTGCAAGAAATGAAAATTACTAAATTTAAAACAATATTATATTTCTTATTATGAAAATTTCGACATCGACATGTTCATAAAATTTCCTCGAGATTAGTTTAAAATAGAAATACTTTGATGGGATCTTCTGCATAAACATTTACTAAAATCATTTGGATCATTGACTATAAAAAATTTCACCATCATTAAGACTCGGATTCGCAAGGATCTCACGATTGGGAAGGACATCTGGAATTTGGATTTGAAGACTAAGAAATCACAGGTACTGAAAAATTAAACATTTGGCCAAAAATAAAACTTAAATTCAATTTTCACTTTAAAATCAATTATTACAATATTAATCTATTCAACATTAGATATCGTATAGGGATTAAATTAGGTTTTTGTATTTACGTCATTGTTAAAAGAAATTTTCTAAGATTCTGTAAGGAAAGTATTATTCCAAAATTTTAAATAAAATAATTTGTCTAATTGTCTCTAAATCATTTTCATCTTACAAAAAAATAAGTAGATTCCACGTTTTTTTTTAATATTAAAGAACCCTAAACTTTCATTCTTATTCCATTTTAAATAAGAAACCTCATTACAATATACTTCATGAATTTTACTCGAAAAAACAACAAAACATGACATTTTTGTTATTAATTTTACTATCTGTAAGGAAACAGAACTTATGTTACCTTCGCAAATTTATTACCAAATCAAATAAATTTCTTCTTTGAAAGCAACTCTCGGATCCGCTTTAAAGCTTGTTTCCTTCATGCGTGATAAAATACCTTCCCTAATCGTCTTTCCCACTTAAGTAAGTTACCGGGTATCCCAGATTTTACTGCACAGCTAATATAATGGTTATTTAAATAAACCAAAAATTATTTTTAGGAAGAAATTTTAGGGTAGCAAATGTGCTTCTAAGTGCATTTTATAATATTAATAAATACAGGTGGTTCACAAATCGCACCATACACCACTTACTCATTTACTTTGCGGCATTTTGAAGTTATTGGACAACAGCAAACACACTTCATTTGACCAATAATTATAAATGTTCCTGTCCCAAGATAAGATCATACGCGAGTTATACTCAGACAAGACATGATTCTGAGTTTAAAATCATCAATATCAATATCTCTTCTCGGAACAACATAAACGTCTTTCATATAACAAAAAAAAATTGAGGGGTGTCGGGACTACAGACCGAGCTGACAAACTTAAGAGGTTGCTGTTACCAATCCGAGAATCTTAAAACGAGCGATTAAAAACAATTAAGTACTACACTATTATCTAGTGGAGCATTTTCTATTTCCTGAAAGCTCTGGTAATTCTTTACTCATAAAAGTAACATTGTGAAGCTATGATTTAATTAAACGACCATCAAACATTCATTAGTATTGAAAGTAAAGGGCATCTTTTTCTGACGAAACATGCTAATAACGGATGATAGCTGATTAAATATAAGTAGCAGATACGGTTGTTTACTTTTTGCCAATGGCAGTCACTTATTTTTCCTGCAATGTACTAAAAAAACATTCGGATGGGGTGTGCTTGTTGTTTCTCAAGAGGATCAGTTGTTTGATCACATTCAATGTTTAAAAGAGAGGTAAATAAATAAAGCGTACATGATTGTAAAGCAGAAAACAAAGAGTGTCAGAATATTTGTTAAAAATTCGTTGGGCTATTTCTGGACCACCCAGTACTTTCATTACAAGATGGATTTGGAAGCACATTTCCTACTGTAGAATTTTTTTTAAAAGATGATCTTGTACCTATTCAAATAACCATCATATTGGCTGTAAAACGAATCTGAGACATCTGGTATACTGCTTAGTCTACTGTGGCACATATATTTTGTTAGATTAAATAAACGTGTTGTAATTCCGAGAATAAATCGTTCTTATTTATAATAAAAGGTCTTTTAATAATCTATAGACACTCAGGCTGTTGTTCTTTTCGCTAATACGATCCAGGTTGGAATAAGCAGCGCTTGTTTGGAACCTATACTACGACAATTACAAGGATGTGATTGAAAAAGTTCAGAGGAGGTTCCTTAAACATCTTTGATTTAGGCAGTATGGCACTCCCCATGTCGGGGATTCCCACATGAGATGAGATACGATGAGAGAATATGGGTTTAGTTTTTCCATGCAAACTAATTCATAATGATATAACGGCCGCTAATCTGCTGCAATTGCATTGATTGAATTTATATGTACCACGTTGTCATAACGCAGTATAGCTACTTTTTATAATAATCAATCCGATACTAATCTGTTGTTTCGCTTTCCACTAGCTTTCATATGCTCACTGTACAATAAAATTAGTCCTCAGTGCGAGATCTTTAACTGTACTTTGTATCAGTTATTAGTTTGTTGTAAGCAGTTTAAGCTCTCATTATCTATGCCTATCGTGCGTATCTTTTTGAGAATATTTTTGTTGTTTTCATTATTCATTGATTTTGTTTTTGTCTTATAATTGATGTAAATTGTTGAGCAAATAAGTATTATTATTTAAAATAATACAGAGGTTGCCGTCCCAAAATTTTTCTCTGTATAGTACCTTAAGTTCTTTGGTTTTGACATATTGGTATTCTCTTGCTTATACAAGAATATGGCGTTTACCTGTTCTAATGAAGGCTCACGTGTTTAAAAATTATTTCACGCATCATATATCTAGCATTCTACAATGTCCAAGGCCTACTCTCTAACTTATTTTTAGGACTGAACCTTTGTTCATCACAACAGCCAATCTTTTTTGTTGTCGTCTACCAGACCTGACTTAATAGCAATGAATCTAATGCAGTGTCCTTTTCTCTGTTAAATATGCCTGCACCTATGAAATCAGATACAGTTAACAACCGCTATCCGGAAACACAAATAAATTTACTTACCGCTTAGCTTAAACGGTAGACTTCCTGTAAGCGGATCAGGTGCGAATGGTCTTGGTCCGAACGGAAAATGATGAAAGCCCTGCTGTCTGGTCTTCGACCTCGGCTCCCTCGGACCGTCGACCGTCACCTTAATAGCTTTGGTGTACGTGCAGACTTGCGGAGGGGATGTCGAAACAATAATTGTTAGCGTGAAACTCTTTCCTGAAAAAGATGCGTAGTAATTATTGCGAGTATGATGAGACGACGTGTAATAGCGGCATACCGCGCCGCTGCGCTGTTCTGGTTATAAAAATTCGCTTCGGAGGCGCGACGCTAGTGTAAACACAAATCGCCGAGAAAATCGCTAAATTATGCAGCGATTGACCGTTTTAAGGCGCCGGCTGGTCACGTTTACGCCGTTATTAGAGACTGCTTGGAAATAAAATTTTATTTCTTACATTACGATGCAATACCAAAGCAAAACAAAAAAGAGGTGTGCTTATAAAATTTCAGAAATATGGATTTTTTAAAATGTACTTAAGATGTACTTTAAGATATATTAATCTCAAAACTGATCTACTTTGCATCCGAAGTTTAAAACACACCATTTTACAATACTTGATTTCGTTTTCCTTTTCCACATTGGCGTAAATTAACTCTTTGTTGTGGTTTAATCTGATAATACAGGGATTCTTTATGTTTAGTACAGTGATCTCGGAAGGCAGTGAAACTACAGAAATCTTGTTATTTCTATTGTTATTAACCTTGGTGTTGTTGAAAAAAACATTTTCTTCTGATTTGGATGCACATAGCTCAGTTAAGCATGAGCTCTGCATTTGGTGTTAGCACTATTTAAGTACAATGTCAACAGTCAACAAAAGATACTGACATTTGCGCTCTTAAACTATTGATCAAAATTTTGAGCGCAACGTTAATCTTGCCCTTGGAAATTACATCCAAATGATTTACAGTGTTGCTTTCTCTAAGAAAGTTTAGCTAATGTTTCATTCACGTTTGTGTACAAGTATCTCAAGTAACTCCAGTTGACGGTAACTAAAGGCACATATATGTACATTTTCATCTATTACCGAAAACGACCGTAAAGTTTACAAACGTACATGGAAAATTCAACGCTTTATTGTACACAGACATATTCGTTTATGAAACATTATTACAACAATCAAACAATTGTGTTTGAACTCGAGTATTTGATGTAATTTTTTGATTTTTCTATTGAAATATCTAAAATGAGTCGATAACGTTAACATTTCTATATCTATACCGATTGTTCTGTTACAAATGTATGATACGCGATTATTTTTTTACGATGAACGTACATACATGCAGTACTGCTTACAACGGATTTTTCAAATAACAATTAAATATAATGAACGTGTTACGCGTTGTTGGTTAAGTATTCGTATTGTAAGTCCGATGTTTAAATTACTCAAAAATGGGGAATTTTGGCCCATTAATATGGTAAAGCTCCCCTAAATTAATGGAAAATTTCACTTCTTGTGGGGAAAACAAAATTTCATCCTTTTTCTTGGTTTCCACTTTTAACATTATCTGCGAGTTTACGTTTCCTTTTCGCTTTACAACTTTTTGCTTTTGAAAAATATAAAGACGATGGTCAAAAATTGATATGAATGAGGTGATACCATAAACTACCGTACTAGGTGACACCATATCCAATGGCGTCTTCTCAAAAATTATTGTTTTGAAAATGTTTTTGTAATTTAATTTTGTAATATTTCATGACTTTCACTTCCAAATTTTGAAGATGTCGAGTTTCGTCGAAAATATTCTAATATTTTCAAACATCACTAATATAATTTGTCCGTTTGCCTGAAGACTTTTATTCAGTTTATTAAAATTCGTTATAACTACTGGATTTTTTCATTCAAAAGGAGCTTTCTTCCAATAAATTGACAAACCGATGAAGATCTTGACGAAAACCGAGCCATCAATCATTGTCGTATGTTAAAATTCCAAAATATTGGCGCCCATTTTCCTCTAGTAATTGTGCAAATTCTCGTTTATTAAGATCCCTTGCGTATATAAAGTGCAACTGTACCAGCACAAGTTATTTTACTTTGAAGCAGCGACATAGCCAAGGGATAACTCGTACACTGAACGACGTTTAATCTTTGGACACAACATCGAACCGAACCTTTCCGAAGCTATTGCTATCTCTCGCTCCCTTTGCCTCTCAAATTTTATAGTTGGCGGTATACTATGCTTACCTGCTCGCTTTGATATCGGCAAGTTTATTATATGGGGAATGGGGAAACAGTATCGACAGGGTTTAAGAGTGCATGAAGCAGTACTAATTATGCGTTAGAAAATTCGTGCGTTCTGAAATTGCAATATAATATAACAAAAACAACAATATTCGGTAGTAGCGTATATAGAAATAAAAGTAAAATAATTTAATTATTATTACCTATTATAATTTTGCATAGTTGTTACATGTATTTATTTGAATTTCCTATCGTTTAATGCCAACCCTTACAAGCAGCGTTTGGAATAAAGTTAATTTTTTTTTGAGCTTTATGTATCCATTTAGAAATACGAACGGTGTATTTAGTTTACTGTTGTGTTATTATTATTATATATTGTTGTGTATAATGGTATAGTATGAAGAGATGAGATTAATTAATGACAGTTAATGTAGATTTATTCAACATTTAGGTAATAAACAAGGGGAATAACGTGAATTTTATCTTAGAAAAAAAAGCAGTTTTGTGAGATCGATCAAATGTAGCTTTAGTTACTAGAATAAAAAAAAACACAGTTGTAGACATTAAAAAGAATAAAGATTTGACGATAGGCCTTCTAATGCCTCCGAGTATGTTATTTCAGATAAAAAAAATTAAATAAAAGTTTCCATAAAATTTTTTTTTTCATAAAATTTATTAATTTCATTGATGTGCTTGTCAGTTGTAAAATAATATTACTCTGTTAAGCTTAAGACAGTTGGCAACGGCGAATGTAAAGTAGGTCGCTCAAAGGAATTATCCTAAATCCCGCATGTAAACTTGGTCAGTAAGATCTTAGTTGACAAACACAACGGGAGGTAATTTTATATTTTAAAATGTTTGAAAGTGCACAGATATTATTACGATTACATAATATAAGAAGTTTGCGACTTGGTTGCGGTTTCTGGCTTGTAGCTGCAGATATTACTTCTAATAAAAGAGTAGAAACCAAACACAAAAATGTCCGATAGTGTTAGCCACAGTTTTTCCATGTTTCCCATCTTTAATCTCCGAGATATATTGCACACCAAGTCCTAATTAGTAACTAATTATCCAACTCATCCTTCACTATACACTTTCGATGTTATTCTATTCTATTGCAAAGCAATTACTGGATAATTGCTTTGCATGCATGCAACAATGCAGGCCGATGTTTAAAATTGACAACACTTTAATAATCCATAAATACAAATATAAATTATAAAATATATTCAATTAAAGGCGCATAAGTAATTTAAACACCGGTGTGAAGTTAGCAATAGATTTCAGCAATAGATTTTTTTTGGGAAATCGATTTCAAATGTAATATAATCACGTTATGTTCACAAAATCTGTTCGAAGATCATTCCAGCAGACAAGAACTGACGATATTGTTATAAACAATCCAATCCCCTCTTTCCTCCTCTGGTTCCAAGTAATTAAGTGAGCTGCCGAATTTTATTTGCTTTGACAACGTTTGCGTGACTTTAAACCAAATTTCTTTTTATAACAATTTCCAGAACCAATCAAAGTTGACCGTCCGGACTATAAGAGCGCGCTGCCGGAAACTTTATTTATTTTGACAACGCTTATGTGATCCATAATAAAGAAATACATGATGTGTATAAATGTGTTCCTCGAGGAAATTCGGTGGAACAACTTAGTAAAGACTACTTCTATTTCGAAGCTTAAAAAGGAACAATTGTATTTCTCCAGCTATAATCTACTCAATATACATAAAGAACCTCGTGATATGTGGCTGCATAACCTTACAATCGATTATTGTCTTAAAATATTTTGCAATGGAACTGATTTTGAACCAGTAATGGCCCTAAGTCTTGTGAATCTTGCTCAGTCCGGGTTGGATGTTCGTAATGGTAAATATAATTAACAGGTCTATTTATTTCTTTAATCCCAACAAAAGAAATAATAGCAATGCGCGGGGTTTTAACTGCGTCAAGAAAATTAAGCAATCCTTAGAAGGATGTAGCTCAACTAAAAGGTTTCACGTACAGTTATTAATCGACACCAAAACCTCGACTTATTTCTCTTAAACTGCTTTAACGGTGCTTTCGAAATGTTCATTCGAATGTGATCTAGACCCTAGAACCCTAAAACCCTTTCTATTTCCCAGACCCAAAGTCTCGCTCGGAGAACAAAGATTTTCATCGAATGCGGAGACCCTCACATTCATAAATCCCTAGTTTGCAGAACGAGTTGCTAACTGCTATTTGAACGGATTAAAAATACGGAAGCACCGCTGGGAAAAGGGGGTAAGATTTGTAAATCAAAGTAGATATCCGATTCACTACTTATCGATCATCCTGTATACACGAAAATATTTTTGAAAGATACTCTGTGATACTTGGACGACCTATAAATATTTCTAAATGAATTTTTATTTATTTAAATGTGGCACCTACAGTAATTCGATTCATCAATCAAAAAATTTTGAACATATTAAAAGAAAATGAAATTGGATATTAGCGCTACTAGAACAGGAAATTAAAAAAGGCTTGATTAAATTAAGCATCGCGAAATGTGTATAATTCACAGAGTTTTGAAATATCCAAATTGCGTTTCAATGTATCGATACGCATTTTTAAAATTCACTCCGATATGTTTCGTTAAAAAATAGTGTTACCATTATATGGCTCGCATTGCAATACGTACAGAGCGACATAACTGTTTCCTCTTCTGTCTTTTTTAGAGAAACGTTCGCAATTCATGAAATCAGAAGATATACAAAGTATGCCCTAGCATATTGGACACTGAACGAAAAAGGTAAACACAATAAAAAAATACATAGTATATACAACATATCCATCTAGTGCGATTGGGGATGATAATTATTTTCCTCGGAAATCTAAAGAAAATAGTTTAAATTAAAAGATGTTTGCAGGCAAGTTCTGCATAATATAAAATTGCGTTCAAGTATACGGGTTGTTCAGTTTCTGCTACAAATGATGCAAGTTTCGTTTTCTAAATGGAACTCCCTGTATATTTTTGGGTCTTTGGATACTCCACTTTAATTTATGCTAGTTTAATTTCTTAGATTCTGGGAAGAAATGTAGGATATTTTATTTATGTAACATGAATCAAACATAGCTATAGAGTGCAAGATGTTTAAGATATCTCAAATTATCTCTATTATTATCTCTATATTATCTGGACTGGTGCTAGCAGTGTCGTGGTACCGGGTTCGAACCCCGGGCTCGTCACTCTCAGAGTAAGGTTTCTCGTAGTTTTCTTGATCAGCGAATACTGAGAATAAACATCTTAAGACGCTCTACGGGTGCAGACGTAATAACTCATAGCCGGCTAATTCCCCCTGTAATTGGCGAAAGCTGTTGGGGAATGTAAAGGCATGGTTTGTTATTATTATCTCAAAAACTAGATAGATACAGGGAATGTTAAAGAATTCCAAAATCAAATCGTATTCTATTCAAAAACCCAAACCTGTATCGTACAATGTGGTAACTGGATTTCGTGTATACTTGAGTATTATTCTACGTGCTGCAGCACTCTTTCTCTAAATTGCTCCAAAAGGGAAGGAATTATTTTCCACCCACGTACTAGGACACGCATATTAAGAAGTATTTACCAAGAGTTGTCCTCGTTAACGAATTGGAAATTATGCTCCATTAAAGTTCGTGAAACCCTTCTCCGTGCAATAAACAGTAACTGCTGTTTTATTGTGTTTTTCTTATCTTGTTTAAAAAGCTATAAATGTTCTCTCTTGGTTTAAGTGAGTTTGTATTAAATTTCTGTCGAAATGTTTACCTACATGATAATGAATGTATTAAATAAGATAGAAATAAATGAGTAACCAAGAACAAACCTCGAAATTCTATTTACATGTGTAGGTACCTTTGTGAACTGGTACAAAAATATAAAGAATGTCAATAGATTGCTTAAATTTTGTATATATATATATAGATTACCGAAATTGACGTTTCGGTGTTGTGCATTGCCTACTAATAAGATATTTTACCACCACAGAAATCGTTTCCGAGTGTTAGCCTACTCTGCACCGAGTCAGTCCATCGAAGATAGACAGGTGACGTAAATAAGTAAAAGAAAACTCGGAAATTCAGGTGCTTACTTCACTTACTTCTTCAGTTGGTTAAAGCTGGTGCTATATTTTGTAAATATTTTATTGTTTTTATGCATCCTTTTCTGATCTATACTCACACTGTTATTAACTACTACAGCAAAAATGTGTTTCAAATGGTGATTTTTTAGACAAATACCTTTCCACAATGATTGCCTAAACGTTATGTGATAGCACTATATACCATCATCATAATCATTGCTCAAGTGAGTAATTTCTTCGTGGCTGTATCCAAGTATGTGTATCTCGTAGTTATGGAGAAAAAATGGTGTTTACATTTCAACAATATATCTAAGATATATCTGAATTGCTTGGCCAAACTTTATCAACACGATGTATGGAACAAAACTATAGAAAATGTTCGTCTACATGCACGATTTTCAAAGATAATAAGGTTATTATTTAAACAGCTTATCCAAAGTTCTCAAGAGTGCTGAAGTCGAATCTGTTGGCAGGTATGCATTTCACGTACCGGCGAGCAAACGGTGACTGGACGGCTTTATGTTGATATACATACTTCCGAATCGAAAATGTTCAGCTAAAGAAAGTTTTGCGGCAATACACCAGCGTTTTCGTGAGAGATGATCTTTCAATCGGAATACTGTTGATTGTGCATCAGAACACCGGAGTTTGAAGGAGAAATACTGGTTAAAATTGCTATTTCGTAACTGGTTTCTATAACAGTATGTCAATTCGAAATTCCAATCTGTTGTGTTTTTTTACGGACAAAGTAAACCTTTCTAGCGATTCAATTATTAATTTCTATAGTGAGCATCAATGGACTGTAAAATTCTCACACTATTAGACGATCAAAACACCAACACACTTTTTCAAGCGACATTTGGGCTGGCACCATTGACAATCATTTAATAGAACCAATGTTTTTACCAAGCGGGTTAAATAGTCCAAATTACAGAAATTTCTTGGCAAATGATCTACCTACCTACTTAAGCACGTTCGGAAACACGTCGTGACTTATGGTTCATGCATGATGGCGCCCCACCACATTTCATTCTTGCTCATAAAGAGTACTTTTCTCCAGACTGCAATCCGTTAGATCTTTTTATAGGACCCCCTAAAAAATCTTGTTTTCTCTTCGCCGATTGTTAGCTTAAAAAACCTCCATAACCGAATACAACATAGCTCTCATGCAGTCCAGAATGGCTCCGGAATTCTTGATCGAATTCGACAATCAATGGTTCGACGATGTTGCTGCTGTTGTTGCCATGTTGATAACGATATGAAGTTTGTTGTTTTAAAAAAGATGTTAATGAATATTCACAATTTTAAAAATCGAGCGTACCTTCTGAATGAAGCCAGAAATATGAGACATATTTATAAAAGTTTTAGTTTTGTTCTAGATGTTGGTAAAGATTGGCCAAGTAATTTAACCATTGGTAAAGTTTGGCCTTTCCTTTCCCTTTCACTCACGACTTCAAAGGTACGAGGTATACATATTCTAATTATAATATTTTGCTTATAGTTCGTGAAATTTGTAGAAAAATATGCTATGTTAATGTATTAAAATGTTTATTGTAATAACATACACGAAATTGTTTGCTATAGATATATAATATATATATATATATATATATATAATAGATATTACTATAAAACGTGTAGATCAATGAAATATTCAATTTAGTAAAAGCACACAGTTTGTTTATCATAATCTGCTAAGTGAGTTCTGCAATAATTTTTCAAGCATATTCTCTTTGTCTCTATGAATTTTTCCAATTTCTTTTCTGTGCTTTCTATGAAAAGAGAGTCCTTCCAATTGTACCGTATTTGTTGTGCTAATGTACTTGACCTTACGCTGAACATATTGCTAGCTTCTTCTGAAGTTTTCTGCAGACTGGTCTAGTTGTCTTCAGTTCCTCATATACCTTGACATTATCTCGCTTAGTTGAACCGCAAGTTGTGTCCATTTTAGGCCGTTCTCATAATCTGCTGATATTCACAACCAACCAAATCAAGTTGTTGTTCTTCGTTACTTTGGGTGACTTCATCAGAATTCGCTGGTAGTAGTCGTTGCTTTTACCAAGTATTATAATCAATGCTGTGCTCTCCCGGTTAGTAAAACTGTTCGGTGACCCGTTGACGGATCTGTATCGACGTCTCTGGGGGCAACATATGACTTGCGACGTCAAGATTATAATCTGTCGATTTCTCTAGTTTGTAACTTAGGTAACTAGTGCTTGTTTGAAGACAAGTGGTTCAATCAATGGTGGTAAAAAGCATCAATAAAAATATGGAGTTGGTCCAAATTATAAACAACATAAGACAGAATTCAAGTCACCCAAAAAGAAAGTCGGAAATTTAAGGCAAATACAGGAATCAGACTACAATCGAAGAAAATCGCGTTTCTATTATTTGAAACGAAGGTGTTGATTCAAATTTATTC
This sequence comes from Oryctes borbonicus, assembly GCA_902654985.2. Taxonomy (NCBI): domain Eukaryota; kingdom Metazoa; phylum Arthropoda; class Insecta; order Coleoptera; family Scarabaeidae; genus Oryctes; species Oryctes borbonicus. Next base: position 4,125,032 of record LR736888.1, read on the forward strand.
GCGAATAGTTGTCGTAAAATTTCTGAGACCTCTAAATTGTTAAGCGTCCTTTGTTGGCTGTTTAAAAACTTGAAACCGGTGTCAAAATTAAAGTATGGTTAAAGTATGATAAAGTATTATGGTTATTTTCCAAAGGATGTTGGGCAAAATGTGAAATACCGGAAGAATCTGTTTGTAGACATCGTAGGTGTCTCATCAATGTCACGGAAAGTTCAGCCAACATAACTAACAAACTAACTAATTCTATGTTTCTATATTTGAAAAGAGTTTTAAATAATCGGCAAATATTAATTTACTGCAGTTTAAATGAGAACGTATATCATTAACAAATATGAGGGAAAGAAACTGTCAGATTTATGATGATAAGATAAGTCACATATTATATGTTGTTCAGCAGATTAAAAAAAAAGAAACAAGGGGTGAAGATCCATTAATAATGAATTCGTGCACCAACAATAATGATGATCAACACTGTCGAATGCCTTTGGAAATCCAATATAAATAACGTTAACTGGTTTGTTGCTTGTGTCATTCAACTGTATTGTTACTTGAATCGCAGATTTTCTGTCCTCTGTGGAGGTGTAGTAATGAGCGATCTCTTTTGCTGCGGATCGCGGTGCCATGTTGCATGTTCAGAAGGCAACACATGGAAATTAGTGATATGAAGAGAACAATCTACAATGTGCACAAGTCGAATAGTAATAAACACATGAGGCTCAGTGAAAGACAATTCGTCTTTACAAAACTTCGAAACGTCAAGTACATTAGCACAGCAAACATGCTAAATCCAGAAAGGTGAAAAGCAGCCGGGAAACTAAGATGTTTATATTTATATTTCAATTCAGTTATGCATGAACATATCCTCTTAGATTATTCCGCAATAGAATTTTTTTGGAAGAGTGCCACGTCCGTAACAAACGCCTAATAAAAATGCCAACATCGTTAATTTGATTTCTTTCCATACGATGACTACATGCTACCACGCGCTAAACCAACATCAGACACGAACGCGAAAGGAATTCTAACGTTTCGCATTTGAAAAGCTGTAACCTAAAATTCGGTATGCCATCGAGTCGAAACCGGCACCCACACAGATATGAATTACATAAATATTTCGGCACGCAATCTACTCATTTTTCGGTTTACTATTCCATCGAGGGACATTGAAATTCGGGGAGCCGCAAATTATATTTGTGAGGCATTAAAAAGTTGGGCGTAGGGCAATATTTCACGTTTGCAATCAGTTTAAAATTGACGCGTACTTCGTTCCGAACCAAGGTATGTAGGTGCAAATCAACGTCCGCCGGTGTGGTCGCCCTTTTTTACGGGCAACGGTGGCCTAAGTAAACACTTGCGGAAATTTAAATTACCGAAGCAAATACGGGAAAAAAACGATTTCTTTTGTGGAGAATCCTGCTTTACGTTTTCACATAAATTTTATATACAGCAGGTTCCGTTTGGAAACTTAAGGAAACATTTCGATTATTTGAGGCAAGATTGGGCTAAATTGAGTTATCTGTACAAAGTTATACGCTTTATTTCAGTACTCTACTGATTGGTCGTTTTTTGGAAGATTGTGAAGATGTTTCCTGCAATTTATTTTGTGCGAAATTGTGTTCTCTATTTAAACTATGTGTACCTTTACATAATAATCGAAGTAGATAAAATCCAACTTGGTATATCTATCATACAAAACATCAAACTGAAAGCTTGTTATTTTAAGCAATTGCCGGACACGCTGTGCATGCTCTAAGATATTATATCCTGGTTAGCAGGTAATATGCACAAAGGGAAACAGGACGAGGTTTAATATTTGATTGATAGTCAGCGCTATCGAGGGCCTTTGGAGAATCAATATAAGTAACATTAACTTGTTTTCAGTCATCCAATCTGATATGAAGTGCGTAATTTGTGTAATATTGGGGACAGTGGATTGTTTCCCAAATCAAAACAAAACTTTCAAAGCACAAAAGAGCTATCACAGAACAAGCAGAAGGCGAAGGCGAAGGCGAAGGCGAAGGCGAACATAAAATAAAATATAAAAATATACGGCACAAATTAACACAAAATGGACACAAAACGTTAGCCCAGTAAAAATTTACATAACCATGAGCATTTTCAAATTTCAAAAACCGAAGCTTCCTAGGTTAACTTCACGCTCGTTGGTAGATTGAGCATTCAAAATTGGGCTGCAAGAACACACAATGCCAGCATCTGGTATCAGAACGATATTATAGCTTTTAGGTAGAAGAAATCGTTTAAATGAAGTGCTTAGATGTCCAGCAGGATCGTATATTTCATCGCCATTGTATATATATTCTTTAATTATATCACCAACAATCCACAGTGTACAGAAGTGTTGAAAATCCTCGAATCAATTGAAACACAAAATTAATATGGGATAACGAAAAATAACGCACTTATTACTTATAAATTAGGAGGGTTATTTCTGAAAAATTATTGATCGCCATCCCTTAGACGGAAGAATGTGCAATATTTAAATCAACATAAAACTCTATTTGTTATTCTCCCTTCTCCAACAACAGATATCATTCCAGTTACATACAACGCTTTAAAAAGTCCAGTTTCCAAGGTTCTAATTCTAATGATTTAAAACAAAAGAGCATACATTTGGTTGAATCTTTTGAATTAGATGAACTTTAAAGTAAATGTTCAATCAACGTATATTAAAATGTTTGTAGAAAGCGAAAAAAAAAAACATGCCCAGAGCCAAAGATTAACACGTATAGAAAAAAGTATTGTTGAAAATGGAAAGTAAAATAGATACAAACGCCGATTGCACAAATTTGAATTTGTGTTGTCTTAAATAAAGGAGGATGTCTTTACGGAACTCTATTCGCGAAGCGAATTTTGTGGTTGATCTAAAAGTAATATGTTTTGGAACACAACCAACACAAATATTCGCTTTATTTAACAAAAATAATTCAACAACTAGTGGGTTCTATTAAGCCGCTAGAGTGTTGAATGAACATATTGGTTTGTTGGATGAACGAATTCCGATGCGGAAATGCTCTTTTATTTCTAGGCCTAATGGTTAATAACTCAACAACTCCTGGTTTCTTTTATTAAGAGACGAATGAATCTCCCTCTTGATTAAAAAAAAAGTAGAAAGGTAACAGACTATAAAAGTTGTATTAAATATATCCACTCTCTCAAAGATAAATTGAAAAATTTAAATTATTTACTTCGAGAAGTTAACATTTAACGATCATTAAATCATAAATAAAATGCAAAACTAGACTTGTGTGCTAGGAGCCGGTGAGTTGCACGTTTCCCAGAAATATGTAATTTTGATTAATTCAGCTTTCTTGGAAAATAAATAACGAAGCTGTTTCTTTTTCTTTTATTATACCTTCTAGACGGAATAATTAAGCAGTCGTCCCGGAAGGCAGCCTTAATTAAATACCAACATCAGAGCGCAAACATTACTATTTAAGTTATTTGCAGTGTAAATTTCAGCACCTGTAATCTATGAATTATGTTGGCGATACTGTAATCCGTGATTTATCGGAAACGCTCTCATATTTCCCAGCATTACCAACTGGTAAAATGGGATAAAACTATACGTTGGCCATATTGGAAAATCACGCACTGCAACTATTTATTCCATATTATAGGTTATGTTGATTGATCTGTGTGATTTATTGACGTTCGCATTTTGAAAATATTGTTAAATTTATATCATATTTTGTTTAGCTGGATTAATTTTATTTATTGCGTTCTGGCTTCACGTAGGTGCTTTACATTATATATTTCCGATAAATACACAAAGTTGTTTCAGTGCTTTAGTTTTTTCGATTTATTACCCTCTAGGTGTACTAGATGAATTCGAACGTAAAATTTGTAACGAGAATTGTTTACATGCTTGTAGCTTATACGCCAATTATTGAAATGTTTTGCTTGAAAATTAATATTTAGCAAATTAAAATTATTATTTTGAATATTTAGTGTTAACAACTTTTTACTTTTATTTGATTAATTTGTCTTTAAAGCTCATCTTTTGCCGATATTGTCTTCTGTTTCCAGTAAGATTTATATCGTTTGATGCTATAGCTACTCTAAATTAAACACATTTGCCTATGAGTTGAGAGTTAAGAAAATGTGTTCTTAAAAAGTTTTTCCTTATTTTTGGTAATAAAAATAGCGTTGTTGAGAGATTAAAATTCGGACATGGTTGCTTCCCCTTGCCTTTACACAAATTAGATTTTATATTCTTCACATTTAAACTACTTTGTTTTAGCCAAGTCGGGTGTATGAACATCAAAACTTAAATTTGCTTGAGTTTAGTAGCGCTTAAAGTAGCATTACCCTCTTCTATGATACTACCACTACTAATTGTAAGTTATAACATTGAAATTTACAGACTCCTTATCTTCTTCTCGTTGACTTTCGGGTTACAATTTAATGTGTGAATTTTGTGGCTGATGGGGCTTTCATCCCTTGATACCAAAAAAAAGGGAAACGTTTTATATTTAAAACAAGCATACCGAAAATTCAAAAATATTCCGAAATCTCACAACGAGCTTATCATAACCTCAAGAGAATTAAAATTCTGCAGAATCTTTTTTGGGATCTCGCCATATCACTTTTAGTGATTTGAGGTAGTAAATAACACTACAACTAAACTTGCTCAGAACTCCATTATGGGATCAATTTTATTCTATCTTTACGTAAACGTTAAGCTAAGTTAAGCCCTGCACAGCTGCCTGCTATCACCATATGCCAATAGTTGATTCAGTTGAACGAGTTGTCAATTCAGTTAGCAACGTAGTGGTGAAGATTATGGGTTGGTGTAAGACTAAGGGACTTTCCGAAAGTGGACGTTCTAGCGTTTCTGCTAGTCCATATATAAAATATAATAGCAAACCTATACCCGAAAATGGCCATACTAATTTGTTGGATATCGCAGTTGACCGACCGTGTGATCTTAACTGGGAACAGCATTGCTCTGCCTTAAATGCGGTATATGCGATTGGTAATCTTCGCAATTATTGCGATATAATGTTTTAATAACGTCTTACTATGTACGATGATTCCTGTCACCGCTATTGTATTCTATTCTGGGGATGCTCTTAATACTTCTCAGTTAATTATCAATCAAAAGCGAATAATAAGATATATGGTTGGTATTGGGACGTACATATGTACGAATTACGAAAATGAATGCTAAAGTAAATAAAAATTCTAGTCACATTATGCAGAAGACTTTAAACACAAAATTTTTACAAAAAATCCGTCGTACTGATATAAAATGAACCTCCATATTGCACTTTCACTTATAAATTGTAACAACAAAAATAATCTACAATAGTTCACTCTCCCACCCAAATTGATTGCTCTGATCAAATTAGACAAAGTGTTAATTGATTTGCGGGTTCGAAATAAGTGAACACTCTTTAAATAAATCTATTTGTTTTATCATAATTTTATGAACTTTTTATTAGAAAACTTTTTCATTAGTTTGCTCAGAAGAAGAATTACATTCCACCCACGCACGCGGTATAAGTGGAAAAGTGAAAGGTGGTAATATGTTCAATTGCTGGTCATGCAAAATACTGTAAGAACAAGTTAAAGCTAAAGACTTTACAATACCTACTAGATATAGATTTGAATATAGTAAAAAAATTTGGTAGAAATGAAATTCAACTTATATTGTTGAGAGAACCTTTTAAGTATTTAAGCATAATGTAATCTAAACAGGAAGACATTTTGCGACAGAGGAGCTAGCTTTAATATTCGTAAATTCAATAACTGTTGAATAGAGAATTTTTACGTAAACTCCAACTGTTTAAGAAACCCAATAAATGGAGGTAATACAATGTGATTAGTTTCCTTGATTGTAAGCAGGAGATATGTGTGTATTACCACATGTAAAAATTACTGGAAGTATTACGTTTACATTTAATAGGTAGTGTAATGTTACAAAATAACAACAACGAGGTTAGCTGTCATCAGCTTCTCATCTTGGCATGTCAACCTATCAGGTATGAGAGTCTATCTGTTGGTAGGAAGCCCGATCCCTAGAGAAAGATCCCTGTGTCTATCCGAATATTTCTGGGGCGTAAAAATAAGAAAATTAATATAGAACATTAATAAGTCCAGCCAACAACAATCGCGGGGAAGACTTCACATTAATGTCTAAAATATCTACAGCAAGTTCTTGTACATACGTTAGTCGTATAGAAGTTTTCTTTGTCAATTAAATGTTTTTCGGTTCGTTTCATCTAAATTCGCAGTGTAATTTAACGTTGTAGTGTTGCGTGTGGGCAAGAGTGTCATCAAAGAACACAGAATCCCAGCGTCAGTTGCGTCCCTGCATCATGCTACAGCAAAAATCGTTCGTTTCGGCATATATTTCAATAATAGCACATTTTCAATGGGTAAAAATTATCATAGGTGTCTATGGAATAAAACAATTGCCAACGTATTTGAACAATGGTGAAAAACAACACCAATTTTATTTGTGACTTTAGGTCTAGCTGTCGTCCAAGCAAGTTGTACGAAGCATTTCCTCCAAGTTAAATAGTCTCGAGTAAATATTTCAATTTAAAAGTTTATAATATAAGTGTGTTCAGTAGTCTATTAGTGAAGGAAAGGGGTTCGAAGAAGGACATAAACCTGATGTTTATGTATTAGAAAGTGACAAGATTTAAGGTTAGTAGTTATTTTCATTTCTACGTCTTAACACTTCTCTTTTCATCTGCCGAAAGAGTGTCTAGGGACATTCCCGGACTCACGACCCGCAATTTTCGAAAGAAAACATTAAAATTTCCTAAAATTTTCCAAATTTCCACATTGACAAAACATTACAGTAGATACCAATTTTATTTTGCCTTGCAAGGAACTCTGCATCTTGAAGACGGGATGTCAAGGCTACAATGTTGTATGATTCTAGGTAAATCTAACCTATATACATTGTGATTGCACAGTTGCAAATGCGTCCTTATTTTCTTCAAAATGCAAGAAGACAAAGAAGCAACAAAAAAGTACTAATGACGCGTTTGATTTAATAAACAACTATTAGGTACAAATCACCACGCCGGTGCTAACCCTAAGTCTGGAATAATTTAACCATTCAACCCGTGCCAAAATATCCTGGGGCTGAATCGGTAGATAGCGGCGATTCTTTTTTACTTAGGCTCGAAATTTTGAATCAACAGTCTTCTTCAAGAATATTTATGTAAATATCTTTTATTTGGCACTCATTGCAAATGTTAATATCTTGTACTTTCCATCGTGGTAACCAAACAGTACTGACACCAGATACCAGTTGGATGCAGTACCCAAATGCAGGGCACCCTGTAAATGTCCCTTCTTTCAATGTTAAATGTATACATACACCATTATACAAAAGCATCATAAGTATACGTTGGATACAGAAAAATATATTGTACTATTTAGAAAAATTACGTTTCTGGTGTTTGAAATGGGTTCACTACTGAACAGCATGTATATTTCGAAGGTATTCTAACACCGTATTGAGATAAAGGCAAGTGTCTTATCTCAAATAAAGATACAAATTTAAACTGGAACGTATTTGTTTTTCGAATCTTTTAAAGTTGTTAACCGTGTTAATAGTGTTAATTGAACATATATAAACACAACTTATGCAATATAAAATTCTAAATTTGAAGGAAAGTTAGTTATCATAGCTTTTGGTTATTAAAATAATACTTGTTAAATTATTGATATCAAAAAGAAGTTTATGTGTCACTTGCTATTATGTAAATTCACTTTTTAATTTTTTTTAAGTCGGCTACCTTGCTTTAACAAAGTGCAACAGGACGGTGCTCCATGTCGCTACGCTTGGCTACGTTGGCTTGCACGATCACCGGGTCCAATCCCGTGTGATTTTTGACTATGGGAAATGTTGAAAGAGAGGGTACACACAGTACAAAGGTTGGTAATTTACCCCAATGAAGACAGAGGATCGAAGATGTATGTACGTAACGTATCACCTGAAATGTGCAAACGTGCATTGGGAATGAAATTCCATCGCTTTGAGAAATATGTCAATGTCAATGAGGAACAGCTGGAAAAATATGGCTGAAGAAACACTTATTTTAAGATAATTTTTAGAGACATTCTGTATATGTACACTTAGGCGATTCAAGACAAAATTATAAGTACCTCTAGATCTATCGGAAATAGACATATTAAACTAGTAGAGGAAAATAAACATATAATAATATACATGTATTCCGTCTAAAATAACAAAGTAGTGTGCCTAGTTTGCTTGCTTATCGATCACTCTGTATATACGGAAATATTGTTGAAAGATACTTTATGAGGTCTGTTATGTCATCAGAGATGCCCACTATTCACACAACAGGCGCAATTTTATAATTCCGGAAGGTGAATTAGTAGTTTTGCAGCAAATTTCATCATAACCCATGCGGTCTTGTGATCAAACATTAACAGTGTATGCAATGGGTAGCTCTAACTCATCCTTATCGTGATACCAAACGCTACTAATATGAACAAAAGTAAATTGAGAAAAAATATATATAAAAAACCTCCGTTTTTTTCGAACAAAAGGATATTTTGAGCAATCTTGAACCCTATATGCCTGATTTATGGCTTAAAGACCTGATTAATCTTGCATTTTCTCCACTTAATAACAAACGGTGTTGGCACATGTTCTTACTACTTTCCTACATTTCTATCTCTTATTACATTAGGTGTCCATTGCCAGCGTTTCACAATAAGCCATTTTCCTATGATGAGGGAAAAAGATGTTATACATCTTGTCATTAGATTAACCGACAACTACCGCTTATGTAACATCTTAATTTATGAAACACGGTTAGTTGGTTGGGAAAACAATTAAAAAAGATAAAGGTTTAACTCAAGCAAGGCAAAATGTTGTACCAATCGCTCAAATTATTTAGATTGAAATGAAAATTACGTTTACATTAACAGATTGATTGCTCTTTAAATGAACGAGTACGCTTCAACAAAACATCTAATGTTGATTCAACAACAAATGCCAGTCAGTTGTACTTAATCGAATCCCCTCCCTTTAGTGTATAACAGCTTGCAAACTCAGTTCAATTACAAAAAGCAACATATTGTCAATATTTCTTGATATCAAAGGTTGTCTATTTATCGAAACTTTTGTCATAGATTATTTTGACTGTATAAACAACTCACCTCTACCACTTCTTCCAACGAATCTCAAGTCGTTGAACTTGGCGACCTGGTTCTTCATGACGGCGGTGCAGTTCCTCAATTCGGCGCAATAATTTTCATCATTACCGGCTTTGACGGTGACCAAGGTACCGTCTCCCACTTCACCGAGCGCTACCACTTTGAAGGCGACCGGCAGTGTCTTGTTGGATCGCCAATGCGGCGGCAAAACAGTGCAAACTACATGCGGACTACCGGTCCTAACAAGTTCACCCGGATGTTCGGCTAGCAAACCATCCAATGTCCTTTCCGCCAACATTTCGGCCGTCAAATTACCGTAATTTCTTTCATATTGCCCCGTTGTCGAACTAACTTCACTGGCCAAATGCATATTTTGGTCCCTTATGGGAGCAACTTTCCATGCACAACAAAACGTTTTGTGTCTTCTATTTTTCCGATTTTTTAAACTGTCACATATGATTTATTTGTATTCTTAAGGAGGTGGATATAAAAGCTAACAGTTCCATCGCTTGAATGAGGAAAGAAAAGTCCAATGAACCACAAAACTTATCTCTTTTGATGTTTTCCCGAAGCCGACACTTACGTGACGAAAGCTTTGTTCTTGTATCTTTTTTCCTTTTTCTTTTGATTCTTTTCAGTAGGAATCTTGACGAATCGTTATCTTCGAAGGAACAACAGAAAAGCGTTATATCGCGAATAATCAAACAGGCGACGCGTATCGAACGACAAACGACAATCGTCGAGAGAGGGTCTGCTAACAGTTGAAATTAAAAGCGTTTTTATTTCAAGAGCGCCGCGATGCCGTGAACACGCCAGGAGTCGACAGGAAGTTTTTAATTTACATGTGCTTTTGCACACACGCGCACAAATGATGAAAAATCAGCGGGGTCGTGATTTTACAGGGTAATATGGTGGTGGTGGACCGCAGAAAAGTGCGCGAGACGCACCCCTATGTGTGCTTTTGTTGCGATAGCGGGTTTCGCCTGGATCGCACTCGTTTTTTATTTTATGTTTTCGCAATATTGCGCAAAAATCTTTAGTGCAAAAGAATGCACCATTGAACATCATTCTTCCTCATTTTTCCATGCTCACGAGAACAATTTTACTCGAGAAACTTAATAAATATAAAGGATTATTAAACTTCAACTTTCTACTTTTCTTAATCAAACGAATTCGTTGCAATCCAATATTGCTGTTTTCTTTACTTCTACTCCCCTCCTCTTATTCGATATGTCTGTCCTCCTCCCTGTCTTCTTTTTGTCCGGAGGGTATGATACAAATGTATGGCAAGAGGGTGAATTACGAATATTTGACAGTCGACGCACGTTTGGTCCAGTTAACTATGAATGTAACGAGTGGGAAACTACCGAAATCAGCTGATTTCTGATTCATCTTTCAGGCTCGCACCCTCGCCGTTTTATGCACTGCTCCCTTATTTTATTAATCGACGGCTTCTCGGATGTTGGCTGCAGTGCGCGTTGAGAATGGTTGTATGCGGATGGTGTAGTACTCCAGGGTAGTATTCGATTCTCTGAAAAGATATCAAAGAAAAAAACATAGTAGTACATGCATATGCTTTATTGATTTCTTCGGCAAATATTGGCAATCCGGCTTTGAAAGGTTTATATGATTACGTTGTTTTCATAACTTCATAATCACAAGAGAATTTTCGCATAGAAGAAATACGTGCATATTTCTTTTAGCGTACACTAAAGTAGTAGTTTATCATAAAGAATTTATTTTAAAATTAGTGAGTGTGTTGTTTGTCCGCGCAATGGTGAAACACACACCTGAGAGCAGGTGCATAATATTCTTATGCCAATGCTTCGCTGTGAATTGTTATTTCGTTTACTTATTCTTTCAACCAAATAGTTGTTACAATAGTATGATTGAAAAATATGCAAGTTTATTGGAGCAAACATTGTAAGTTTCGCGCTACTCTTGTTTCCTACAATATTGTTTCACTAATTGCTACAAGTTGTTTGTGTCCCAGATCCTATTAGTATTTGTAATAGCATTTGCTACAATTGAAAAAGTTATTCCAACACTTTCTCTGTGCAGCAGTTTCTTCTAAATATTAATAATATTTCTAATTCTAATTCGATTTTTCGTCTGTAGTATGCTTTCAACTGCTTAATGAAATGAATGTACATTGTCACCTAAACCAGCTGATGTTACAGGAATTCTGATAACTCGGAGGCACTATTTTGTTATATTTTAAATTCAAAAGAACATTGTAAGTATCAAGAATATTTTCGTACCAAAAGTATCCAGTAATGTTTGCTCTTGGCTTGGTTTTAGTACTTAAATTTTAAAATTGAGGCTTAAAGCTCATTATATTTTCCATTTCATTGCTAACGTTGTGATAACTTTATACGAAGCAATGACAACCATAACAAAAGAACACTAGTACTGATGAAATGCTTTTCTCTGCAAAGAGAGCCTACAAGATTCAATTTTCAATTTCTCAAAATCAGTCAATTACCTATCCATGTCAAACTTAGGACAATGGGAATACCAGATGTCAACGCCCTATTGTCATTCTCTATTTGAATCGTTTCAAATCTTATTTATAACCTGAATGTTGTATAATCTCACATCAGATTGTGTTAGTCAACTTGAAATGTAAAAAAGGCTTTATACTGAACTACACGTAGCATAAGCTTCGATAGTAATTACTTGTCTCTCTTATAGGGTATTTTCCAAGAATATCCAAGCATCCATACAAACGCATATAAGAAACAAGAAGTGGTAGTAAATATTAGTGAAGAAGTGCGAGATCCTGTGTTACAACATTTGCAAAGTTTTTGTAATACTTGCTATCGTTTTCTTATTTCAGTTGAAACCTACTTTTTTGTTTTTTTTTTTATATAATTTATATAATAATATTGTCAGAACGATGTAGACCCAAGATGTACTTTACTGTAATATACGAGCTACAAGCACTATATTAATCATTTAACTTCCTATTATTTTTTCATGTTCTGTATGTAGCTGCTGCGATACAAATGTTAATGATATTTTTCCAACGTCTACTTATTATGCAACAAATTGAGCTAACAACAAAAATTAATAAAAACTCAATTTTTTGAATAATAAGATTTCATATGTCTCCATTTTAGAAGTATAAAAGTATCAACCTTTCCTTCGATTATACATTTTTTGTTTGTAAAACCCCATAATTGTAGCAACTAGAACGCAATTTCTACTTTCAATTATTCTAATTTCCTAAAACTTTATAAGAACTTAAAGTACATCCCTTACTTTGCGACACTCCCATATACTGACATATTAACATTCTGTCCCTGAACCAAGACAGCTTTTTAAGAAGGGCACTCTATACAGTTGAAAATCATTTATTAGCCCTTTTAAGGACAAATTCAATGACGTATGACGAAGTCTACTTTTTCTATCACATTTCAAATAAAATAACTAAATTCCTAGAATCGACTCCCTCTAAAACACCGTGTCAAAATTATCATAATTTGTCGAATACGTAACCGACGAACCTACTTAGAAATTGTTTTAAATTAATTGTTTTAAATAAACAATTGAATCTATACATTTTTATCGCAGATCTTTTCTTATAGTGTCATAAAAAACAAGGAATAGAAGTAAACAGTATCGAAATGCTAGAACACGTTAGAGAAAAATTTTCGAATATATGGTAACTCTAAATGTGATTCAGGGTTGGAATTAATTATTTTAAACACCGCATTGGTAATTATCAACTAGAAAAGTGTTGCCGCCGTTTTTTCTTTTTTTATATATGACAATGGAATGTCTATTGTCCATAAAAAACGACATTACCAGGAACATGATATTTCTACTAAAATAACAAACATATAAATAAAAGAAATGAAATGCTAGGGATGTAGAGAACACAAACACGGCAAACAACATTTTTGGAAAACAAAACAAAAATTTGAAGTTCGAATGTAAGGAAGTAACATCTAATTCGATAGGTATTCATCCAAGGGGCTACTTCAAAGGTTTCTTGAAGAAACTAGGAGCGAACTTGAGACATTTGCTTGAATGTAGTGACAGTTACCATTTCTTATTCGGAATATCTTTAAAGTCGCTTGATCGATTTTTGCACTCATTAAATAATGAACATACTGAACAACAACTCCTATCTTACTACTTATTAGTTACTAAGTATTTTATCTCCACCTTAAATCATAAACAAACTCTCAATTCTTTGATTTTAAACTTAAATGGATGATTACTTCCATCAATGAATTAAAAACGCAATGTAAATAGATTTTACCCTCGAGCAGGTGCGTTGTAATAAAATTGATCATGATTGTTTTCTATTCTTATTTATAATTTTAATTTATCAACAGATATGGCCGTAGATAAGCGTATGCGTAGAAAAAAATTATAGTTATTGAGCAAAGATTACGGGTCAAATTGTTCTCTAGATGTTTTGGACAACTAAAGATTATTCTTTTGTTTTTATTCTTTTAGAAAGCTTTTCTCTCTTTATTGGTTGTATGTTAAAAATTTTTATATCTAATTGTAAGTAAAAATATGTTACATTATGTGGAAACATCCATAAAGGTGCATGTACCTACATATGTATATTCGCCAATTATTGGTTAATTATCAATAGTGCAAGACGTGTTTGTTCTATTCATTGAAGATATAAAGAAAGAAGAAGATACGAAGGGTTTCAGAAGTATTACTTCTAGAGCTCTGTACCAACCGCAACGATGGCAAGACTTACTTATTTACTAGGAACTTTCCTACAAAGTTCTTTACGGATACTGATTAAAGCAGAGAGGAAAGCATTGTAAGATTTGTTCATTGTTACAACCTTTGTCAAGCCGTGGCATCAAGTTCAAGCACCCTATCAAGATTTATGCTTCTAAGTCCATCAAATCTTGCAAAAGACAAGAGCATCTGTAATGTAGTTTTAAGTATTCTTTGTGAGCACTTCACGTGATCACATGATAAGATCGACGAAAATCAAGGATGGCGACAAATTTAACCAAACAAAATATGCCGAAATCTGAGAAACTCACATTGAAAATTGTTTTTCCTCCCTTTTCCTAATTCTGCCTTAGATTGTTTTATTGTTATAAATTAAAAATCAAAAACGTTTAGTTAGTCTACAATTAATATAATTTTTATTTGTTTTTAATTGAGTTTACTTATTTTCGTAACTTCATGAGCAAACATCTTCATTTGTGTTGTACACCTTAATTGGTGGAAATTTAAATTTTAAAATAACATTAAAATAACACATAAATGTAAATGACGATACTTATTTGAAAGACATACACACATATACTTTCGATACTACAAGCTAGGATGTCGTTGGTTTTTTGTTCTATACCTAGTTTCGTTTTCTGAAAAAGGAATAAACATATTCCGAAACGTAAAAGAATTTTTATTTAAATAACACAACCGGCACAACCCAAAAAAAAGAAGAATTTTAAATATTTGAACAGAAACCTGCTAAAAAGAAAAAAAGAAAATAATTCAGAAAATAATATTAATTTCGTTTCAATTTGTTCTAGCGTTTAGAAATGAATAACAGCTTCCCACGACGGCTTCTTTTTTCATTGAAAAATAGTATCTCACTTCCTAAAACAGTATGGACGGTGAATTTCCTCATTTTCCTCCTTTACAGCCCTTTGTATATTTTTGAATTTTTAGCAAATATCGTACTTTGCACGAATTAAATAAACACTATATTAAAAATTAACCATGAATTGATTAACAGCACAACCTATACTGACATATTTCGGAGCAAACTTTATGAAATTTGGGTTACTAGTGTTTTATGATAAAACGAAGAAAATAAGAAGGCATGCTCAACAACTCATTACTTTGAAAAATAAAAGACACCTTTTACGAACAACGTTTGTATTATATTTGGTAATAACAAACTACGAGCGGATGTAAGATATAAAAGAAGCAATAAACCAAATTACAAACACTACAATCTATACTACTGTGACAAAATAAAACAAATAATTGATAAAGAAGAATGTACTACTATTGTTAAAATAAATGTTTAAAAATATCATCACACGTGTAATTGCCTTTTTTAATACTGCTCTCAATGCCTTGGATATGCTTCTAATTTCAATCTGCTCAGTTACGTTTCTGATTCGATCTTCTAACTCTCTTGTATCAACCTTTGAATCGTTTTTACCATGCTCCCCAAACGAAAAGTCTAATGAGGTTTGGTCGGACAAGCTAGGTAATTATACCGTTTGCTTCTTTCTAGCAATTATCAATATTTTCTAGTATTCTCCTAATGCCGTAATAATCATAAGCAGGAGCTACATCTTCTATCATCTGTTCATATTACCCAAAACTTCTTTTAATTTTTTTAATATCCCCCGATTTGGTTGCCAGAATAAATAATAGATTGTTCTGAGGCCAAAAACGCATTCTTTCCTTGTTAAACATCCTATAATATGGAAAACTTCATTCATCCCTCCAAAGTGCAAGCTCTAGCAGATTGTGTTTCTAATTTTCAATTAATCAATGGCAAAAATCTGAGACGTCTTTCAAAATCAACTGGAGTTGGTGTTTGCACTCGTCTGTATTTGTTTGGATATATACACATGCCGTTAGATATATCTACACAAGTCAAATTTTGATGGGTTAGGCTAAAACATTCCGCTCTAAACGATTGGATTTCGTAAAAAAATTATATAAACGGATAAGTCGCTAAAACCACTTTCACTACATTACATTTGAGGCATTTTGCAGAACTGATGACTCAATTCACATAACATAATTTGCCAATTTACCAATTGAGCCATTATTGAAGAAACAATGTACATGAAGATGGGTCACCACACCTAATTCACTTAAATTCCATTAGTGCAAATGCATGGAATTTTCATTTGCCCTAATTATCAAATACAGCTTTTGTTTGATATCTTTCGACGATAACTGGACTAATAAGAAGATATAAGCATGCAAGCTTTAAGAAAAACCATTGAATAAATCATTTTTTATATTTTTGACTTGAAAATGTAGAGGTGGTCCGTTTAGAACAAATACCTCAAAACTGGACATTCAATTATTTTTCTGTCTTAATTTTTATAACTAATGTAAGAAACTGCACAACCTTAGTGATTTAACTGACTTTCTAACAGACTGTACATGTATATTGGTAGTAGGGAGCATTTTTTAATTGTTTGCTTATTTGATGTTTTCGTGGTGAATACTGAGTTTGTGAAAACGTATTTAATAATCGTAAAATAGGTATTCGCAATTAATATCTACGTAAAATGCATTGTTTCGAATAGAATATGAAAGCATTTCCAAAAATAGGGGTTATCGTTTAAGAAAGAAATAATTTTTTCAGTTGAATATATCAGTGTATAGATTAGGCTCTTAGAATACTCTGTATAACATTTTGGGATGTATTTATAGCAATATTTTGTTTTATATGGGTAATAGAATAGAAGATATTGGTAAGTTAAACATTGCGTTTGTTAAATTTTCCAGTCCAATATGTCAAAAGTGGTACATCCCACATCTATGATAATGCGTATCGTCTTTGAATGGTTTATCCAAAAGATCAATAATATACAGGATATACCGAATAAGGAAGTTGATATCCGTTTCCGATTTAATCAAGAGTGCTATGAATCTTCAAATATTTTTAGGAAATACATCATTATCCATGGAGTCGCCAACTAAAATTTGAAGGAATTCCCGAGATACTGTTAGTAGGCATCCCACGGGATAAGTTTTCTTAGCGAGCTCGTTGGAAAGTTATGCAGTTTCACAGTAAGTGAAAGTGAAGTATTAAGAGCCAAACAATTGTTCTTTATGCGAACTGAACGCTTTGAACACTGTATAACTTATGATTGGATTCATTTGAGGCGAGGCGTCTACAAAAAATGCGGAATATCTGTTTGGGCTTCGCTTTAGTCTAAAACATATGATCCTGTTTCACATACGCTGAAAAGTTTACATTTGGTGAACGCGAGGAATCGAAGGGTACCTGAATGTCTATGCCTATATCATAAGATAATCACTTTGAAATCGCTACCGTATCTTCAGAATAGAATTACCTCTAGAACGGAAATACACAATCCTTATTTTTTAGAGATAAGAATTCAATCACACCCTAGCACCGCTTTCTGAAAAGATTTTATCTACAAAGTTATATAATTCGTGGTCTATTCATTTAAAGTAATTTTGTATCTATATTGTTAGAGTCATCCATGAGTTGCTTATTGAGACACAGCAGAAAATGTGATTCGTCTTTGCTTCTACCTTTTTATTATTATTTAGCATTTGTGGGTTTGAATTTGCACATGAGACTTATTTGAAGCCATTGCAGAAATTAGGTTAGTTAGCCTTTAAGTTTTTCTTAAAGAATAAGTACTTCCTTAGCCCAAAAAGGCCTTTCTTTTTACTAAAGGTTAGGTGGCAGAGCAGCGAACCTGTTACTTGCTATCTGTCTGAGTCTTTCCTCTTGATTTGCTCCTTTTGCTTATACTTTAGCTTATGTTTAAAGCTACGAAAGATCAAGTTTCAAAAATATTTTATTGCATCACTACAATAATGTTTCGCTACACTGCGGTTGAATACATTTACCTGATGAACCCACAGAGTGGTGAAACAATATCGTAGTGGTTGATATTTTTGAAGCTTAAACCTTCATTGTTTTATTTCATTATAATGGAGTTTGAACAAATGTCTCCCGATTCTATTAATTGTTTAAAACTCTAATTTTTGCATTGCACAAAAATGAAGTAAAGATTATTTCTTATTACTAACAGGAATTTAGATTACTTGATGGAAATTTAATAGAAAAAAAACATGTGCCATATATCATTAAATTTGTAATGGAAATGCTAGTTAACCTATCTTTGCGTCTGTATCTTTTTTTCAACAAAGATAAATAGATATATTCATTTTATGTGTTACTTTTGGGACACGCTGTACATAATTATAACAAGTTCGGCTTTTTTATCATTTTTTTATAATTTCTCGAATATAACAAACAACTTGCGATGAGCTAGAGATGATGGTGAAAAAGTTCGCAGATAGCTTAGCTAAACTCAAAGATTATGCTTGTTCTACAGAATGTTTCGAAGTTTCTAATACAGCTTAAGGAAACCAAGGATAAAATTTGTCTTTCACAAATCATAATTGAAAGCTCTATTAGATTTTCTAAAGAACTTATAAGACCAAAGAACTTGCTAGAAATTATGAATAAAGAGGCACCTAAACTTGTTTTGTACATAGGTTATATATTTATTCATTTAACATATAGATATACATACTTTCTAGTTTGCAAGAGTTTGAAAAAATATCTTGTATGAGTTAATAAACCTACATTGCACTGTAATTCGCCCTATTAAAATAATTGAAACAGCAGGCAGTGTTGCCAAATTTATTTTTGCTTTTTGTTCCGTGTGAGGAAACTAAGTCTTGGCGAAAAATCTTGTTCTCGAGGGTTTATCAGGGAAGCATATTTTTTTTTAATATGTAAAATATCTATGTGAACACGTGACCTTACAATTTAGTAATTAACTATTAACAGCATGTCAAGAAAAGCAAATTCAATATGCACACAAAATCAAATATCTTATACAAATTAATTAAATATAAAAAATAAATTAAATTAAATTAAACTAATAAACAAATCTAAAAAAATTCATAAGGTACTACGGATAATTACCTATACGGCATAATACGCAAGGCGCAATAAAGTTACGAGTAAACCACAATTGGTGCGAAAGAATTACGTCAAAAAACTATCAACGAACTGGTAACGGAAGTTAGGCGCGAAAAAGAAAACAAAAACGCAACGACGACGAACCTAATGCGATATCGAGAGACGCACAGAACGTACGACAGAGCGCGCTTTTTCCCGTATAAAGTTCTTTTCGCGACGCGAGGCGACCTGACATTAAGAAATAGTATAAAAGTGCGTCGTGGGGTATTCGCGGGACGTCTGGGGTTTCGGGGGGGCCGCAGGTGGTGTGAGGCGAATGGGCGTGGCATGTTGAGGTAGACCGACACCACCGTCTTCGCCGCCAACCAGGAAAGACGCCGGATTTTTACCCTCAAACCAGCGTCGTTTCTTCGAGGTTTACCAAAACCTACGACGCAAGCGCCTCGCCGTCTTTCGCCTTTTTTACCGCAACGTTCTCTTTCTTGGCAACGGGTCGACCGCTGCGGGCCTCTCGCTTCGCACGACGACGACGGCTTTCTCCTTCAGAAGACGTCTTCAAGATTTTTTACTCGTATCTCTTTCTCGCCAACTTCTTATACAGTATCTCATCTCTGCGTATAACAGAGCGAAGCTCTAGATCGCGGTACGTTCGGTGACACGTCAATAGATAGCGCTACCGTCTCATCATCCCTCGCTTCTCTTTCTCACCAACCTCATTTCCTATACTAACATCTCTATGTCCTTGTATTCCTCGGTAAGGTAAGACGCAGATGACATTTTTCTATTTCGTCCTTGCCGATCTCGTGGATATCCTGATTTTTTTTCTCCTCCACTCTTGTCATCGTTTCTTCTTTGTAGAGAAGACGCTTTTGTTTAAAAAATTTATACTTGTCCCAGGGTTTTTGTTTATGAATCTTTAAGGAGAAAAGGTAATTTGTTGTTTCCGTTCTTCGTTTTCCTCTGTTGCCGCCGTCGTCGTGTGTTTTATTTTACGTTTTATTCCTCCTCAACTTTCTTTTTGGTATAGTCGACATATATTTCGCGAACACTGAAGGAATTACCCTCATTTCTTATTCAGATGATGCTAGAAAATGTAGAAAAGAGTGTCCGTTACGGTTACTCATTTATTTACATAAAAAATCAAAAGGACTCCTCCGATTACATAAATTTACTTTCTTATAAGCGGGGATAAAAAAAATGGAATGGAAGGAATAACATATTTCAAGCATTTTTTTAACTTAGCGTCACTAGTCTGGTAACTAATCGTTATTCTTTGCTGACAAAATAGTAACCTCAGTAATGTGAGTATTGATCCAATCATAAAATAAATAATTACTACTCTAGAAACTAATTAAAATCCAAATCCGTTAAGAAAAGTAATTTTAGTGAATTAAATGTTCAAATTGTTTCCCATTTACAAGCTGACAGTGACTCAATCGATCTAGAAAACCCTATAAAGCATTTCTTAAAAATCCAGGGGAAATTCCTTCTACTACTTTACTAATTCTGTCTCCCAAATCTTCTATGTTATCAGGTATACCTTTATACACCTTGGACTTAACATACTCCCAGAAAAGAAACCTAGCGGGTTTAAATCTGAAGATCGGGCTGGTCAATCCATATGTCCTCATCTCGCAACCCACCTCTTTGGAAATACATGGTCTACATATTCGCGCACGTTTGCGCCACAGTGTGGTGAAGCACCGTCCTATTGGAAATAGATATTATTGTCAGGTAGATTCTCATCCATTTCATTGGCGAAAAGGGCAACACAAACAGGTATAATTTGATTTTATAATTGCAAGTATTTGTTTCAATTTTTTAAGAAGAAAGGACTGATAACGTTTATTCCTATACAATTTCAATCTAGGCCGAATCTTCTGCGAAAACTGAGAATCGTGTGTCATGAATCCAGCGCGAATTTTCCGATGGCCAATATCTGCAGTTATGGCGGTTTACATGTCCATTAAGGCAAAATATAGC
The DNA here is from genome assembly GCA_902654985.2 of Oryctes borbonicus. Lineage (NCBI taxonomy): Eukaryota > Metazoa > Arthropoda > Insecta > Coleoptera > Scarabaeidae > Oryctes > Oryctes borbonicus. Next base: position 4,145,853 of record LR736888.1, read on the forward strand.
CTCGTCTGAGAGAATAATGTTTACAAAATTTTAATTGTAAATTTCATTTCCTCACATTTCACCACTTCACAACCAATTCATGAACAAATTGAACCTTATCAGGCATCAATTTTGTAAGCTCCACTAATTTTACATACGTAATATAAGAAATAGCTCATTCTCTTAAGATTATTTAATCAGTTAATTAGATTAACATATACCTAAACTAAAAACCATCTTTAATTATTATAACTAAATCTTGAATTCCAAAAAATGTATATAAACTCTCCTTTAAATTGAATGTTCAAAAGACACAAATCTTTAATTTTACAAATAATAGCTCGTGACACTGATGACTTGTTTTCTTATAGCTTTTCTGTGTGAAGTTGTATCTTGCATGATACGCAATCGTAGCAAAGGATTGAATTAATAAGGAATTGTGAGATTTAGACCAATGTTTTCGACCAACCCTTTTCCTTTTTAGAAACCTTAATTACAGACTATTTCGAAAAAGTGCTAATTGTCCTATCGATGAATGCGGATCTTCCAGTAATGCTAGTAATGTATCTAATCACTCGTTGCCGATTGGGGTCTGCCACGCATCGGGATATTTTTTACCGTACCCATTTGTTCGAATAGTCTTTGGGTTTTCCAAACAGTATATCGTAAAATTAGATATCTATTGGGGTAAACATTATTAAACAAACCGCAAACGTTTTGCAAACTTCTTCGCCTGTCTCCACAATCCAACACCATAAAAATATGGATTTTAATAATTGATCCAATTTGAACTTTTTCACGTTTACTTCAGCATTAAAAATTGCCATTTTTAATTCTGATAATTTTTGCACAGAATTGATAATCAACGTAGTATACGTAACATTTAAAAAGGTCAAAAAATGCACGTTTAATACTTGTTGTTGTTTATCGTCAATTGTAACTTTTTCTCATTTTCTCATAATAATTGGTATGTAATCACATGATATTTTGATTTTACCATAAAGAGGGCGTTATATTCTACCAAGCAATTGATGAAAAGTTGTCGGCTCGTATTTTAAATTAAATCGGGTGACGCCATAGCTAACAAACAGTTAAATGAAAATAAATCTTTTACGTCAGTTATGTCCATAAAAACCTTTGTTCAATTTTTTTTGTAAAATGCATTGTAAGATGCATACTTCTTTTTGTAAATGCACGCTTAAATAATAAAAGGATTGATTCCACTATACCGCATATATCATATTTTAACATAAAAGATATGGCGATACAAGTTTCTGTAATCTGTTCCTGTTTTTACATAAAGTTAGGTAAAACAAAGCGCCGTATTACTAAAGTCTGTTCCAAATTGAGGGAGAGTGAATGACATTTTTCGTGTAAAATGTATGCTCTTCGATTGGCTATGATTTAATTCGACTTAGATGTAGAAGACATACTGCCGGAAACAATATTTAGAGATGGAATTTTCTTGGTTATTTGGCAGATTTTGGGTTAAAAAATCGTCGAATAATAACTAAAGAAGCAGGTCCCTCCCGGTGCATAGGAAAAGCGGAAATTCGTCCAACATTCAGGCATGAGAACTTTTGTTCTTAATTACTACACTTAGTATGATAAATGAAGATCCCGAAAACATTTCCCGCGAGTGGCGCAATCGAAGAAAGTGTAACATAGGAAAATGGTACAGCTCTAACTGCTACAGCAACATGTGGACATGGTAGTATTGGTTGTTCAGGAATTGGATTAAATTATAACATATACAGTGGTGGACACATAATTAAGGACATCAGTTTTCGTTTTAAAACATTTATATTTTTGAAATAAAATGTTACATTACTTATTTTAATTAAAGTAATCGTGTTTATGGTCTTGTAATTTGTATAGCTATTGGAACAGAAACGAAAGAATGCATTTTATAGCAACTTAGTAAATAAAATAAATAAATATTAACCATTTTGTCCTGGACAACTAATTAAGGACACTTCGAAATTGTTATAAATGTTTTAAAAATAAACGTCTTACACGTAAAATTCGCACATAACTTTTAATCCAAATCGGGTAGCCCTTTGATTTCAGTACAGCATTGCACCTCCTTGGCATACTAGCAACCAAAGTCTGACACCGTTGCACCGAAATATTATACCGTATTTCCTGTACATTTCGGAATAGTTAATCTGCATTTCTATTGTTTTTTTTTCTCCAGAGCCCTCTCAACATCTGCCCAGAGGTTCACGATAGGGTTTAAATCGGGACTCTGGGCAGGCCAATTCAAAACGTTAATGTTTTCAGTTGAAAACCATGCTTTAACGCTCCGAGCAGTATGCTTCGGATCGTTATCATGCATGAAAATGAATGGAAGAGGCATGTGTACGTCCGCAAATGGCTTCATTGTATTTGCTAAAATATCTTTGTACAAGTCTTGATCCATTCTTCCAGTTATCCGGCGAATAGGATCGACATAAAACCATGAAAATGCAGCCCAAACCATAATATTCCCTCCCCCATGTTTTACGGTCTTTAAAGTATAGCCAAGGTTGAGTTCTTTGTTTACGAGACGTCGTACATATTTTTTGCCGCCTGATCCAAACAAGTTAAATTTAGATTCATCGCTCCAAATTATTTGAGCTTTTCGGTGTGCTCCTTTGCAAACTGAATTCGACGTTTTAAATTCTTTGTCGAAACATGTGGCTTTCTTCTTGCAATGCATCCGCGGAGACCACTTTCAAGTAGTCGACGTCTTATGGTTCGCGTTGATATTCTGTTGGTCAACTGTGCTGATATTTCGCTGAAAATTTGCTTTGAACTAAAAAAAGGATTTGCGTTGCTCGTTCTGCAAATTACGCGATCTTCTGCCGGGGTAGTTTTCTTTGGCCTACATTTTCTTCCTTTGTTCTCAGTGCTTCTATTGCTGCCGTAATGAACTGTAGCATTGTGGACCAACGTTTTTGAACATAGAAGCTCCGTTGCAATGGCTCGAATTGACTTTTTTTCTCTGACGTACTTGAATATTATAATTTTGCGCAATTCCGGAGTGCAACTCCTTTTGCGGCACATATCTAAAAATTTGTATTTATTTTTAAGTGAACTAGAAACAATGTACACCATTTACCTCGTATTTTCGTATTTGATTACTCACAATTTAATAAAATAGCTCTTTGTCCCTAATTGCATGACCAACCATAAGCACGTTCAAATTGCAACTAATTTCAATAACGCAAACGTAACAGTAGAAGCGAAAATGCCTAGTCACTGAAATATGCGTCAAGTTTTTGCGTACTTTTATAATTTACCGTTGCAATACACAGTAGGTTCGTGAAATAAATGCAAATAGTGAACACAGTAAACTGATATAAAAGTTTTTTTATTCTTTTAAACTAATTATGTGTCCACCACTGTAGGTACCCAATCCATGGTCCATATGCTAGTGTAGCAGAAATCGACTCTAATAGAAATTCAACATACCACGTGGTTAAAATGAGAAGATGAGAAATTTCCAATGAATGCCGATGTTTCTCGTTGTGCAAATATGTACTTCATTCTTAAAAGTAATTTCAGAAGACAACCCGCAACTCCGAATGGTGATAAATATGAATTGTTTAAACGTGGGTTGCCGAAACTTAATAAATTATATATTAATTTTGTGTCTGAAATTGGAGCACCCGGTAGTGGATGAAATCCTCCAATGAAAGTGACAACGAATAATTTCAATGATACTAACACGAAAACTGTTGATATAAGTACGGCTCATAATATTCAAAATCGACCATATACGCTGTAGATTTTTTATGATGATTCATGGAAAATTGATATTTGGAAAAATTCGATTGATCAAATTTAGCTGTAGGTGTATTACAAAATTATTCAATAATTTTAATTTGCCTACCATCCCTTAAATCAGTTCTCCATATTAATTGCCCTGCTATTGTACTAAATGCGATTTTCACACAAATATTTCCGTGTTTGCAGGGGTGGCGTTCATCAAATCGGGTTTGCTGAAACTTTTCACCAAATCCACCGCATATAAAATTGCTGCAAGTTTGTCTTACACCGTAAAAGTAACAATATACAAATCTGAAGAATGAGCACAATGTCTATCGAAAATTAATAAATTTGAATACACCTACAATAATTAACAGAATTTCGCAAAGTAAGGAGTAACAAGTAAACAAGTAAAAATAAGCGAAAATGAAGACGAGAGTGGAAAAAGAAAATGTGAGAAGCGCAGGATTTAATGATAATAAATAATGAGAGCAATTTGCTAACTTATAAGCTAGATTATAATATACGATATGAAAATAAAGGTCAACCTGTGATAATTTCTATTGCTCAGGAATTAGTTGGGGCAGGAAGTACTTGCGAACCTACCTACACAAAATGATACTAATCTTTATCCTAGTTATTACGGAAGTACTAGTAGACGAATTTGCACCAGATGAGTCTGTGTCCAAGTACTCAGAATATTCCGGAACAGGTGTACAAAGAATCGGTATGGTGTTATTTGAGATATATGAGAATTATGAAACTATTTTGTACCACTATAACATCTGTAGTTCCCTAATGAATTTAATGGATTTATAACAACATTAAGAAACCGAAAGTTCCATTGTAGAATTAGGTTTCGTGATATAAGTGCACATCGAAGCCGATCTTCCCTGCATATTAACATAGATACAAATTGCGGGGCTGCAGAAAAGAAACAGGAAAATCGGGGTCGATGGATGGATATGCAGTGAGTTGGCTGTAGATCGTAAATAATAGGACTAATGGGATAAAGAGTTGGAAATAATTAAAAAAAAAACATATGCGTAAGAAGTAGTAGTACCTTTAATTACAAAGTAGTACCTGTCAGCGAGTTCCTCTTGTCATGTAAGTAGAATTGTATTTATATTTGAACAGTATTTCGTGACATATATGGTGAAGGCGCCGAGTAAGTCAAAATATCACGCGACAGTATAATTTCGATCACTTTTTTAGGAAAGAAAATACGTGTTCAAGAGTAAGATGGTCTTTGTTAACTAAAGCAAATGTTTTCCGTTTCGATCGATTACTAGCAGTTTATTACATACGGTCCCTCGGACATGAGAAAGTACCTACTCTGAGGATGTGTTGTCCTTATTTGGAGGATATAAGCTAACTAAAATTCAGAACGATATTTCCAAAACTATTCTTAAGTATTGCAAGAATACTAGGGTTAGACTAACTTAATGATGGACAAACTTTTTTAGAAGCGGGCCAAAGAGAAAGTTGAAAACTTTAGGCAATATAATTTATTAAGAAAGAATAATTATTGAAAAAATAATATATTTTACAAAATGCTACAATATTGATGAATGAAACTGTGGCCGCTTTTCTAAAAATTCCTCATAATTTGATTCAAACTGGGAACTCTTTCGAGGTTTTATTAAAAGTAGAAATCGCGTAATATGAATACGTTAGTAACTAACATCCGAACACCTTCTCCGTTTCCTTTTTGATTCCTTAGACTTCTTTGTAAAACTCCTGCGCAAGCGGAAGCACGTTCCAGCATAGTTTTTAGAGATGCAGCTACGTGCTCCCTTAGTCATAGAATCTATTACGTTATTAATAATTTTCTGATTTTGGCTATTAATTACGCAAGCCATCAATGGGCTTCCACGCTCCATATTTTTTGCTCCACATGTACCCATACTTACACTAAAACAGTCTTAATACAAGCGACCCCTCCCGCAAATCCTGGTATTTTGAATTCACATATCACAGGACACTAGGCCAGCTGTATTCGATGTTGACGACCAATTTTTCCTGTAAGCTGAATAGAGCGAGTACATTATTGCACCTTCGTTAAACTTACAATGAGCAATAAATCCTCCTTTTGGGTGCACCTGAGCCAGTACTGCATGCTTTGCCTTGATTTGCAATCCACAGGTTCCAGCGACATAACACAATCGAGTGATTACGATTAAATCTACACGTAATTTCCCGAAAACTAACACCGTCTGCATGTAGCCAATAATCAGGCCACGTTCGAAGGGGGATAATTGTTTTTAATGGGCGCGTTCTTGCCGGCCTCTCATAATGAACATGTCCTGAAACATATTGCACACATTTTACTCACTTTTCTACATTTGAATTGCAACTATTAGACTATAACAGGTGTTCTTGTTAATGGAATGATACACCGATTTATGCATCATGTAGGAGTGAAAGATTTGTGGTTAATCGCTTTTAAGGAGCATTAAATAATTTGATAGAGTGGTAGACATGGTAGAGACTCGCGATTAATGGGGAAAAAGTGTGCCGCTTCTTTAAAAAAATGATATTGAGTGTATAGGGGTCCCATCGAACTCCTCGGATGAGTATCTGGACGTTCTCTTCAATCAGCGCTTTTCGTGGAGACTCCATATAGATCACGGCCTTCTTTTCTTTCGAGATTTCCCGCAAGTTTAAGGCTAACACTGCTAGTGCTTTAAACCCATACTTACATACAGCGACCTATCCCTCGATCAGCCATCTGCATGAATTGGAGATTCTACAGAACAAGTCACTCAGACTTATTGCCGGTTCTCTCTGGTTTATCAGGAATGTAGAATTGCGCAAGGACGTTGAAGAGTGCGGATAACACAGCAAGCCTATATCTAGCACGTACCGTACAGGAGCTCCAGGATCGTCCTTTACTCTAGAGCAGCGTAGCAAGGGTTCGAGACCTCATCTTCTGCAAGTTTAACACCATTAGGAGGACAATCGTCTAGAAACTCGGACAGGATGATTTGGTCTATCATTTTGTGACAAGAAAGCTTAAAGGCCAAAGGCCTAAATCTAGTAACAGAAGTGATCAGTTTGTATAATTTTTCAACTATATATCATACTTTTTATATAACCCCTTCTAACACAACATAAGATGGACTATAGTAGTAATCTATTCTGCAGATCGTTTACATAAAATGCCAAGTGTTTGTGTTCATACTTTTTGCACTCTAGATTTTAGGTTATTTACATAAAATATCGTCGTGTGTATTTCGTAAACTTCAATAGAAAATGACTGCTTGACATTTAGATGCCTACTAAAACACCGGTTCCGCATTAGTTCTGTACGTTTGTATGTATACACATATAGTTCAAAGCATCGTAGGCGACACTTCCCTGATTTCCCCGGACGCGATCCGTTTGCTTTTTCCAACACGTTCCTATAAATTATCGGTCGTTGGACACACGACGCGTCAAGAATCGTCGACGACGAAGAACCGAAGTGTTAAGTGGACGTGTCGAAAAACGAAATCGAAACAGCTCGAATAGCTACACCTTCTATAGCTTCTTCCGTTCGTAAAAGGTTATCCTCTCTCTCCTGCTACTTCTCCTTTCGCGCGACAAAAGGGTTAAAACAAAACAAAGGAGCTTTTAAGCGGGATTAGTATAGGGAATTTCAAGAAGGATTAAACTGCAAAGGATAAGGACAGGGATTCCTTGCATAGTGTTCGTCGACGGCGCGGTAAAAGGAGATGAGAATAGTTTTCGAGCGTGAATTATAATGTTCGAGCGGGACGTAACGAACGCGATAAACTGCGGCTCGACAGAGACCGACTTGTGGATATTATGTGACAAATTGCGCATTATTGAAAGAAGCGTGGCGAAAAGCGGCGGGGTGCAAAGCGTCGCGAACGGAAACTACGCGGGAATGGGCGAGGAGTATTCGTATTAGGAAGAAAGAGGTGCGAAATGGGGTATTTAGCGCGCAAAACGACACAAGGGAAGTGTTTAGAAAGTTTAAAGGGTTAGTCGCCTTGTTTTGTATAAGTCTGAAATATAACATGAGAATTTCGCTGCTATTTAAGTGCCAGAAAAAGTAAGCATGTTACCCTTTATATTAATCGACCAATTACAATCGAAAAGAAGCTTTTCAGTGTCTGCGCCACTAGTTTATAAAACAATCATAATTTAAGTTAAACATTCTCGTATATTCAATTATTCATCATGCACATTTCAAAGAGTTATTAGTATGTTAAGCACTATCCAAAGAATAAATACCGTTTTAGTGGCAGCGCAGGGCTTTTGTCTTACAAGGGAAGATTCCAAATGACACTCACCGATCGAATTGAAACTTGGAGGATTTGTAGGACGTACCGAGTGTTGTAAAACGCCGGTTTCCGTTTCTGCGAAACCTGGCGTTTAGGGGGTGAAAGCTACCGCTGAGTTTCCGACGATTTTTGGATTTCTACAGATTACACCGTTATTAGGATTAAAAAAAAATATTTATCTCTAAATACGTCTTCCATAGGTCTATCAAACTATCCCGGACGAGATTCTTTTGACACCGCAACCACCATACTCCCACCCCTTCACGGTGTGTGGGTTGAATTAGAAAGGGCAAAATATACGCTTCAGTGATCTGTTTGAAATACCATTAACATACAAACTAAAGGAATTAGACAAAAACTGACCTAAACTTCCGGAGCTCGATTTTAAAGAGAAATCGATTGGTGAAATCCCTATTTTTATATCTTCCTTAATATAAGAGATACGTTTTCTTAAAATGTACAATTTTTGAAAGCCCTTGTAACTTTTCATTTGTAAATCCTATGCTGTATTTTTTTCTTTTTTTAAACTCATATTTTTTGAGATATTATCAAGACTCAAGAATTTTTAAATTATTTGTTTTTCTTCATTTCACATTATTTTAAGATGGCTATGGATGGTGGTAAATAAGCAAATAAAAGATTTCAACAAGGCAGAAAAAAAATTGTTTTAATATTAAATGTTACAAATAACAATTCAAACAAACTAAACTAAGTAAACCATTAATAACATTACTGATGAGAAAATGTCTCTGAACGGTTGTTGTCTTTCAGGATATCGCTCATAGTAAATGTTACATGCAACGTCCTCATTTTCACCAGACATTTCAGAACATTTAGACAATATAAAATAAATACGTGTATTGCTTAGTGACCATCCATAGCCATCTTAAAATAATGTGAAATGAAGAAAAACAAATAATTTAAAAATTGTTCAAATAAAATATCAAGTGTGTTATATCATTCTAAAGGTAATTTTATATGCTTTTCAATAGTGTAAAAATATATAGGATGTTCCGTATAAAAAAAAAAAACACGAGTCTTAATATCTCAAAAAATAGGAGTTTAAAAAAAGAAAAAATTAGAGCATAGGATTCTGCGTCAAAAAGCGCCCTAATATAGTTTTTATATAAATCAAGCATTTTCACCAATCGATTTCTCTTTAAAATCGAGCTCCAGAAGCTTAGGTCAATTTTTGTCTAATTCCTTTAGAAATATAAATTCCCTATTAAAAGTATCGAACTTGGCCCACCTTGTACATTTGCCAAAAGAGTACCGATATCTGCATAATAATTACCAAAGCTTTGTAGTAGTGGTGTAGCTTTCTTTAATGTATTTTGTCTACATCTTTTCAATTAAAATAAAAATGAATAGGAGAAAATCACAAAAATTAGAGTTGTAATAGAACGATAGAGAACCGTAGGTCCAGTGGGTATATTTATGCATATTATAAATTGTCGCCAGTATGCATCCGTCCATATTATTCTAACACATGGTAATCATCAAAAAAATGTTGGAAATAGAGATGGTTATTACAGTGCGCACATTTTATAAAAGCAGGCTTGCCGCAGATTGAACATAGAGGTAAGGTCCCTTCATCATCATGTGAAAAAGCATATTTTACTGAATGGATGAAATGATCTGGTTTAGCGTCTATATAACTGCTTTTATGCCATGAATACATACATAAATTATGATATTTTGGGGAGCAGAGGGGCTGCACCATACCAGCTATTCTTTTGGGAATGGCGAAAATATGTGTAGGTTTATCGGCGAGTATATATTCTTGCAATTTGGCAGGACAGTGGCCACTTCAAGAATCGAGTAGCAAAGTTGTCTGCATTTCACTTGTTATTCGGTGTAAAATCACATCCGTTAACCAGTTCGTAAATAGTTTTCGCGAACTCGTGGACCAAACACGCCTCCGGTCTCTTTGAACTCTATAAGCAAAGGTGACACAAGTTTTCCTGTAGTCGATATTATAAGCAGTATAGTGTAAATATGTGTTGTAGATGCTACAGATTGCACAGCACATTCAACTACCTACCACTACTACCATTCAACCTTATACTTTAGAAGGCGGCCATCGTGCAGTTCCAAATTAAACTTGCTTTCGTCTCCATTATAAACATTACCACCGATGTACCATAAAATCTTTGGCAATAGTTTCTAGTTTCGCTGTGTTTTGTTTATACGATCGGCCTATGAATTTAATTTTTTCCAATACACTATTCGATTTCTTCATTTGAAGTGGAATATCCACTTGTGAGATGATTTAAAATTTTCTGAATTAACTTCAGCATTAGTGATGCGCAGTGGGGAATATCTATATCGTGAACACATTTCGATCCCTAGATTGTGCTTGTGCAGATTTACACAACACGTATTCAGCAGATTCGAATAACATTTCCCTATGTGCTCCTCCTCTATGTAAATAATTTTGCCACGTATATAGTTGTCGGACAGTTTTTTTTACTTTTCTGAATTTGGATTGTACGAAAGTTAGCGAGCATGCCATTTTTTTGCCCGATCTCCAAAATTCAACCGCCTTCCTCTTATAAACCGCATATTTCTTGAAATTCTTCCTTGACGTTGTATAAATCAGAGTATGAAGTTGGCTCGCTTTCATCTGTAATCTCGTTAGCATGTGGACGAAATATTTCTTCAAATTGCAATCCATTGTCGGTTTCAAACATAAAGGAGATTTCTACAACGTTCTATTACGTTCGTATTAATAATTATACCTTTTATTGCACCATGTAATTATATTTCACGCGGATTGCATTTATTTGTTTTTCATCACAGCTCTACAGTGTGTCCCAAAAAGTTTTATACAAATAGAGAAAAAGTTTAACTTACATTTCACAGAAAAAAACATTCTTGATAAAAAGCTCTGCATGACTTGTAGATTCATAGTCAAGTACAAAATTTTTAAAACATTGGCTGGAATATAGGGAAAATCAAAATGATGATTTGGAGTGAGAGTAAAATATGTACAAACTTTAGTGTACGTAAAATATTATTACATCTCAAGATCCCGTTCAGATATGTAATAAATAAATTCAAGAGTTCTGGAAGTGTTGAAAGTAAATTTAGAACGACACATCGGCATGGATTGGAAATGAAGACATTGAAACTGATGTGATCCAATCGGTCGTGGAAAAACCAAAATACTCACTTCAAAGAAGATCCAATTTATGGAATGTAAGCAAAACTACAGTTGGGCCAATAAATTTAAACCGTACAAACTCCAATTTACCCATACTTTAAAAGGAGATGTTGAACGAAGGTTCGAATTTTGTGCTCGTATCCAAAGAGAATTGGAAGATACCGGACTTATGACACGGCACTTACTTTGCTAATCCCAATTTCCATGTCCAAACCAAAGATTAATAGTCATTTAAAAGCAATGTATGGTGTGGCATTTACAAAGACAGAATTGTTGGACCATTCTTTTTTCGAAATAACATGAATGGAGAAAGATACCTATAATTTTTAAATATTCACTTCTCGGACTATCTTGATGAACTACCACTAAATGAACGAGGAAAAATACGGTACCAACAGGATGGAGCACCATGTCACTGTAACAGAAATATTTAAGATTTTCTCCTCTACACTTTTAACGGTAATGTGATCGGAGTTCTTTGTCCTCCAAGGTCTCCAGACATTACCCTTTTAGATTTTTTTTGTGGGGCTACTTGAAAGAATTAAAGATGTTGATAATCTTGAAAGAATATTAGAGAAACACATGCAGCTATAACTCCAGATGTGAGTAGAAATGCCATAATAGAAATTAATCAACGAACAATCATCTGTTTAGAAAGGGACGGTGGATACGTTGAAGTTCCGTAGTATTTAAGAAATTTTACATGTTCCCAATAAAATTTATTTCTTAGGTATTATTCATTGTTGAAAAAATGATAAGGAGGTTATACATTTTTTATCACGTCTTATTCCTTTATTCGATAAATAATCTACTTAATAATACATTGTAATTTTTATCTGGGAAAATCATTAAAGTTTGTACGTATTTTACTCTCACTCCAAATCATAATTTTGATTTTCCCTGTATTCCATCCAATGTTTTAAAAATTTGGACTTTATGAATTATGAATCTGCAAATCATGCAGAGCTTTTTAATCAAGAATGTTTTTTTTTGTGAAATGTAAGATAAACTTTTTCTCCATTTGTATAAAATTTTTTGGAACAGCCTGTATGTAACTATTACCAAATGGGCAATGTTACCTGGATTAACGTGTACCATGTTACTTGCGTTTGCTATGACATCATTAGAGAAAATAATGTAGAAAATATTTGTTTTTGAAAAATTCCGCATGAAAATATATTGCTTCTTGAAATAAACAACCGTCCACCGCATATTTAGTCTCACATGATATATCTTAGCAGAGCCCCATTATTACGAACAAGTGTTTCTTTGGCTGATGTGTCCAAATGTACGCGTTTTTCTATAAGGCACTAGAAGAACACATATATTACTATTTTCGTTAAATTAAACTAAAATTAAATACGTAGTAGAGGTAGAAGGGTATTAAAATTCTTTGGATTTATTATATGTTATACAAGATACTTTTAATTTTTTTTGCATACAGGCGGCGTAAATGTTAGTTCAAATGGTTTACTTGTACGTATATTTTGCTCTTTTCTGTCGACTCTCCTCCGTAATAGGATGGAGGTATGGTGGTATGAAGACGTATTTAGGGATACATAATTTTCTTTTTATTCATAATAATGGGGTGTAAATTGCAGAAATCCGAAAATAGTCGAGCTGTGAGGGATAGCTCTCGCTCCCTAACTATGCAGTTTTGCCGAAACGGAAAGCGGTATTTTCTCGGTGAGTCCCATAAATCTGCCAATTTTCAATCCGATCGGCGAGTGTCACCTTGGAATCATCCCTTGTTAGTGTTCTATTCTTTAGAATAGTCTTACGATTCTAAGCAGGGTCATACGCGACATCCGTCTAGTAGTCGTACTTTTAGACGTACCGTCAAATAGGATTCCATTGGTTCTAACAAATATTAATTTATCTGTGACCAATACTGTAACAAACTGCCAAACTTTGATAAAATTGTTATATATAAACTACATCCCAACCATTATGAATGCAGGTCTATCACTTTGATAATTATAAAGAAACCCAGTGATCCAATTCATACTTTGGTTGGATAACATTGAACATTATTATAAGGGAAGTTTGAAATAATTGTGCTATAAACCGGCTATTGATCAAAGCAACCCAAGTTCGTCGTTTTTTTGTAGTTTTGATGTTACATACTGGAATGACTTTGTTTACTACAACCAAATTGTATTGAAGTGTTTAATGTATTAAATAGTACTGAGAAGGAGCACCGACATCGTTTTGGATCGAAAAAAAAACTATTGGGGAATGCGGTCAGAATTGAACTGAAGGAGTAAATAAAACTCCTTTAAAGTGCTCTAAACTTTCAAATTTAGTTTTAATTTGTCTATGAGGAGGGATAATAAAAATTGTCACAGGAGAAAACTAAATAATAATAAATGTCTTTTCCATATCTTTCTTCTTATAGCCACCTTCATTGATATCGTTTAACGGATTCTTAAAAACCGTTATTCACTCCTATATACTAGCTGCTCGCTTGCTCTTCAATTCCCTTGCGTTCGGATTATATCTTGCCATTTTCGGTTTAGTTGTTCCGTTTCTCACTTTAAATTCACCTATAACCTCAGTTGTACACATGTTCCATCTCAATTAGGATAGCCTTCTGCGTTCCTAATTTGTATTATTTCATTTCTTATTCGTATTTTTACAAATTCCACCTTTCCGATTACAAATAAGTTCTCTAGTTTTAGTATAGTTTCCACAATGTAACAAATAACATTTAATAAAAAATGTTAATGTGTTGTCATAAATATTTCATTTGTCGTGATGTTTGAACGTATATTGATGCAATCTCCTCATTCTCATGTAAGTATGTTCATTTAATATGTTTCTGTGAGAATTTTTATAATCCTTCTGTATATTTATATTTATAAATTCGGAATCTTAGAGAACTTAAAAAAAGAGTTTTGTTTAATTCCTTCAGGTCAATTCTAACTGCATTCTTCGACGGTTTTTCTTCGATCCAAAATTAAATGGCACATAAAGATTACATGCATTATATTACATCGTTATATAATTGATTCCGCTATATCCACAGGATTATTTTGGCAATTTATATCGTCGTGAAACTATTAGCAGGAGTGCTATCTTTTAATATCTCCGTTAGGTTGTAGAACTATTGATTTAATGTGTCTTTAGACACACTTGCCCTACATTTTTACGACTTACACTTATACTTAGACTAACCCAATTTGGACCTGGTAAATTGTCGGAAAAACTACATAACACGAAAATTGAAAATTTCAGGACAGCATTATGGTATCTTAAAAGAAAGTGAATGTCGTTGTTCAAAATATACTACAATAAAGATAAATATTAACACACCTCACTTGTCAACTACACCTGATAACATTAAAAAATACAATTACAACTTACGTAATATGCTATCGATTATTAAATAAAGTTATTTATGTAATACACTCCATATTCCTTACTTTTCCCTAATCAAACTTGCTTCATGATATCAGCGGACTTGTGAAGGATAAATTTAATTTAAACTACACGAAGAAAAATCCCTACTATCTAAATCTACACAAGTATAATTCATAGCTACATATGGGACAGAAATGGTATGTAGTTGGCGTAAAACTTACTTGAAAGCTAAGTATATATTATCTTAAAACATATTAACATTAAATATGGACCAATTCGGAAATCAAAAAACCTGGAGCATGCTTATTCCTGCGAAAGGTGTGGTTTTGTACTAACTATAATAAAATACTTATCGTAGAAAGATATGTTTATTGTCTCATCCCTTTAACTCTAGTCTCACCGCTGACTATGGTTCCACCCTAAAGGCTGATTTAGACGAGGAGAGTTTCTCGTACCTAGCTTTTAAGAACCTTTTGAGAAAATAGTTACATGTAACCATTTATTAATTTGCACGTACAATTTTCTAGAAAACATACAGCACACCACCAATACTATCCGTTCAGCTGAAGTATTTCGTATGCGTTTCCCGCTGTAAATTTTAATAGAAACTAAAAAAGGAACTGAATATGGGCGTGTAGTATGTGGGGCACCTTCCTTACATCAATATTAACATCCTCTTGTCGTCTGTGTTGCCAGGATTTTTTTTTGTTTTAAATGTAAATAGCGGATATTACAAAAGTCAAGCATTTTTTTTAACGAGCTATTGCATTTTCTTTATACTATATCTTTCAATTTAGTGAACGCTTTGTATCATTGGGTTATGGCACAAATGCCACTAGGTACTGCGACCTTAACAGATCTACTGTAACAAAATGCCCATATATGTGTTAAAGTAGATGAAGGCTCTTAATAAACCTTAATATTCAGTTCAGTAGATATCAGAAATGGTTTGCTGAAATGTTGTTGTCGAGTGCGACACATTTGTATAGAATGTGTTCTGCCGTCTCCAGATCTTCTAGGCATAGACGACAGATTTGATCTTCAGCTTCTGCTGTCTTAGGTTTTTGTTCCAGTGCAAGCCAGCTTGCCTGCCTTTTCATTACCTTCAATCTCTTGATGGCTTGGGACCCATCGCAAAGTGATGTAGCTTTCGTGTCCCAATTGCCTTAAATTGTGTATAATTCGTGAATTAGACCAGATTCGTATGAGTAGGCTTTGATAACTTTTAAAACTGCCTGACTGTCACTGGATATAGTTATGGCTACGCCTTGTATCCCTACCTCGAGGCTCTTTATGACGACAAGTTTAAAGCAGAAATCTCTGCTTGAAATATGTTGGTTTGGAGTCCTGTAGGCATTTTAAGGTGGTAGTTAGGCCCAATAATGCCTATACCTGTTCCAACACCTTCTATTCTTGAGCCGTCCGTATACCAAGCCAGGGTATTTTTTTTCTTTGGCTGCACGGATGCCCACTTTATAAAGCTGATCAAAATTCTATTGCATTACCAGTTAAAACATTTTTTAAGTATCTAGTATAAATTTACTTTTAGGGAAAGCATAATTCGGAATAATATTGTTACTAAGACTGTTTTTTCCGTGTGAATTGCATGCGGGTGAAGCTATTCATCAAGTACGTATACCAAAGTTGTGTTGGTTCCTTTGAACTGATATTGTTAGGTTACAGTAGTTTACAACAATCGGTGAAATATTCTCCAAAGTTAAATCACTTTTTCTGGCTTGTAATTTGAAATGAGTTTTGGAATTTTCTAATACTTTAATGTTCTTTTGATGATGTGTGAAACTATATTTGAGATGCACCCCAATATCACGATACAACGAATAGTCACGATACGATAATATTATACAATTAACTATCAGAGGTCAAAAGTGTAAACATATCTGTGAAAAATTAAATTTTAAACACAAAAGCAAATTAAAATTACAATTACCGTGAATTGCGATTAAAATCGACAATATTCAATTCTGTTCTACCACCACTCTAGACGGGTTTGATGTGAATACTTTTGTTTTATGCGGGTCAGACTTGTAAGTGTAAACAACTGCTTCTATTGCTTTAGTATTTTGGTTTTTCATCTAAAAGAACAAAGTAACTATGAAAGGTGCCTAGAAATTTTTAAAACTTTTTTCTAAGAAAATTGCGATAGATAACCCACAACACTTTTTCTCATAGCAAGCAATCGTTAACATATTTGATTACAATATTGACATTGTATTTTCACGCGATACATAAATTCAGATTGATGCAATCTTGGGCGTGTTTAACTTCGAATTCTTTTTTTGCACGTCTCGTCGTCTACATAAGAGGGTAAGATTGGCAAAAAGAATTGCTCCCCAAAGACGCGTCGAGAGTTAAATGTCATAGAGAGTTTCATATGTGGGTAGTACAGTTTTATGTTTTTAATACCCGACCCTTTTTCTATCTTTCCTGCTCGCACCGCAACATCACGCCGTCAACTGAAACGGGAAGGAGCAGGACCTCGTTCTGGAGAACTTTACGACTGGAAAATTTTTCGCCCATGGTACGGGCCGACGATATTTCGGCTTTTATGGATTTTTGGGGCTTAACTACTAAAGCGGTGGCATGTAACGACTTTCTTAAATAAAAAAAGGGTAGATTAAAATGGATGGAAGAGGTCGTCGACATATCGTATACGTGCCGCTGCGCGGATCGTATTAAGTTGTTCAGAATCGAATTAGATATAAAGGATTGGATCGCTTTTTATTCCCCGAGACGCGTACCGCGCTGGCATCTTATGAATTACGTTTCCCCATTTTTAATAAAAAAATATGTATGTCGTAAATGTAAGTATGTCAAAATGATTTTTCCTTCAAGAGATGTTACTTTAGAAATATTATCGACACATAATAGCTTTCCCATCAATAGTAATCAAGACAACAGTTTAATGAAGACGAATAAATAAAGTGTATCATTATACCATATTTAGTTTGTCCACTATGGAAAGGTACTGATCTCGATGGGATTCCTGCGTGTATTTTACACAGTTGCTACGATTATTTAGCGCAACCGCTTATCATAATCTTCAATAAATCGTTGTACATTGGTTATTCTCCATTCCTTAGAAAACGTGCTGGTGTCCAATCGATTTTTAAGAGTGATCCTTATTACCACCTTTAAAAGGTGGATGTAATATATACAGATTACAGCAAAGCTTCTGATATAATAGAATCAGATTCTTGTTCTTCTTGTGCATAAATTGTTGAGATGGAGTTTGCATGTGGACAGTCTCCAGGGATTACATCTGGGGCCATTACTATTCAGTCTGTATATCAATGACATATTCACTTGCTTCACAAACTCTTTTTTGTATCATATGTTGACGATCTAAAAATATTTAAACCGGTTGAGTCGATTGTGGATTATGTCGAATAGACCTTGACAAACAAACTCTTTTTAAATTACATTGAATGTAATTATATCACAAACAAATCCAAATTTCAATTTTCGTACACTTCCAATGAGAACGCTTAACCGAATTTTCTAAGATTATGGATCTGAGTGTCACGTTGGATACTAAAGTGACCATACTGAATATATTGTTAGTAAGTGCAGCAAACTACTTGGCTATGTTACAAGAACATAAAGGTTTCCGTTTTCTGCGTGCCTCAGGTCTCTGAAGTTTGCATATCTAAACTCGATTATGTCTTGTAATTGTGTTCAACAAATATTTATCAGATTTCTTTGTCTGAAGTCAGGCCAATCTTTCAATAATTATCTCATATTTAAGCATTCTGGCGTTGTACCTTTGTATAAGCGCAAACTATCGTCAGAATTAGAGTTCCTGCACAAATCGTTTAGTAGCAACAATGACTAGCCAAATCTGGTTTCTTTGCTTTCCTTTCGTATCCTTTCTCCTTACCCATAACAATGTTTTGTTCCACCTGCCCTTATGTCATACTAATTTCTTATTTTCAAAGCTATCTGTGTTACAATTACTGTTGGAATTCTTAGGAACTCTTCAATATTTATTGTATTCAAATATTCCTCCGCGCGCACGCAGTCTATCAAGTATTTCTTTTCAGAGATTACTGCATATTTTTCTTGCAAAGCATCTGGCAAGAGAAGGCAATGTCGAAAAGCAAATGGAGTAATAGCTTTTTATGGCAGGTTGTGTACACAGCCGGAACTCCACTTTCCACAAACAAAAGTTCGTAAGTACTTCAGTCCATGTACCGGCCCATATCATAACAAAAGCTGCAGTATAAGTAAGCATGCAGAAACGAGTACACTTTCCGTGCGCTTCACGAAATTAACAGAGACTCGTGTTTTGTCGACTCTCGGGGAAACCAGTAGGCAACACGAACCCATTCTCATGAGACGAATAAACACGAGTCTGTCTAGTCTCTGCTAATTTCGTGAAGCGCAACTCGTTTCTGCAGACTTAAGTATAAGACAGATTCGAGTGCAGTACAGGCTAAATACCTGTCATTTTGTTGTCTGTAAATCCGCCCACTTCTGACGTGCGACGCAAAACCTATATTCATCTGTAAACAGCACATTACTCCATTACTACAGTGGCCAGTTTACATGTATTTGTGTAAATTGAGTCTTCATTATTATTATCGATGCGGTCTCATTAGCTGCGATCCTGAAGTCAGTCCAAACAAATTAAGTTCATTCGGTGCACGCCTTGCCGTACAGTTCGGTTACTAATAACAACTTCACATGGTCATTTCTAGACGATATTGAAGAGAAACCTAACTAGTTCCTCTATTTTATAAAGTATTGAAAACGAAAAAGTGGCCATTGTTGCCCTCCTTCTACTAGATCTTCTACTGTATTGCTGTTCAAGGTATTCTTTACGTTTGGGACGCATTTCATTAACTATAACCGTCCTCGTTTAAAGCAATAATTCAACCGACGTTTACAATACTTGAAACCATGAATTAAAACCAACCATTAAACCAATTAACAAACCAATTAAAACCATTGCCACACATCAACAAGGATTTTTTTTAAAAAGATGAAAAGGTCAACATTCCGTTAAAGGCATATGTTAGCTCTATACAACATAATCAATGACAATAAGAGAAAAAATTTCTTTGCTAATGACTAAGGATGACACCCTATTAAACGTAACTCTGTGAGTAATTAATATACTTTTCTGGAATTTTGGCAGACGATATTATGGATAAAAAGCCATTTCCTAAAAATATTCTTAATTTTAAACCGCTCTTGATTGAATCTGGAACGGATTTCAAATTTCCTGTTTCACCGACGACAGTCGATAAATTAAGAGTGAGATTCACTAAGTTATTAAATAAATGTTTGCTCTAGAGTAGTTTAGCATTATTAGCAGTAATGATAACGTAAGTTCTGTCAAAGCCTACTTCTGTAAAATAAATGGCAATAAATGAATATTCGAAATTAAAAATGTTAAATTAATACAATTTTATAAATGGTTAAAATTAGAATCTAATTATGATAATGAATGCAGAGCGTTACATTTAATATAAGAGAGTTATTTGACTCTAATGATAGTTCAAATTAGAAATATACTTTCGCCCACCCTGTGCAATGTTTAGGAACCATCTTTATTTTATCATCAAGTCTAATACTTGAAATAAATAATAATAATAGTGGTTCAAAGGTAAAGTTCAAATTATTGTTGATAATCGTATTGCCTTGAAATTCTGTTGACATTTAATTATTTGTCTGTTTCAAATTCAAGTAACACGACATTTGCAATCATGAAGATCACAATTATGCTAACATTGCAACAACGAATTTCTTTGATTAAGTGTTATGGAATTGATAATATTTCATATTGAACAGCGATCAACAAATTTAACGTTAAATTCCCTGGCATTAAAATCGCTATTAATTCTTTGAAAAAGCTTGTTAAGAAATTTGATACAACTGGCTCTGTTCTTAGAAAGAAGAAAACAAAGAAACAATACAAGATGATGCATTAACTGTTCTAACTCTGGGATCTGTATTAGAAGATCCCAAAAAACCACTACGTAAGAGAGCCGCGGAGTTGGGTGTAAGCAAGAGCTTACTGGAAAAAGTCTTTAAGGAAAACAAGATTCACCCATTCAAACCCAAATTTATTCATACTCTGGAACCTCGGGACGATGCGTTTAAATTAGAATTTAGTACTTGGGTTGGAGAAAATGTTATGGAGAATCAATTTTTCCATCATAAAATTTTGTTTTCGGATGAAGTTACTTTTATCACTAATGGTTATGTGCCGTCCCAAAATTGCAGATATTGGGCAGAAGAGAATCCAAATTTTCGTATTAACCGGAAAAACCAGCGTTATAAGAAAGTAAATGTCTGGTGTCGAATTTTATTCAATAGAATTATTGGCCCCTTTTTTTTCGAAAACAATTTAAATCAACATAATTATTTCGAAATGTTACAAAATTTTATTTTACCATCGTTGGAGGATATTAACAGAGAAGCAGTCTACTTTCAGCAGTATGGATCCCCTGCGCATTCAACTAATTTAATTAAAAACTGGCTTGACGACCACTTTCCTGAAAGATGGATCGGTCGTTTTGGACCTATTCATTGGCCAGCTGGCTCGCCCGATTTTGGATGATGGATTTTTGGGGACACATTAAACAAAGAGTATACGAAAATAATAATTTTGATGTGAATTTGGGAGCATTAAAAGATAAAATACGCACAGTAATTAGTGAGATTGATATAAAAACATTTAGGAACATTTACAGAGAATTTAGATATCGGGTCGAAAAGTGTGTGGAAGTAGGTGGAGGTTACGTTGAATAAATTATTTGTTGTTTCTTATAACAATCGAATTTATATACATTAGAAAATATTTCATAGTCTTTTGTTTTAATAAAAAAAATATTTTAGTTAACCAGAATATTATTAAATTATTTCATATCTAAAAATATTTAAAAAAAAAAACAAAATGGTTTAAAAAATGTATCAACGGTCACTGTTGTATAAGTTTGCACCAAATCCGTGGACACACTGTATAATAATAATAATAATAATAATAATAATAATAATAATAATAATAATAATATAACACGACAGACACATATTATAAATACAATTAAAAACATCTGGCTTAAATACGTAAGACAGGCATAACAGTAACTCGCCTTTATTTAATCCGTATCATCAAAATATGCTAACTTAATTCGTTTATTTTTGATTTCAAACTAGACTAATTTTGTGATTTTTTCAAATAACTCGGATTTTAAGCATAAAAGGTAAAGCAGATTTTGTCATCGTTCATTGGAATAGAATGCACATAAATAAGCAAGATTGAAGCTGAGCATGCCGGTGGTTTGAACTAGATTATTGGAACAATATTTTTGATATTTAATGGTGATTATTTACGTCTTTCGTAAGAATCTTAAAACTGGTTTGCATAACTATTAGATATCCATATTTAAATTGAAGGTACAACTAATGTTTTTTAAGTCATTCGTGAAAATTGATATTTTCCATTTTTTTTTTTTCTAAATGTTTCTTACCTGGAAATTATATGGTACTAAGATTTCTCATTTAAGCCCTTCACAGTGCTCCACTAGAAACGTACATACCTCACGAAAGTTAAATAACGATGTAATTTTGAAGTTAATTTGCAGAACATAGCTTATATACATTTTAAATAGATATGCCTTTGATTTAAGTAGTTAGGTACTCTCTGCCAATGGCTTTTGCAACCAGCTTAACAAATACTACGCAAGCTGCCAATACTACATTAATTTTGCAATTTGATTAATTTAAGCGAAAGACACCAACACTTCAACTTCAAAGTAAGATATTTCTGAAAAAAAAGTAAAAGGAGAACCTTCATTTTATAAATCTCCACCAATTTTAGAAATGACAATAGTTTCTAGATGGAACTTGTGAGCTAAAAGAATATGGTTTTGTTGTTATAACGATTATTAATTAATATTTTATTCGTGCCCAACTGACGATGACGTATGCTTTCCCATCAAATACTTAACCGTATAACTTTCCTAACTAAATTTTTCAACGTCTAATTTAACCAACCTTTTACCTTCAAATTTTCCATAAGCATGCTATACCGTTAAACCCTCATCACGAACACCACTGCGTCGTTTAGATTTCAGATGAACCCCGAAAAAGACTCAAGGAAAAAATCCCATGAATATTTAAAATAAATTAGAAAGTTTTATATAGGTAAAAAGCTTACGCTTGTTCCACTATTAGAGGATGGTCGTAGTAACACTGTCGTTCGGTATAAAGAGATCAAAAGCGGCAGAGAGGGAGAGGACCATTCTAAATTGCCGTATATGTTGCTGAATTAATGATAGCTGAAGATCGGATTAAAACTCATGAATACGGAGGGTCATTAACATTTTATTATACGGCTTTAAGGATTTTCTGGATAGACTTTATTCCAGAGATGATCCGAAATAGTCATCTGCTCGCTAGAGAATTCGTACGTTCGCGTCGTATTAGATTAATTAGCTCAAGATTGCAGTGGGAAATAATAGCATCTTTATGATGCTATAAGATCGCTCGCATATGTGAGTTTAGCTGTAGTACCCTAGAATCCTAGTTAATTTTTAGTTTAAATGTGCAGCGTCTTGAATTATTAACATTTGGATACAATGGAAATAATGTAGGTTATTATTAGAGTTTGGATTTTTATTTAACAAAAATTGTTACAAATATCCTGTGTAATGCTGCAACAAACGACTTTGAGTCTATCTGTCATTTAGGTAATTTGTGTCTAGATAATTCTCCAGGTAAGAAATGGTTATTTGAAGAATTCAAATTGGAACTCAAGTAAGTCGAAGTAATCATTCAGAAGTAACTGAAGGAAACAAGTGAACATAACGTTTATGAAGTGGAATTTCGATAAATAAAGTTAGCTGTCGTATAAATTATTATATCTCATTCAAAGATTCATTTATCAATTCAAATATATTTAGAGATACTCCCGAATTTCAGGACCCTCAATTTCATCCAAAAAATTTCTGAAAAGCGTAAAATGTTAAAAATTTTCTCACTTCAAAACATTACAATGCATATAAATATGCCACGTTTTTTTTTTTTTTTTCAAAGATATGCCGAAAATATGCTCTTTATCTACAACTAATACTTCATTTCTAATCCATGTATCCCTTTGCAAATCAGGAAAAAAGCAAAAGCATAACCAGACATAAGATAAGAATCATATATTTTAAAATAAATAATTAAATTTAGGGTTTGCGGAATTCGGGAGTGCTTCTGGTCTTTCGATAATTTTCGGAAAAATTGTACACAAATATCTTTGTCTTCATTTTCTATTTTCTATAACGGAGAGCGTTCGTTGAGGATATTGTAAAGTTCAGGTGCAGTAGAGGCTGAGACAACGCCCTGCTAGGGTACCCAGCTACCGAAATCGACCATCAGCTTACCCCACCGAACAGATAAGTAGTTCGGCTCCAATTGTACCGACCCAACGAAATAAACTCTTATTGCTGTTTTTTTTTTCTAATTTGCCTTCTTTTACTTTTTTTTCCTTTTTTTTATTTGTACTACTTAATGTCGCTTAGATTACTTTTCATTATACAAGGAGAACTAGAAATCTTCGCTAGTTGAATAAAATTTTGTCATTTCTTTCAACTTTCCACTAATATGAAGATTTAGCATAATAGTAAGTAAACATATTGAACTTTGAAGAATTAAATTTTAATCTTTTTCTTTTTTTCGATTTTTTATAAATATTTCACTCCTCGAAACCATCAAATAGTTTGATGGTAAGATTTTGGATAATATTAATTTAACTTAGTCTTGGTAGTTACCTGTTTTAAGTAATTTTATACGTACTGTAAAGCAACAAGATCTTGTAGGGCAACCGTAAACAGCCTATGCTTACGCTCGAATATTTATTTACTTGAACGACTGGGACTATTTGGACTAAGAAATAAACAATGTTATCAGATTAAACTTTATTTATAACCTTTTATTTGCGTTTCTGTACCCTTTTGAGACGAACTACTTGAATTGAGCTTTCACCTAACCTGGTTACGCTGTGCGACTAATCTGGATTTGAACCTTGGTTTCCACGACCATGGTTTACGGATGGGCATTCGTATTTTATAATCTGTGGCGCCTTCCAGTTAAGGTGGGTTCTCTTCGTTTCGACCTGAGCGACCATCTCCGACTGGGCATAGCAACCACGGGTGTTTCCTCTTTTGAACAACGACTTCCATAAAAGCGCATAAGCTTAACATTGATTAAACGGTAGGCAGATGCGGCTGGCTGTTAAGAGTAGATTTATGGCTGCTTTCTCCCATTTTCATCATTTTTGCCTTTGGAAAAAAAACTTTGATGACGGAACTAAATCGGATACTCTTATTTAAAATGGTATAATGCAAGCGATGCTAAGACAAGACTAAGTACTGATTATGTGTTATTCTGTAACATTTCACACCACGCTGAGATACGCCTAAAATTATTATGTAAAGAAATCGAGCAAAAGGAAAGTTATTATACCGTTCCACCAATACCGTCGTTCACTGGACTTATAATATTCTCTTAAGTTCCTCGCTATCTAGATAATAGGAGATTAGAAGAATTGGAACTTTTAAAAATATGTTCGCAACCGTTGGAGGGATCTTAACTTTCAGCGAGTGGATGTAAGGAACTCACTGTGCGTGATGTATGCGCAGCGCTAGTAAACAGCTAAGCTCGAATGCTGCAAATAGGATACAAATTATTTTAAAGTATGGAATCCACTTTATTTTCTTTTTAATTAAACAATTTTTAGCGTTCAAGAGATACAGTATTTTATTTTGATTAAATTTGTTATTTTTTTTTGGATTATAAAACAATGACCTAGCGCAATTTTTAACTGACAGCTATTAAAATATTTGTGGATACATGTTGAATTTTGGAGTTTTAAATATGCAATTAACCTGAATTTTCTTGTTTATTTGTGTCATTTTTGTACCTGGAAACTGACGTTTTTCATTGAATTGAATTTCGATGTCCATTCTTAATATTCTAGCTCGAAGTTGCACTCGATTCAAAATGAAATACTTCTTTCCTCAAAGCTTGATCTGTGGAACATAATTTTAATGTTAGAAGGTCGAAATAGATCTACTTTCTGAGCTTTTAAAGTTTTCGTTGAAATAATTTCATCATAGCTTTAATACTTTTACGGAGGAATCCAGAATTAACTATCTAAATTAAATCAAATAACATTCTTGATGTTGTCGTTATCACGATAACGATTCTAATATGACTGCGTGTGAACAGCAATATGCTCGTCCATATGCGATTAATTCAAGTTGCCATTGGTGATTTTAGCTCTTCATACTAAAAGCTATTTACCTTTTTCCTAACAAAAATACTTCTTGTCTATATGTGTAAGATAAACAAGAAAATTTGATCTGGGGGAAATCGGAAAGAAGAGGTCATCAACACTGATTCGCATCGTAATAGAAAGGAGCTAAAATCAAAAGGAAACATTTTCCAACGCGAGTCAATAAATATCATTACAATATACATACTTGTTTTAGGTCACTATGGTATCATAAGATTGATTGAATATCTATTTAGAAATTAGGCACGTAATAATCCAGGTGTTATTTCAACTGAATAACCAATATTAGTCCCCACTTGCAACTTGTTACTTAAAGATTCTGTACGTGCGTATATCTCTACAATGCCCCATATGTGTATACGTACAATCAAATTGTACATACTGATTGAAATGCACTGCGTCTATGTCTCGATATTCCTGGTTACAGAACATTCTACTCCCTCGAGAGGATCACTTTACACCGTGCGTGGGCGGAATATTTCACCTTTATACTCACGAAGGCTGCACATGCAAATATGATGTAAGAAAAAGTATGGCAAATGTGTGTTCAACCTACAGATGAGATCTTATATCTTGCATTAGAAAATATTCTGTAGTACATACAGTTTGCTTGGAAACAAGCGCAAAATGTATCTACTTGTATCAAGACTGTCCGACTTACTTCAAGACAATTATTGTTTAGATTATCCGCAATAGAATTATTGTTTCAAATCAAAAAAAAATATTTTCTTAACGACTTCGTCCCCGCTTAAGGAAAGTACATATTTGAAATGAAGTAATTGCATTTCTTTGCTTAAGACATTTGTTAACTTGATGCGAGAAGATTTAGGTTTTACTATTACGTTGGCTATCTCTTTCTTATTTTAATAAAACACATCACAAGGTGTATTAACACATTGCATAAGTTAGCATCCATATAATATAAGAATAACGTTGATTTATATTTGATGGATATAGAGTCCGCGGAAAAGTCTGCATTATCTGGGAACTTCTTTTTATTTCCTCGGTTTTAAAATAATTGTGTTTGTAGTTTGTCTATGCATCTGCGCATAAAAATCTCAAATGTCCGAAAATCTAATTATTTGGCCGAGCATGAACGAATGTTTAAGAAAAAATTGTTCCAAGGTGTGATTCAAAAATGACTCCTTTTTCTTACATTTTATTAAAAATACACACTGTATATTTCTTTCAGTCTATTTTCTTCATCAATATCAGTTGGAAATCGAAGGTTCCTCTTAAAAGTGAGAAAATGTAATTTATTTTTTATTATGTTCGAGTCCCGCTAGGATCAAAAAATTTTCTTGGTGGGTCCGGTACACTTACACATTAACTGTATTTCACCCTTTCCGGCGAGGCTGTGATTCTAACAAGGCCATGGAACACTTTACACACACAACTTAAACACTAAAAGCTTATACACCCCGTTGGGTCATCACCACACTTAAAAAAGCATAAGAAGGATTATTTTCCCAAAATTAACCATTTTTCATAGAAAACCTAAGAGCACTCTTAGGTTATTTTCGTATTTTCGTAACTGTTAATGTTAATAGCTTTTTTTTTGCTTCGAGAAATCTTTTTCTGATAAAGCTTTCCTTAAAAGCTATTGTCTATTCTTACAACACAAAGAGCTTGACTAACATGTCATTTTTTTTTAATGTGTATTATCTGGTTTCGTACAATAATAAAAAAAAAACATTCTTTATAATTTAAAACACTATATTTCACTGTGTCGCCTCTACCTTTCAATACATTTAATAATCCTTCTGCAAAATTCTCTTGATGCACTTATTAAAAATTGAGGAAGTATTTCTAAGCAAACATCCCTTATTGTGTTTTGTTATTGATTAATATTTTGAAACGACGGTTTGCGGTACACTTTCCCTTTAAAATACCCCCGCAGGAAAACAATTATTGGCGTTATGTCAGAGGATCTTGCTGGCCTTTGGTGCCCTATGCATCGATGCTCTATCTTGTTGGAGCTAGAGTTTAGACCTTTTTTCCAATGGTATATTATCAAAATACCCTGTATCATTAGAGGTTGTTCCGTCTATAAACACTATCTGTTTACCAAAAGAACGATTGTCGACGAGTTCACTTTGAAAACATGGGCTAAAATTCCCAATCTTTCAGCATGTCAATAAATTTGGGTTTAAATGGGTATTTGTTTTTTCACCATTTTCACCTAATTGAAGCGGTTCGCATAAATTTGTTGACAATACGGCCAACGGTGGAGTGTGATACAAACTTATTTGGTGTCTTTCATTAAAAATATTTGCCATATCCCCGTTGGTCCTGTTTTAACCGCAAACTTAAGGAAAGTGTCATCGGAAAAAGAATTCTTTAAGCAAAATATCTTTGATCATACAAACATATAAGGCATTTTCTAACTTCTCAAATCAGTATGACTCCACTATTAACATGTTCAGTTAAGAAAATATCAAAACAATCCAAAGCGTCGTTGAGCTTTCTATGAAAAATGAATTAAATTTTCTCATTTATAAGACGAACCCTCGATTTCCAACTGATACTGAGAAAAAAATTCAATTTTGAACAGTGACTACTCGGCTTCGAAAAAATTATGGGGTCAATTTTCTGGGGTGCAAAAGAAATTTTCTTCCGCATAATCAAACGATAATCGGTGGATATTACACTGACCTTTTTAACAAGTTGCAGGAAAAAAATTGGACAAAAAAAATCTAATTTGGCACGTAAGAAAATCATTTTCCACCACGATAATTCACGTCCACATGCCAGTGTTACCGCAATGGCAAAAATTCATCAATTGAGGTACGATTTGTTTCTGCATCCACATTATTGTTCCAATTTGACCTTCTCTGACTTCCATTTAATCCTAAATTTTTAAAAAAATCGCAACATCTTTTTGCCATCGCCGTCCACCCAATAAACAGCGATACGAATAAATAACGTAAAATATTAGTAATTTACATAAGAGCTAACCTACCAGATGTAACTAGTAAACAAGTATCGCTGTTAGTAAAGATGAAAAAACATCCGCTTCTTAACTTTACATGCTTACTGCACTTGTTGTACCTCGTAATTGGTACAACACAATGTACTTTTCAAAACGCCAATTTTCCACCCCAACGCCAATCTAAGAAATCACCGCCAATAGAAAGTTGAATTATTTCCTTTTTACGAATTTTTCAGTTCGGTGTTTTTTTTTTCGAGCTTCATTTATAAATTAAACAAGATTTCAGCTCGAAAATATGCAAACCGTAGGCTTTTATCCGGCATCATTCATCGTCGTCGAGAAGATTTAAAATTGAAATCTGTAATTCGCTTAATTCTCGCAACACGGCGAGCGGGAATCGGGCAGCGACGTGGGTGCAAAGTGTATAGAGTTTTGTCGGGCATCGCCGAAGTCATCCGTAGTCGGAGAGGAAGGGCGTCCGCCGCGTAAAGAATCTAAAAATTGTACTCGTTAAGTCGACAAGTTTCCAGTATAACTTAGTTAGGACGTGCCTGGGAACCGTGCCGAACTGGCGGCCTCATTAAGATGCTCGTAAGGGACGTGTCTCCTAGCTTGTTGCGTTACCATCCCATCATTAGCCTCCGATTTAATGACGTTTCACGCTAAGATGGATCAAGACGTCGACGTCGTCATTGCGAATTGGAAATCTTCGCTCTTGTAGGTGTATGTAGGTTCGCTCGTCTTCTTCGACACTCCAGTTGTTAAAAGTTTAACGATTTCGTGCGTACCGCGCACATCCACTTTTATACAGACTGTCTCAGATTAGCAGAACACCACGCGCGTCCCGCTTATTAGAAAGGATAAACCATAAGTTAAACATGGCAAAGTTGCTAAAATTCATTCTGCTAAAATGTAGTATAACACAAAAAAAAAAACAAATTTAAACTAGCTTTCTCAGAAGTAGGTTTTTGGGCAAATTATAAAACCACTAAGGTACCTGCAGCAAATAAGTCCCATATTTCAAAATTTGAGATAAAATATTTCAATGCAATTTCTTACGTTATACACACATGCATTATGTTGAAAATTGTGAATAGAAGTGACATCATTGTGACATAGTTACCAAAATCTTCTTTCGCAGATGCGGTTGCTTCGGAGAATAACAAAATTCAGATCCCTGCATTTAATACTTCTCCCTGATAAGTTCAAGTTTACATTACAATACATTCTGCCGAAGAGGAAAAAGAAGACGGTAGAGATCTCTAATCAAGATGATAAAATGCCATCAGCTGATATTAAGGAGTACAAGCCTCTTTTTACCGACTTGTAAGAAATTATCAATGACTGGATTACATCCTTCCTAACGGATAGGACACAATGTGTGTTAACGTATGATCATACAGGTAGTGGTGTTAAGTCAGAATGAAGAACTGTATTGTACGGTGTGGCACAAGGCTCTATCCTTGGACTGCTTTTATTCTTGTTATACATCAACGATCTGCCTGATGTAGTGGATTGTCTGATGGTGCTATTTGCGGATGATTCTTCAGCGCTATTTAGAGCTGATTCAGTGCAGCAAGTGACACAGTCTAACTTATTTGAATGAGTGGTTCATGCAAAATAATTTAAATTTAAAAATTAACAAAACAAACTTAACGGTCTTCAATAATAACAATAGTTGTATAACACTACAATTTCAAAAACAAACTCTTACATGTGCGGAAGAAATAACGTTCCTGGAACTCAAGCTGGATGCTCGGCTGTCGTGGATCAAACATCTTGATTCACTAACGTCGAGATTGAGTGGTCTGTGCTGGCCTCTGAGGGTTGTTGTGAATAGTGTCGGTCCATGTGTTGCTCTCAAAGTATATTACGCAAACGTTCATTCGTTACTACAATATGGAATAGTGTTCTGGGGACAATCAATAAATGTGGGTAGTGCCTTCGTAGCTCAAAAAACTTGCTTAAGGGCAGTGTTTAATCTGAAACCGAAAGATTTATATAAGAACATATTTAGGAACTATGCCCTTCTATATGCATTCTACAGTGTGTCACATTTGTAAAAAATAACTATCAAGACTTTTTCAGAGAATATGAATTGACACATAATTATCGTACACGAGATACAGAGTTGTCTTACCTTCTTCCACCAAAAACTCGATTAACGAAAATACAAGGGTCGAGTTTATTTCAATATCTAAAAATCTATAACCACTTGCCACAACATATAAAAGCTTTGCCTGATCTTAAATTCAAATATTATTTGAAAAATGTACAGGTTTATTATAATGTCAATGATTTCTTTGCAAAAAGAATAATAATTTAATCGAGGTGACGCATATATGTTCTTTGTTAATATGTCAGATCGCTGAATGTATACAATACTCACCTTTCTCTGTGTTCTATTATGTTATGTGTTTTGTTTTTCATACATTCAATTATGGAAAAGTTACAAAGCCCAGAGGGTTACGTTCAATCTTTTTAAAGTAGAAGAAAACATAAAATAAGATAAGAAGCCAATGAAGGAAGCCAGAAAATCTAATAATCTCAAGCTTTTGAGAGTGAAGATCCAAAATATGCATACAAAAAAAAACGTTTATCCAACATGCGACAGTGTGAGCAATACATTTGGTACTATCTACCAATAGTACCTATAATATTTCTCAATCAAGTTTCTAGTCAAATTATGATTACGATAATATTCTTATTTTATTGCTATTTAACAAAATGAGATCTGTTTTAACTGAATTCTCGGGCTGAAATTACATTCTTAATTAATTTGGGCTTTTCTAGTTGAGTATTATGTTCTGTTCCGTTTATATGTTGTGCTTCACTTGACGATCCAAATCTCCCATCGATGGAATTTTATAAAACAATTTTGGCCTTTCTTCCATCTTTCTAAACCTATTTCATTAAATAAAGCATCGATCCATACCTACTATCTAAAAACATTGCCTTCCGATATTCTTTGACCACAAACCTCTCATCACGGGTTTCTGCTGGAATCAATGTGCTGAAATTTCCCATATACAGACTGACAGTCGTTCCTATGAACACACCTTCTTTGTTGGGATACATTTGGAACGATAGAGAGGATATCCGTTCATTACTCCCATATGTATCAGGCCATGGTTGAACTGTCGGAACGTATACTGCCTATATTGAGAATACAGTCGACATATATAATAGAGTATCCATTATAAATCGCTAGATTTTCGACAGAAACGACTAAACTGTATTTCCGAGCTTTTCCCGTTAAGCGAGTTTTCCAAATACAGTTAGATGAAATTAATCAATGGATTGCTTCACACTAAAGGTACAACTTCTCTGTTGTCATCTAACATGTACAGAAAACAATTGACAAATTAATAAGATTTTTTTTATTTCCTGAAAAATCTTTATCAGTGATCTTCTTCCACTCACCGATTCAACTTAAAGAAAATAGCAATTTACCCTGTTGCTATTCAGCACTAAAGATCAGTTTAGTAGCAGCAACTCTATATTTGCTTAATTCTTCGACTAGCTGTTGGCTGAGATCCAGAAAAGTTTGAACATATTTTGGCTATCTATTGCAGTTAGATTTTGCAGCGTTTATCGCTAACCTCCTTATTTCATTCTACTGCTTCCTTATAGCAAAAGTTGTACTTTCATTCACATTAAATCTATTTTTAATTTTAGACAGGATTTAGATTCTCAAACCCATATCACATTGACGCCACATTATTACTACTTCAATAATTAAGAACATCACAATACTTGTCGATTTACAATTAACAATGACACACCATTTGGTATTCAATATCTAAATTTTCGTATTGTATAAAATATTTGTTTAAACACAATAGTATCGTTTGGCAGAATTGAAGCCGCTAAGTGTACAACCGAATAAAAAGAAATTCACCCTTTAAAACATAATCCCCAACCGTTCTATACACGAACTTATAACTTGTCAGCCGTTATTAGCATCCGGTAGGAAAAAATCCAGAACTCTTTGTTCGCTTTTCCGGAATTTTTCCGCAGTCACGCCTGCCACTACACGAAATCACGAAAAGACAACATTCGTACGGAGTTAAACATTTCACAATTTATCAGACAGTGACAAGTACATCTGTCAACATTTACCGCTTTGATTGCGTGACTGGTTGCAGCTCGCCAAACAAATACACTTCGTAACGTCGCGCGGCGCTCGGTTACTCCACCCGATAAGTACTGTAGGGGAGCAGTTCGACTGTAAGTCATCATATATGCACCAAACGGCGTCAGAATGAAGAGAAAAATATTTACAAGAACCGCTCTTGTAAAGCCCCGATGCATTGCGAACTGCGATCTCCGTGTTTGCGTAGTTAATATTTTATTCTCTTTACGGTAATGCCAACGCGAATACACGGAATATGTGCACGAACGAATTTTCCGCGTGCAGACTTAGTATTTGTTGAGGTAGGTTGATGCATACTCCACTTAGCAAATCTGAGCATACACTAAAAAGCACCATATTTAGGTAATTGTATGTAGACCGGAATACTATATAGGTGGTCAGAAATTTACGGAAAATCGTCACGTTGTATGGTCAATAGTTAAGCCATACAAATTACTCAAAATAGTGTGGATTTGACAACATTCTATAAAACCAGTAATTAATCAATAGGAATGATATGATAACATTCGAGTTTCATTTAAATCCTGGTAGCCATTAGTTTGGCGTTAATTTTATTAAGTTCTCATACAAGGCGTCGCTTATACTTTTTCTCAAAAAAAAAAGCCCCAAATGAAAAATCTGATATTGAAGATCTGGAGAGCTTGCTACTGAACTATAACCACACAACTTTCTCAAGATTGTCGTATGTACTTTAAGGTAAAAAAAAGTTTCAAAAAATTTTGAAACAAATGTAATTATTTTTTAATCACACTTTTTCATCTTTGATGGCCTCATGTGCCTTAATGAATGCTCATACAACTTTTCTATATTAGGATTGTCAATCTAGAATTAATGATAGGAAAGTTGTAACCCAAAATAAATTGCATGACCTTCAAACGATGTACAGAGTGAATCAAAAGATCGGCAAAGTTAATTTTTTCTCCAAACAAAGATAAAAATAAAGCACACAATATACAGCGTGCTCAAATTGTATGGAATAATCCTTTTACCAGCCACTAGAGGATATTTCATGAAAAAATATTATGCATAATATGACAAAAAAATGTTGTTTGTCGGTTTTAGCGTATGATGTCATGACTCTATTTCTTTATCAAAGAATACAGTGCTTTTTAGCTGTTTGATCATTATCTTTTTTATAAAAAATTTAGTAGTCTACTAGTTTACTTCAAAATTAAAAAAGAAAATGCCAAAAGGTAATAGAGAAAACTTCTTGGTTGGAGTAAAGGCATTTATAGGTAAGTGCCACATATGCTGCCGCATAACAACACTTTGTACATTTATACGTCATTTCTTTACAGTGTCAAACAATCCTTCCGAAACTACTCTACAGTGACATAAGGATAACAGTTCTAATGATGGTTAGGTGTGGTGACCGTAAAAGAACACAGCAGCAAGAAGTGTGTGCCTTTTTCAATTAACAATACTTAAATAAGGAATCAATTACGTAATCTGTTGTAAGCGTTTTATAGTAACCGGTCATGATCTAAATCTGGAGCACGAAAGTTTGCGACTAATGAAGGCAAAAGATTAGACGTGTTGTTAGGCACTCTTCCACACGCTAGACATCTTTATATCATAATGTAAATGTGGGTCCGGAACATATTGAAACCAAGCGAGTTTCACCCTTACAAACCTATTTTACTTCAAGAATTATCCGAAGATCATTTTGATCAACATGTTGAATTTTGTACATTGATGAACAAAATTAACAATAACGTAAGTACTATCAACAAAATTATTTTCCCCATAAAGCGTAAATGGTACTGTTTATATGTATCATTGCCAGTACTAGTTCAAGGAAAATCCTTATTGGATGGTTCAGCACCATGACCAAAGACACCAAAAACTAAACGCTTGGACAGGAAATTGCGCTGAGCATGCCATTGATCCTTCTTTATCAACAGAACTCGTACTAGAGATAGATAGGTAGACTTAATGCAGAATCAAAGAGTTCAATCGCTTGGGATACTATTATAATAATAATGAGCTGGAAGAAGAAGTCATGGGCATAGGGGATGTTCCAGAAAAATGGGGCACCATCTTATTACCAAGTCAATGCTAGGAATTATTAAAATAAAATTTTCGCAAATTGTTGGATATTTGTTTATATGTTTGTTTATATATTATATAATATAATATATATTATTATTTTTTATACAACCTACCCTACCACACAACCTATTACACTAACGTCGACGAAATCGATAAGATAAAGTGTCTTAATGTAATTTTTATTTTTTTTTTTTCGATTTCAGCCTATTTTGATGAGGTAATCTTCGAATAAAGCTGTTATAATTTGACCGGCCGCTTGAATAAATAAAATCTGGCTCAGAGCCCGCGGTTTATGCACTACTAACACCTACATATGGATGTAGAAAATATCATAAACTTAAAATAAAACTTTGCATAGAATTTAATATGCGAAGTGTTTTATCTAAGAGAGGCAAACAATTCGGCATAACCCAAGTAAACCTATCTGTAAAAACAAGAATGAATGTTCCACCATAGTCCTAGTGACAGTTAAAGTTGCATTTGGGGAGAGCAAAGGGATTACTCAGGGTAAGGTTATCAGAAGGAGAAATAGATCTGTGATGCTTTAGAACTAAGTAGAGCAAAGATATAATTTACATAAAAAAAAGAGAGGGCGCCAGTTTTTTAAAGGAAAATACCAACTGCGCTTCTCTCAAAGAGCTGCAGCACAATTGAACCGAGATAAAGAAAACAA
The DNA here is from genome assembly GCA_902654985.2 of Oryctes borbonicus. Lineage (NCBI taxonomy): Eukaryota > Metazoa > Arthropoda > Insecta > Coleoptera > Scarabaeidae > Oryctes > Oryctes borbonicus. Next base: position 4,181,530 of record LR736888.1, read on the forward strand.
ACATCTAATTTGTTGATAATTAAGCAATATATTAAAATAAAATAATTGATAATAAATGATGAATGGTTGATAGAGTTCTGGATCAGGATTTCCATCAAAGTGTGGTTAGTTGGCTTTCCCCGATGGTTTGTTAGCTTCTCCAGGTGGTTAGTTGACTTTTCCAGGTGATTTGGAAAGCGTTCGCGTTGTCACCATAAAATAACAAGAAAAATTGTTCAAAAAAATTATTAAAAAAAATAATAAGGGAGTTAAATAACGGTCAATAAATTTAAATTTTGAATGAGATAAGCTTAGATCAAGTTACAATATGAAATTGGCTTTGAAATTTGATAAGTTAATTGCAATTTCTAGTAGTGGCTTAAAAGAGTGGTTAACCTAAAAACTAAAGGAAATTAGAAGTATTAGATAGAGTACATCGTTAGAAAAAACTAAAAATCTAAACAAATTGAGAAATAAAATAAAATATTGATAAGTAAAGCGAAACACTACCAAGGTTTTGTTAAGGTAAGCATCAAATAATATGTGTAGCATCGCTACGCTTCCTCTTCTTCGCGCTGTTTCATCTATTATTATTCCTATTGTTTATTAGATGTTATATGTGTCATAAAAATGCCTTTTATCTCGTACAAAGTTGAATTGGTGCGTTTTACAGATAAAATTTGCAGCGCAACCAAAACGATAATAGCATAGAGGCAATAAAAATAAGATGTCGCCCTTACGTGTTTCTTTACCTTCGGTTTATCTAATTTTTACCACTGTAATACTCCGCTACACATGTTTCAAGCGGTAGATACATAGGTACGGCGAAGGGTCCTAGAAACAGAATAAATACTAACGCCCTTGGGAACTGAGCACAGTAGACGGTCAGTCCAGATGCGACAATGGAATTGAGCCTGCAGGCTGAGGATCGGTCGCCTTGATTGAATTAAGACCCTATTGAACTTATCGCCGAAATAAGGGGGACCGAATTGAAATTGTTGGATGCGTTTTCGTGTGCAAATTGCCTATCATTGCCATGCATCGTTCTCGGTGATTCGATGTTGAATCCTCTGAATAGTGGAATAATCACTTTTGGATAACTTTAGGTAGCCAACCTAACGGAAATGAATTACCAATGAATGGTGGTCAATGTAGAAATTAGTAAATACAATGATGCAATTAGAAATGTTTCTGCTACATTTTAAAAATACTTTAGTTTCATATATTTGTATATACAGACAAATAGAAAAATAATATTGCATTATTACTGTTATGACACCATATTGGTTACTATTACAACTACTATTATCAACAACTTACTATTATCATTACTATGTTTTATTATTCTTTGTACACATTGAAAAACTTTCTAGAAACAAATATAATGAAATAACTCATAGTATTGATGGCATCACCTACCGAATATGATCTACCTACCCAGCGTCATCAGTGTTGCTCCGAGTGCTCTTTCCTACCTTATATCGCTGTTCGCATCTCAGCTTGTGCCACTAATTTCCAACCTAGTGCCAAGAGATATAAACATGTCGTTTACTTTAAATCTTATTTACCATACAGGAGCAATAAAATAAAGTTAGTCAATTTATATCACCTAAATTGTGTTTTCAGGTTTCATTTCATTGAAGAAGTTAGTAGAAAGAACGTGATGGAGTTAAAAACAAAAGTGTTAAAAGAAGTCGAAACATATTGCCATAGTCGTTGCTGTTTGGAAAGCGAATAAGCGGTTTGGCGTAATTCAACTATTTTCCAAACGAAGATAAAATTAATATCATGTATATGGACGAATACAGAAGCAATTATATTTTTTATAATGGATTCGAATCTTTCGAATTTAGTCCGTCTTCAGGTACTCCACAGGGTTCGAATTTGGGTCCATTATTATTCAATCTGTACATCAATGGTTTACTTGCTTCTGTATCTTGCCCTATTCTAGCCTATGCAGAAGATGTAAAAATATTTATGCCCATTAAGAACTGGAATGACGTTATTGAGCTACAGCGTAACCTTAATACGATCACCGATTGGTTTGCCTCTTCAAAGCTGCTGGTCAATTCACAATTCGCAAGGAAATTGAACTCAATTCCTTCCACTTACTACATTAACAGCCAAGCACTTCTGAGAGTTAATAAATTTTGCCATCCTGGAGTTGTTTTTGATAGTCGCTTGAAGTTTGGGCCGCATATCAACCACCTTTGTATTTCCGCATCGAAAGTTTTAGGCTTCATAATACGCACCTCCAAATGCTTTGAGAATATATCCCTTTTCAAAACTTTATTTTATACCTTTGTTGTAAGCAAACTCGAATATGCTTCACCCATTTGGTCACCGCACTACATCTATCTACAACTCCAAATTGAGAAGATTCAACGGAGATTTCTCAAATTCTTCTCCTTCAAGATTGATTGAATTTATCCAGTGCGGAACATCGATTATGGTACTCTTCTCGATCCACATGGGATGCATACCGCGAATTCTCGTCGGGAGCGACAGAGTGCCCGTTTTGCCTGGAAGTTGTGCGTGGCGTCCTTGATTGTCCCGACTTGCTTTCTTCCTTGAATTTTCTAGTTCCTCGCACATCTTCACGTTCTTCTCCTACTTTCTCTCTTCCCATACCTCGAACAAATCTGTTATCCTTTTCTCCCATTACTTCTATGTACCGTATAAGCGACACACTCTGTAATGATGTATTTTTTAGTAAAATTAATGAGTTTTGAGTTTTTTTCCTTTTACTGTTTTTTATTTGGTCTTCAATTACTATTCTTAGTATTGTACGTATTTTTTCTATAATGTTGTCCTGTAACTGGAAGCCGTTGGACAATAAACTATTATTATTATTATATAGTATTCATAAAAAATGTACAATTTTTAACTGTCTTTAATCTATTAAATTGTCTACAATGGAACAAACAAAAATAGCACCAAATTTTGCTTTCGAGTGTTGCTAGTAGTCCCAGCTTATACACCCGTGTGGGACGTCCCCGCACGTTGAAAATATTGGGGTTGTAAATGTGATTGAGTTCCCTATCCTTATTGAAAATTATCATAAGCTTAAAAGACTTTCTTTTACGGAGGTTCTTGCACATTTATTGGTACTTTATCAGAGAACAATAAATACGCTGCACCAAAAGGCACATATATATATAGGAATATAAAAAAGTATTTTTATGCAAAAATTTTTTTATGAACGAGTTTATATAATTTTAATAAATAGCTGTTTATTATTTGGATGACCACGTACTTTGCTGTGTAGGATTTATTAATACAAAGAAAAGGTTTATTAATGTCCTATGAAAAATCTCTAAACTTTGTTTCGCTACTCATGAAGTAAATTAATAAACGAGTATTTATTATATTGATAAGCAAGTTTGAATTTGATAAACGTAGCTCATTGTTGTAATAAATTTACTAATCAATATAACAATTTCTTGTTGCTTTAAGAAACTGAAGTCAACGAATACGATTTATTGATTTAATTTTTTCACTGCAAGAGATTACATTTCCGGCAAACAAGAAAATGTAATTACAAAGTCACTTCATTAAAATATTACATTGTTATCAATTTAGAAACTGTTGAAATACATGTTAAAAATTTGAGATGAAGAAAAGTTAAGGTACTAGGCCCGAAAAGGCGGCAAAAATTTTGCAGTTCCCGTTTGCGAAACTTAATAGGTATAAAAGAAAATATAACAAAAATGAGTGACGAGGTATCCGATCCCTAGCTATATATTTTTTTTCCGAAAGTATAGCTGAGACTATGTAACATATTTCCAACCATGTTCTTAAAAAATTTAGATCTGTTATAGTTATAGGAGGGATATTTGCAAGAATTTAAAAATCGTGCAAATTTTTGTAATACAAAAATTATGTAATATGTATGAATATGAATGTTCTGCTTAAAACAAACTAACTTAGTTGCAGCACATCATTTTATGAATATTTTTATAATTTATGCATTAGTAATTTAGTAGAAACTTTGGCAGACGTTAAATTTGAATTTAATTTTTGTTTGAAGAATAAATAGACTTTGCTAAACCACTCACTCATCCTATGTAAATATTTTCCATTTATAATATTGTTTGGATTTATACTTCGTATTACCCTATATTTGGTATTTACCATTTGCATTGTTGGGTAATAAACATTATTGTTATCTATTATTAAATTGTCTGTCGTTACTTCAACTAACATTTAGTTTTACCTTCCGGTACGTCTTATATTGTATTTTAATATATTCTATACATTGCAGTTGAAAATGTTGGAATTTTTCACTTTCACAAGAAGATAACAATTATACCCAGAACTTGGTGTTTTCTACTTCACATGACGATATAAACATATTTTCCATAAAGCCTCGCACTTGTAGGATCCCTACATTAGACACGGAGAAAATAAAAAATTCCCTTTTCCAAGCGAGTAGAAAAAAGTAATTGATGAGAAGGATTTTAAGTAAACATCAAGGGACATAAAGCCATTTGAATTCATTTAAAATTCTTTTTTAAAAAGACGCGCTGAATTTTTCATTACGTTCTGGTGTACCGATCTTTATTCGAGCCCGTTTTATTTTCTCGCGACGGATACGAAGCGCAAAATCACATATACACATAACGTATGTATGTATATATGTGTAGATATGCATACATCTGCGGAGCGACAACGTAAACTTTCAAAAATTATTAATTTAACGCGAAGGTGTAGCTACCTAAATGTAAGCCGAGGCTGGTGCCTCGGAGTACGGGTAAAGCTTGATAGTAGAACGATGTCGCATTCCCTCGGGGTTTGTCACCCCAACTTAAGTTTTCAAAACTTAATTTACCGTCAAAGTCAAATACAGGACTACAAGACACCTTCTGTGTCAAATACAATTACTGACAATTAACTGAGTTAGTCTATACGATGCCTGATCAGAGTAAGGCGTTTGTTTCGATCTAACATTCATTACTTGAATTGTATGCAGTCTTAAATACGTTTAAATTTTAATAAAAAATAATTGCTTCAGCTCTAAATGTTACGGGACATATGTCCGCCTCATATTGATCTATTACACTGGCCAACGGTGGTTTTATTGTTTCCGCTATTAGAGCAGCTTCAGGGTAACTTAGTGTGGTTGATTCCATATTTGCTAACAGTTTTATCATATTGGCTCTAGTTTTTAGGATAATGCTCTTTTTTTGAAAAGGTATGAAGAAAAACTAAAAAGTATGTTTCTAGTAAAAAAAAATTACTACAAATGCTAGGTGAAATGCCGACTGTATGATTTCCTACGATGTTAGACTTAAAAACAATGACGTTGCAGGTTCCAACAATTGTTTGCCAACATATGTGTATACCACCTTCCTTGATACCTTTGCTGCACTGACTTTATGTCTTGATGGAATCGCTCGCCTTGTTCTTCATTAAATTCACCGAGGTTTCCGGAAATCTGTTCAAATGGTTTTGCAGAAAGTCTCATATTAGCACCCATTCTCTTGAAATTAACTAGCATACATCGTACGAGTTCTTCATAATGTTCTGCCTTAGTTCTTAAGCACAGTAACAAAAGAGCACCAAGTAGAAACTTCAACATCAGTCATGGCTTTTGGGAAATTTAAGTCGCTAATAAGCTTGCAAATTTGATGACCATCAAAAATTCCAGCTTTTAATTTTTCTAAACATGCTTTGGGGAACGATTTACAAGTATATATGGTATTTTCGATTAAATCAGTTTCACACCTATTTACCTACTCCCTCCTTTTATATATACATTGGCGAACCAAACACTTCGTACAGAGCAAATTCAAAAATATTCTGGCAATATAATTGCGCATGGGTTGTTATTTAACAGTCTTTTGTGTCCTGTCGAAAAAAATCGAATATTGAGCCGTCATTAGGTTTTTACAACGGTGCTTCCCCGTTGCTTTCCTTGTGTTCATACAATTCGTACTGTGGTGATTTATTCGTTCAGTAATCATAGCTGGAAGAAGATCGGTCCGTATGGGAAAGGGGTGCGGAAAATATTTTACTACCGTGGCTTGAAGAATCTGAAAGTGATGGTGAAGGTGATCGAGATATTGCTGCTAACTGAAATGTTAGCGATGAAAAGGTTTCACTTAAGCACTGACTGAACATGGATCTAACGCAGAAACTACATCTAGTAATATTGGTGACCAACAACAAAAATGTTTGCATTCTACTTTCTATTTTTTTTTTTTTAACTACAGGTCAAAAAATAAGCTTGGAAAATGATGGCTAGATTCACAAACACATAGAACGGGATACTAGGAAGTGTAATACATTCAGAACGAAGGCCTACAAAATACGCAAAGCGAAACGTGGACACCATTTGCAGTACTCTTAGACTACTTTTTAGAGATAATATTGTAAAGTACGTCGTTCAGTGGACGAATGCCAAAGGAAGACTCAAGCACTTCTCATAACGAAGGAATTACAAACTTGTGGAACGTAGAAGGTGGGCGCCCAATATTCAACAAAACTGTTAGCAGACACAGATTTACTACAATTTCTCAACGTCTGCGTATTTATAATACATAAACCCGAAGAAAAAATCGAGATTTAGATAGTCGGTGTCCATTCAAACAGTACATACCTTCTAAGCCAGGGAAGTATGGCATAAAAAAAAAACTTCATATGCTTACAATTGCCAAATATATACTGGTAAAACAGGAGACGAGCGTGAAACCAAGGCAAGCAAGTTCTCTTGACTATGGATTTGGAAAAATCAGGTAGAGATGCCACCACTGATAATTTTTTCGCAAGTCTAAATCTTGCAAAGGAAATGAAAAAGAAAAATTTTACTTTGCTAAGTACAATTCTAAAAAATAAACGAGAACTTCCTCAGGAATTAGTGACTACGCGTGGGAGGGAAGTAAATTCAACAAAATTTGCTTATCACGACAAAGCCGTGTTAGCCTCTTAGTGTCTAAAAAGAGTTACTTTGCTATCCACCACGCATGACGGTGGCCGAGTTTTTGAAGATAACCGCAAATAATTGTGTGTGCAATAGAATAAAATCAAATGTAGACACAGCAGGATCTATCTGAACACCATCTTTACCCATAAGTAGATTGGTACAAGTGAACCATTTCGATGGCCAGCACGCTCTTCTGACCTTTCACCTTTAGACTTTTTTTTGGGACATTTAAAAAATCGGGTGTACAAAACGCGGTACAACAACGTGAACAAATTGCGAAATAAAGTTAGGGAAGGTTTCAGCGAATTGGATGGAAGGCTAGTCTTAAAAGCTACCCAGAATGTACTCAAGCGGGCACGAAAATGTATTGAGAAGGAAGGTGATACTTTTCAGCATTATTTATATTATTTAAACTATTTATAAACATTTACTTTCTTCTTTTCAATTTAATTTCGACGACATTATTTTAAGGGGTAATTATGTTAAAATAAATATTAGACACAATGACATGTATCTATTTTGTCAAAAGTTGGTGGACCAATTATAACATTTAGGACGAAATGGTAACTGCTATAATTTCTTTATTATTCATTTTGGGACAATAGTGTATTGAAACTTTGACATCGTAACTTAAAATACCTTTGAAAATTTTTTAAAATATACAGGGTGTTCCATTGAAAAAAATTATAAATTTCACAATTTCTCGAAAATTCGTCGTGCAATGGTTTTTTTCGTATACTGCATATTAATCAACGTTAAAAGCACTATTACTTTGCTAGTTTAACCTACATTCTAGAATCAATAATAACAACGATAGCAATGGTACGCATTCACCTGTGTATTTAGAAAATTAAAAAAAAACTGTTACGTGTGCATACATGACACATACAGTTAATTATTCTTATCTAGCATCTCACTTACTGCATTCCAGAAAAAATAAAATTCTTTTTATTGTTCTAAAGTTACTGCACGCGACATCTGTAAGTCAGTATCTGCATTTTTATCGGATAACATAAAACAGAAATCTGTAATTCTATACATTACATTAAAATTACCTTTACAGATGTCGCAATATTTATTTTAAAACAATTTTTAACGAACCTGAATCATTAAAGGTTATTTTACACCTAAATATTAAAATTATAATTATTAACATCAACAATGTGTTAATTTAATTCTTTTTAGTTAACAAACAAAAAAGGTTTGTATCTATATCCTATTTGTCAATTATCTCTATTCAGTAACCATACTTTTTAGGTATTTAAAACATGTCCGTGGTTATAGAAACTACTCTAGGCGACATAACAGTAGACTTATTTGTGAAGGAAAGGCCTCGATCATGCTTAAATTTCTTAAAACTATGCAAAATAAAATACTTCAACTACAATTTATTTCATACAATAAGCAGAGGCTTTATTGCTCAAACAGGGGATCCAACAGGTTCTAGAAATGGAGGTGAATCAATTTTCGGTGTTTTAGAGGGTCCTCTAAAAAGATATTTTGAGGCGGAACGAACTCCAAGAATAAAGCACACAACAATGGGCTTGATTTCGTTTGTTGGGACAAACGATCATATGATTGGATCACAATTTTTTATTACTCTGGGAAGTGATCTAACATATTTAGATGAACAGCATTGTGTTTTTGGAGAAGTAATGGAAGGTTTGGATGTATTAGAGCTACTTAACGAGGTTATTTGCGATCAAGATAATAGGCCATATCAAGATGTTAGAATAACACATACAGTGGTACTAGATGATCCATATCCTGATCCTGAAAATCTCCGCATACCTTCTCGTTCTCCATCGCCAAATGCTGAACGTCTACAAGGTGGAAGGATTGCGCCCGATGAAGAAATCGATGAAACTCAAGGAAAAGATATCGAAGAGGTCAACGAAGTGGTTGCTGCTAAAGAAGCTAAAGCAAGAGCGACAATTTTAGAGATGATAGGTGATATTCCTGATGCCGAAATGGCACCTCCGGAAAATGTTCTGTTCGTGTGTAAATTAAATCCTGTTACAACTGATGACGACTTAGAAATTATATTTAGCAGATTCGGAAAAATAAATTCTTGTGAGGTTATACGAGATAAGAAAACAGGGGAATCATTACAATACGCATTTGTAGAATTCGATGATAAAAAAGCATGTGAGGATGCTTATTTTAAGATGGATAATGTCCTTATAGATGATCGTAGGATCCATGTTGATTTCTCTCAATCAGTGGCTAAGGTTAAATGGCACGGTAAAGGTAGAGGTGTTACAACTTACGATGATAAAGGTAAAAGATCTAGCGATAAACGAAATGATATAGGAAATGGTAGGTATAAAAGATCGTTAAATAGAAGTAGAAATGAGTACCCAAAAAATTCTGGCAGAAATGGAAATTATCGAAATAATGAACCTGCTGAAAAAAAAAGATATGACAGAAAAGAAAGTAACATTAGAAATCGTTCATATAATAGAGATAATAAAAGAGATCACTCTTCTGATGGAAGATATAATTCAAGACGTAAATCACCAAATCCATACAATGAACAGAGATTCAGAGATAAACAAAATGAAAGATTAAGGAAAAGAGAAAATGATAAAAGGCATTGCTACAGGAGTAGAAGTCGTTCTCAAGATAAATATAGAGATAGTCAGAGAAAAGATAGTAGCAAGGATCGCGGAAATAAATATGACGATAGAAGCATTACTAAGGCCAAGAAATCAATGTCTTTGTTAAATAATTCAAAGCATTCAAAAGAGAAAAAGAAACAATATAAATCTTCAGAAGAAGTCTCATCAACGGATGATGATAGTGGAAGCTCTTCTGATTCTGTATCTAGCGATGATAGTAGGCGCAAGAAGAAGCATAAGAAAAAATATGGAAATTCAACTAAAGAAGAAAACCGAAGTAAGAAGGTGAAAAAGAAAAGTAAGGGTAAAAAGAAAAAATATAGCAGTAGCAGTGAAGAGGACTGACTCTTGATTTTACTTCTGTATATAAAATATAAATATGTTATTGTATTTTTAGCATAAGAAATAAAAGCTAATGTTTTATACCAAAAAATACAATAAAGTTCTGTGAAAGTTTAAAAAGCTACTAATTTTTAATTGGAATTTTAAAAATGAAATTTTGTATTTATCTAATGCTTTGGCTTGTTTTCACATTGCATATTCTAAAATTACCTGGATTGATAACGTAGACATAAATTATTGTTATTAATCCAGTGGGAAAAGATATTAACGAAAGAAGGGTTCACAACCTATTTAATACGTTTTGGGTATGTATTTCTTGTACAACAACTGTATTTCCATATCGAAAATAAGTAATTAGTGTAGAAGGCATAAATTGATCAATACCTTAACCCTCATACTGCAATGGGACCACTGAAGACCCTATGCGTGATTATGAATATGGTTTGTATTGAAATTTACAAAGATTTGATTTTTCCTCAGTTTATCTATTCTAACTCTAGCTAAAAACGTACTTTTCGACTATTTTTTAGAGATAATATTGTAAACCACGACGTTCAGTGGACCAATTCCGAAGATAGACCCAAGCATGGAAATTTATGGAAAATTCTGAATTCCGAAGAGTCTACGTTTTGTTGGATTTTTATGAAATTACAAATTTGTGGAACGTAGAAGATGGGCGCCCTATATTCAAAAAACTATGAGCTAACACAGGTTTACTACAACTTCTCAATGTCTGCGTTTTGATAATGGCGAAACCCGAAAAAAAATTAGATTTAGATAAATTATCGCCAATTAGAGTTTTTTTTTAACTATGGACAAGATGCATATATATCTAACGAAAATCTAATAATCGACGAGCAGCTGCTTACTTTCTGTGGTCGGTGTTCATTCAAACAGTATATACCTTGCGACAGTAAAACCATACACGTACAATTGCCAAATATATACTGGTAAAACAGAAGACCAGCGTGGACGAAACCAAGGCAAGCGAGTCATCTTAGAGCTGACTAAGGATTTGGAAAAATCAGGTAAAAATGTTACCACTGACAATTTTTTCACAAACCTAGATCTTGCAAAGGAAATAGAAAAGAAAAATTTTACTTTGCTAGGTACAATTCGAAAAAATAAACCAGAACTTCCCCAAGAATTAGTGACTACGCGTGGGAGAGAAGTAAATTCAACAAAATTTGTTTATCAAGACAAAGCCATATTAACCTGTTACTGTCCAGAAAAGGGAAAAATTGTTACTATGCTATTCACCGTGAATGACAGTGATGAAGTTCTTGAAGAACTTGATTACAATAGAACAAAATCAGGTGTAGACACCATGGATAAGCTTCTTCGAACATTCACAGTGAAAAAACAAACAAGAAGATGGCCCGTGACAGTTTTTTATAACATGGTAGATATTAGTGCATTGAACGCTTACATTATATGGGTTCATGCTTCGACATCACAGAGTCATCCGCACAAAAATCAAGGAATAAAATGTGGCAGATGCTGGAAATGCGCAGAAATTTGAACAAAAGAAATTCTAAAAAATGTTAGAGTGTCAATACATTTATTTATAGCAATTACGAATATGTAACAGTTGCAAATACAGAAGCAGATGTGTCATGAACTTCATCCAACTCAGCTTTGATCTCTTTCGGTGTTAACCCTTTTAAATATGTGTTAAAAGTGTTTAGTCACCACTCGAAATTCATTTTTTCCATTTCTCTACATAAATAAAAATTCTTTGTTTAAATCGACAATAGAAATTAAACCGTATAATGGATATAACTGAGACATTAGTCTAGTGAGCTTGCTAGAAAGCAACCATTTTCGATACTAGAAACGCCATCCCTTCAATTTTCTAAGGACTTCCATCCTTTGAACCATTCTCATACTTAATGCTCTAAGCTTCGGTAGATAATAAATTATATTGCAGTGATCACGTTTATTTAACATTGTAAATATCATATCTTTGTGAACTTTAACCCCCCTTAAGTAACATATTAATTATTAATAGCTCAATAGCTATTAATTAAACGTTAATAGCTCAAATCTTGTTTAATGTTTCAATGAGAAGATTATCCAATCATAAACTTGAGTATTACATAATTGCAAATTTATTACATAAGCACTAATACTGTTTATTCAAATTTGTTATGCAATTACTAGTATATACTTATAATCCTATCAATAATTGTGTGATTCTATCCATATTTGATATTTAGTAATTGCTTACACTAAATCCTATACTTATAACATCTTCAGCGTGTTCTAGGCAAAATAAACAATTTAATTTTGACCGTTTGGTTCTTTTTTTTTGTAGGTAGAATACAAATATCGTAGTGTTCCACAATTTTTCGCGTTCAAACACACTTTTCTTAAGAAAGCGCAGCTGAAATTAAAAAGGCTACTGTGGATTACTTAAGGATATCACCTATCTCAGATTAGCGCCCTACTAAGACCCTTACTAAAGTTCGGGTTTTAGCAAGGAATGCTATATGTAGAATTCATCTAATATCGTAATTAAATGGATTAAATACTTAATTCAATTGAGTACGATTAAAGTTTAAAAAAATGAAAAAAATAACAGCACACAGTAAAATATTAATTAAACATTATTTACGAAAAACTCCACATTACGTACCGCTACTTTGTAATTTCGGTAGTTTCGGTTCCATCGAAGAATTACCAAATTTCGATTCGCAAGAGATGGTACCTACATATATGTGGCAACTGCTTTTCCTTGATTAGAAAGAAGATACACCCAAACATGGGACTAACAGGATATGTTTTTCAAACCAGAAACACGTAACAATTATTGGCAGGAAACTATATTCGTCTTAGATAGTGCATTACAGTTTATCTGACTCTGATAGCAACATTTCAAACTTTGTTCTTGTTAACATTTACATCAAAAGGTCGTTCTACAACGACAAATTTGGGATGCTTTACTCAATATGTTAGGGAAATGTTGGATAATCAAGGACAGGTAGATACCGTGTGCACTGACTTCTCTCACGCATTCGATACAATTGATCATAAACTTCTTTTGCACAAACTAGATTTTTTTGGTTTCTCTCCCAGGTTACTCCCAGGATCTCTTGGAATCGCTTACCCGTCCTGTTTTGGCGCATGCGGATGATCTTAAACTTTTTTGTGCTGTGTATGGTAGGTAAGGAGGCTGATGAATTGCACAGTATTATTAATCTCCTGGTTAGCTGGTCAGTGAGCAATAACCTGCTGCTCAATACCGCCAAATATTTTTAGGTGAAAACCAAACCATATCAATATATCTATACAATTAGCAACCAAACTCTGTCCAAAATAAATGTAATCAAAGATTTAGGCGCATCCTTTTTTAACCATATAGAAGTTATTTGTTTGTCCGTTTCAAAAATGCTGGGATTTCCCATGAGAACTTCACGACACTTTAATGATCGAATTTGGTATCCCTTTTATATGTCTCAACAGCTTCCAGTCAAGTGGATTCAACGCCGTTTTTTGAAGTTTTTATCATCGAAAATCGATGCAACTTATCCGGATTGGGATATATCTTATGATGATCTGCTTTGTAGGCATCAAATGGACTCAGTAACTAATCGGCGCGAGCTCCATAGCGCTCGGTGCCCACAGAAGCTTCTAAATAACAAAGTTTGATTGTTCCTACTTGTTGTCGACGGTATGTTTTAACATTCCTCGACTGACATCCCGCTATGCGTCTACCAACGCCCAGGACCAAACTGCTACTTCGAGCGCCAGTTTACCACATGACGCGTAATGCTAACATACGCTACGAAAACGTTTTTATTGGATCTGTTTAAAATTGAAATTATGTATATTTTCTTTAATGTACTGTTTTTCTTTCCTTTCTTTTGTAAATTTATATTGTATTCACAATCTACGTATATATATATATATATATATATATATATATATATATATATATATTTGTCATGTATTTGGGGTTAACCTGTTGGGCAAATATATTATATTATTATTATTATTATTATTAAGTCACAGTTCCAGTTCTACTTTCTTTCCTCTGTAAATCCTTAAGCAACTTGTAATAAAATATTACAACATAGAAAATGCATTCAACTCTCTAAAAGTTTTAAATTTCATATATTTGTACTATAATAACTATTTACTTCGGTGTTTGCGTTCATTGAACATCCGTTGCGGCAGCGGTTTCCGAATTTTACCTTCAGGTGAAATACTGACGTTAGCACGGCGTAAGCCGGAAACCTCTATAGCAGCGGATATACTCACATCCTGCTATGATAATATGGTGTTTACACTAGTCTAATAAAATTTGTATGTTTGCTTAAAAATTTTGAAATTCAATAACGGCGGAGGCGCCGGTTTCTGCAATAAAAATAAATATAAAATGCAATACATTTTGCATTTTAATAGGTACATTGCTGGGGGGTGCCCTATTTGTCTTTTATATAAATTTATGCTCGTTAAATATTGTTCTAAATGTAGTTAGAAATAAACCGAAAATAATGACATTTAGAAGCGAGAATTTTCTTTTATTTTAATGTACTTAAAGATGAACTTTTGATTTGATAAATCAATAATTAGATAAAAATGTAAAAAGGAGAAAAGTAGATTATGTTCTTAATTCTATTAGAGGTAGATCAACAGTATGAATACTAAAAATAGTATAATAATTATTATTATTATGAGCATCAACTTAACATCATTAGCCACATATGTACATATACTTTCGTAACCACCCGAATGGGCACCAAGGCAAATATAACACATGCTTCACACCCGAGTCCGATCAGGTGACTGACATATCAAGAACGAAGACAAGCGACAGAAAAAACACCCGCAGAGGAAAGATTCGGAAGATCAAACTCTAAAGTACAATACCACTGTCTAGCACAAACTTCTACATTGTAAAGCATGTATATCGATGTTTCTTGAGCAATGCAATAGGTGATGCTGAGTGGAAGTTGCATATTCAATTTCAGTTAATCTCAAGCTTAGGAAACAGAAAATAATCGCTGGTGAATGGGATATATTAATTTGAACCCCAACTCGTGAATCTTGCCTCGGCGACCACTCTCTAAAAAGGTCTAAAAAGGACAATTGAACTATTGATAGCCGATATCCCTAAGAAACATGACCAAACAATGTTTGTTACTTCGCAAGAACTAAAAAAAACTAAAAAAAAAGGAGAATAAAAAATAAATTTGACTAAAAATTTCTAGCCTCAGTACAAGGGTAGTCTGAAAAGTTTTTAATCTAACACAAAAACAAATATTTTCTTTTGTCAAATTCAGTTTTATTCCTCAACATAGTCTCCATGTAACATTATACATTTTCCCAGCAATGCTCCCATCTCGAATAAACCTCCTCATCTGATGAAAATCTTTCTCCAACGAGCGAAAGTTTGAACCTAGTAAACGGAAGAAAGCCGCTGGAGACCAGATCTGGTGAATAGAGTGAGTGGTTTGTCTTGGTAGAATAAAACTTTTTTTTCTACGAATGCGGTCGTTTTTCCGCAATTTGTATCTTGAGCTTGCTGGATTAGTGGTTCTCCTTTTTCAAGATACTCGATTAATGCAACTCCATGACTACTCCAGAAAAGCAGTCATCAGTTTTCCGGGGGATGCAATAGTCTTCGCCTCCTCTGGAGCCCATTCACCCTACGCAGTCCACTTCTTCAACAGTGCCTTCAGGAGTGTATTGGTGTATCTAAGTTTCATCTACAGTTAATAATTGACGCCAAAACTCAGATTTGTTTTACTTAAGCTACGTCAATAAGGCTTCGGGAACATTCATTCAAATACGTTTTCGGTATTGAGTGAACAAGCGCGGTACCCAACGCGTGGTTAGCTTTCTCATATCCATCTTTAATCAATATATAACAAACACGTTCTTTCGAGATGCCTACAGCTTCTAATCTTAATTCGACAGTCGTCTAGCACCATTTGGTAAATTTTCCCAATATTTCGGTAGTGGCTATAGTTTTTTGGCTGTTCCAAACGTTCATCGTGAACCAGGCTGATTTAAATTCAATTACCCATTTTCACTTTAACTTGCTGTTCAAACGCAAGGATATCATTTAAGAAACAATAACATTAACTGACACAAATGACTATTAAACAACACCGAGTCTCTTTCGACATATGCGCAATTATATCACTAGACTTGAAACTACTTGAAACTTTTCAGACTATCCTCGTAGTAGTTTTTATACAATTTTCAGAATAATAAAATTACTAGATTTCGCATTTTATATCCCCCGGTGGCAACTAAAATAAATGTATCAATCTCCAATACTAGCCATAACCAAAATATTGATGCATTTCTCTATTCCGCAATATTAATTACAAGAACTTGTAGTAGCTATCAATGTTATAGTATTTTAATAGTTTCTTTCAAGAAGGTTTTTTCTTTCGTATTTACATGTTGTGATGTCGGCATTTTGAATTTAATTGTCCCTTATTTGGAAAAATAGTTGGACAATGGACAAGTACCAATGAATTAATTTTTTTGTACAAATTGTTTTATTGTTTTTCAAAATATTCGCTATTAAGATTTATACACTGCTGCATGCATTCGAATCAATTTTCGTAAAATTTGTTTCTTCTTTAAAGGTGGTACCCCCAAACCGTGCTTTTTAAAGGCTGCAACAGCTCCTTGAGGTGATAAAAATAACTATACACGTTTTTTTTTTGTAAGTCGTCCCGCGACAAATTAGCTGAATATGAGACATTAATTCGATGTTTAACCCCTTCAAATGATCAATTGTTTAACAAGCCATGTGGGAGCTGGCATTGTCATGATGGTGGACAGTGCGACGCTGTCGATTGCTTTTTCTGATTTCATCGGTGACGGTTAGTAAACAAATTGTTGTATACCATTCTTCGATCCTCCTAAGCAATGCTAGCAACATGTTCAGTGCAACGAAAGAAACAAGCAATCATTTTCTTGGAAGTGTTTCATGAATGAACTTTTATCGGAATTAGTTCATCTGGAAACATCCAAACAGTTGCTTAGTTTCCAGCTCGTACGAACATATTCAAGTTTCGTTACCTGTATATGGATTTGAAGATCACTTGTCGAATCTTTAAGCATTTCATTAGTTTTTTATGCTCTTTTTCACACGTAACTTTCATGCAAAAGTGAATGCACTGCAGTCTTCGATGTTCTTAAGATGCCTCTGACTCACGGTAAGTCACATGTCGAACCTGTTCAATGTTTTTTGAAAGAACAATCGATTTTTGTCAACCATCATGAAGTTCATCCCTGAGTAAAGCACAGCAAGTTTTGTTACCAAAAGTGGAATGATGTGATTCGAGGCATTGTTGTTGTTCCAGATCTGTGCTAGGAATGTAAAAAATCATCCAGCGATCATCCTTTACATGAAATCTCTATTTTTTTCCACAAAATTGGCGCTGTATTTAATATATTATTTTTGCGAAACTAGTGTCGTTGTAAAACTGTGTATTAGAAATTAATAGTTCGATTTCGTAGTTTTAAATTAGTATCTATTATACTCTACCAAACGAAACATTGGTGTAACAACTCTCAAGATCTTTATTTACTTTTCCTTTTTTTAAGCTAAGATGCTTCGCCTACATTTTCGCATTCTGTAATCTGATATACCACTTAGCAAATATGCAATATTAAAAAATTCCATTTTATTCTTTCCGCCCCATGTTATTCACTGTACTCGGCATAAATTAACCCCGTTATTTTTAGCTCATCGGCAGTGATACTTGGTTCTTATACATAATTTAGTAATATCACAAAACGTCCGAGACATTTCGTACTTAATGAAAACTAAAATTACGCAGAAAATGTCTATCGTTATGCTAAATTTTTCCAGACAAATAGGACAGCCTTAACGAATATATCCCCACCACGGCCACCGTAGCAGCAACACGTACCTACTCCGAACTAAAAAGCTTTTTCAGCGGAGCCTGAAACTCAGTCGCTTTCAGGACATCGCACAGAAATGACGCTTTCAAGATTACATCTTCCCTTGCTGACAGTATTCTCTTGCATCCTCTTGATATCTGGTCTGCCGACTTCGTTGGTGGAAGATGTCAAAGATAACGAAGTCAGAAACATAAAAGGTAATCACATCAATTCTTTTTACTCAGTTTGAATAAGTATTACGTGTGCTTAGGAAATATGTTTACGTTCTTATTGATTCCATATTTTTATATAAACAAGGTGGGAATGTTTTACAATATTTTCTTTGTAATTTATTTCAATTTTTTATACTTATCTATGACTTCAATATTGCCTTGACAGAAGAAATATATACATACTTTCTTTACTTATAATTTTGATTGAATCGCATCCATACAAATATATTTCTGGCAAAGAATAATTCAACACCGTTCAAGATAATTTGAAATTTGTTGTACAAGGTGGGCCAAATTCGATACTTTTAATAGGGAACTTATATTTCTAAAGAAATTAGACAAAAACTGACCTAAGCGTCTGGAGCTCGATTTTAAGGAGAAATCGATTGGTGAAATCCCTATTTTTATATCTTCCTTAATATGAGAGATACAGAGCGTTTTCTTAAAATGTGCAATTTTTAAAAACCCTTATAACTTTTCTATTTGTGAAAATGCTTGATTTATATAAAAACTATATTAGGGCGCTTTTTTATGTTCTAATTTTTTCTTTTTTTAAACTCCTATTTTTTGAGATATTATCAAAAGTTGTTTTTTTATATGGAACGTCCTATATGTTTTTACACTATTGAAAAGCATATAAAATTACCTTATATATATACACTATATATATATATATATATATAGTGTGTTCCATATAAAAAAAAAACACAAGTTTTCTCAAAAAATAGGAGTTTAAAAAAAGAAACAATTAGAGCATAGGATTCTGTGTCAAAAAGCGCCCTAATATAGTTTTTACATAAATCAAGCATTTTCACAAATAAAAAAGTTACAAGAGTTTTTCGAAATTGCACATTTTAAGAAACCGCTCTGTATCTCTTATATTAAGGAAGATATAAAAATAGGTATTTCACCAATCGATTTCTCTTTAAAATCGACCTCCAGAAGCTTAGATCAGTTCTTGTCTAATTCCTTTAGAAATATAAGTTTCCTATTAAAAGTATGGAATTTGGCCCACCTTGTACATATACGATTTTTGTTGCATTGTATGATAATACAATATTATTAACCTACGAATAAAATATTTATTTAAACTATTGAAATCCGTCGTAATGGCACTAATAATAATAAATAAAATATTTAAGCCGATAATAATATGGCACCTATACACTTCAGGAAAGCAGTGTGACTAGCAAGTGGCTTTGTGAGACTCACAATAAAACAAAATAATACGAACAATTAATTCATTTATGTAATCTTGAATATTTTTCCTGCATCTTTAAAATACCTTCAGTTATGCGAGAATTATAGGTTTGCTAGATTATTAAACTCAATTTTTAACATTTTAGAAAATACACTTCATGACCACATAATTAACTTCTTTAAAGTATGTAAAACATTTCATAGAAACCAACATGGTTTCTTAAGAGGTATATACAACTACTGCGGTTCTAATATACGGAATAAATTCATATATTCCTAGAAAATAAAAAGGTATGCTTCGGCCTTTTTCCTAGGTATACCTCAAGTATTCAAATCAATGCAGAATACGAATTACATCTAAACAATTTACATGATTATGGTGTCAAGGTAGTCGTGAATGGTTGGATTAGGTCAGACTTACAAAATTGAAGACAGGTGGTTGAAATTCCATGCCCAACAGAAAATTCATTCGTAATTCGTGTGGTTGTGGGGTACCGCAACAGAGCGTACCCGGACTCTTACTATTTAAAACTTCTTTAAAATACATTTGTTTTCATTACTACTAAAGACTAAATTAACCTCGACGTCAAATTAGTGTCTGTCGCGGTTTCTAAGAATACCGAGGCCCGGTTGCAAAATATCCTGATACCTGATCTCGTTATATTGCCGACAAGTCCTTTCTTGCCGTATAATACACCGATATTTCTATTGGTCAGAGTATAGGCAGAATAGTTTATCGGGTTCTTAAAGTAGCTGATTGCCTAATTTTCATAAGCCTGGCGTCGGTCTGGAGCCAAGCCAACTAAAGATATATTTAACAAAAAAAATGTTTTACATCAATGTATTAAGGTATATATAATCACGTATACAGAAAAAAAAGATTGTTTGAATCAAAGAAATATATTTTTTTGTGTTATTTCGTTAAGTAAAAGCAATATTTTTTTGATTTAGGTAAATATCAAGATATTCGTTTCAATATAAAAAGTATTCTTTTGAAATATTCCCTTGTATAAAAGTATAGATCAGTTTAATATCAGGTCAAAAAAAGTATTTTTTCAAGTCAAGGAAATGTGTCTCTTGATTGCATTCTCCTTTAAGAACGACGAGCTAGGTGCTTGTATCTCGTAGCACTAGATGACACCAGGAGGTACGCCTGGCTCATCGTTCTTGAAGGAGGGTGACATAAGCCGAGAGCCAACAGCGATGTGGGTAGATATACGGTCGCAACCGCGTTGACAACGTCTGATAGACAGAAGCATGTTCGCTGGCTAGCGTTTTCTCTCCTCACATTGCTTTTGCCGTGAGCGATTCCACCAGTACTATGAGCAATTGTATTAGCAGACTTTTTTTGGCTATATATTTAGGCAACCAGTTCTAAATTGTAGTTGCTATCACAATCAAACTATTGTGTCTATTTTTTTGCTAAAAATATAACGTTTTTCTCATTTAAAAATTTAATTTCTTAAAGTGAAATAATTAAATTTGTTGTTTTAATGATTCCATTGGTATTAATTTCTTTGGTTCAAACATATGAATTTTGTTATTTCAAATACAAAGTTTTGCTGATATTAGTGTCTAATGCTTTTTGACTTAAAGAAATAATATCGAGAAAAAATATCTTTGGTAGATGGCATTATTTCTTTGCTAATATTGAAACATATTATTTCTTTTACTAGACTTCCTTGTATCAACAAATCCTTTTTCTCAGTGTACCTGATGCTATTGAAATTTTACCGTTCGACTCTTACAAAAAAAATGAGTGTCTACAGTCATCATGAAGTTTTTCACTTTATGAATGTTTGTGTATATACTTTATTGGTATATACGTATACTTTATGGCGTTTTATACGTGAATTTTATTAACCATTTTATTGTTTTATGTATCTTTGACGTATTTTATGCTTTTTGTACTATAAAATGAAATATATTATTATCAGACCACGTGCGATAAATCGCAACATCGGCGAGTTTCATTAACGACTTTCGTGATTACTCTAAAATCAAATTGATACGATAAACTTTGGTTGATTGTCTTAGCCCAACTTCGAAGTATTGCGCGCTTGTAAGAACAGTACTAAGCGTTTCTAGATTTAAGCTATTTGTACTGTATACACAAGTTAACTTCATTGCTATTATTAAAAAATTAGAAATCATGTATATGACTCCTTGGTTTAAATTTACAAGAGGATAAATACATAGAAAGACAACAACTTAGATTATTTTTCAGCAGCGGTGGGTAATAACGTAACGGAGGGTAGCGCACGACAATTCAACCTTCTCGTGTATTTCCGTTGCATAATAAAATGTAAGGAAGGTACGGCACCACGCACCGTCCCTGTTTTTATTGAGATGCAAGTTATGTATAACTTGAATAGATTACTTTATGAGATGGATGAACACCTCTAGATTATTGGTATCTACCAAATTGATATTCGTAAGGCACAAGCGGAATACTCTCTAGCATTTCGATCAGTTTTCATGTATCTTCTTCAGTAAAAGAACAGGCCATTAGAAAACAAAATATTTCGCCTTTCATAACATGTCTGATATAATTTTGCCAATTCTGAACACTCTCATTTTGATATCTTTGATCAACAAGGACAGGTTTCTCACTTACTTTAAAACTTGTATTATTGTGGTTTAGAAAGTTGTTCACTTCCGCTCATGCCATTTCAACGGAGTATAACACACGTAGCAAATGTAGAAGTAGTATATCCCATTTCAATAGTTGTTTCATCGAGTATTTTATTTATACTACTTATGTTTTTCCGTAGAAACAATATGTAAAAGACTGCATTTTAACAATCCTCATGCAATATTGTCTTATAATTAATTAATTAATTAAAGAAATCTATAATTTTTCCTGATACTTCCAGTAGTCATACATTCTGTCTTGCGTCTGTGATACGAAATATTGTCGATAAACACAATTGAATCTGCTAGAAGGTTTGGTAGCAATCGATCGAGAAACAGCTCCTCGTATATTTCACCACAAACTTCATCTTGAGCGCATGGAGCATTTTCTTGCACAGAAAATGGTGCTCAGCGCCTGCGACATATTCTTTCCCGTTGCTATCATAAATAAGGCCACATCGTTGTCCACGGCCATTTGGTATAGTTGCACTAGTGCTTAGTCCAGCGAGGAATGTTTTACGATTTATCTGTAAACACAATATTTCTTCTTTCTACTGGATATCTTCTAATGCTGCGTAAATGTGCATGGCGCCACATGATTATATAATTACAGTCTATTAACATTATCTTCCTTTCAACTTTTACAAAAGACAAGCCAATATCTTTCAGTATTACGCACTTCTTGAAAATGAGATAAATCTTCTTCGCTATTAAGATTGGATGGAATATTGCGTAAGTGTTTTGTTTATGGATAATGCTCGCATTTTCATCCTTGTCATTTCAAATAGAATATACCTATAACAATATTTTCTATAGAAAGACTCAAAATCATTTGCTTTTCTCTGGCATAGTTGTTCTCGCCCTGGCGCCTTCTCTTACAATCCTTCACAGAGAACCTCCATGTCAAAGTGGTGTCAGTTCGCTATTTTTAGGGTGATCATCTTTAATAATTCTTAGTACTTACAATAGTCAATATACTGGTGAAAGATACGGTAGTTTTCATAAAAACTGATTTACTCAATAATAGATAGAAATTAAAGCTAAATGCGAAAATAAGGCACCAAACAACACAGCAAAGTGATGGAAGAGTAGAAACTGAGGTCTAGGGAGATCAGTACCCTAGGAGAAATCCTGCCAAAAGGAGTGGCAGCAGCACTGGTTCCAAACCCGGATGCCTTTATAGAAATTGTTGTAAACTACCAAAAGAAGACTATAGCCACAAGATGTAATACTTCGAAGACAAGGTAAAACTTATTTTTGTTTGGTTTATAACCATCCAACTGATAATTACAGTTTGCAATACATTCTCCAGGTGTATCCTTCTGTTAAATATATCGGTTAGATAGTTATCCGATAAATTTAGGTGACAATGAATGAAACAATACTTGTACATCATAAATCCGTAGCATTAACCTAACGTGGTAAGAATAAACAACATATTGAGTTCTTGCTGACTCTCGAATAGAAACTATATTCAAGAGTTTGTTCTCATCACATGATGTTTGGTATGAATGCAGTTTATACTTCAACACATAATACATTCTTCTAAATTTATGAGTTTAGTCAGTACTCAGACTCAGTCTCAAACACAACATAAACTAGTTTGGATGAATATGTGATTAATTCGTGAGCACCAGAATTATGTTCAGTGCAATGTGAAACCAATGAAAGGTGTTTCAAATTTTCGTTCTTGTTGGATCCAATTTCCTATTTAGCATTTTTATGTAACTAATTTTGTCAGTAAAAAAAAATATTCTTCATATAGATAATAACTACAGTACCTAATTTTTAAAAATAATGGATTTTATTAACAAAATTCATTACTTTTTTTTGAAGATGGTTAATACCTTCATTATGATATACAAAAAGGTTATCTAATCTTGCAACATATAGCTTCAATTGTGCTACAATACTATTGATTAAAAGCAGGCACTTCATAATATCATTGTTTACTTTATTTTTATCGAACGTATAACGTACCATGTTATACATTGAAATCCGCATTGTTATCGATATGTGAAGCGAAATAATTTAACAAGAAAAAACGGAAATTTATGTTCAGAATATTATGATTTTGAAAGAACGATAAATAATAGATGCACTGAATTTAAGCACTCGTGAAATACACTTCAGACTTTTTTACAATATTTTCCATTAGGGTCGTTTTTTTGGTATTCAGAAGCGTATTTTAGGATAATTACTGTTTTGCGTCATCAACGAAGTTCCTTCGAATGTAAAAGTGAGTTGATGCGTGAAATTTTAATAAGATGGAAAATTAAATATTTATTATAAACGAGAACTCGATCGTGGAATTTCCATCCGGTGAGGGTTAGGCAACAGAGTAAACAAGCACAAAAGCGTAAATTGGTTTTTATAATTGCCTTTTGTAAAAGAGGAAAAAAAAGATAGGCAGCGATAATTTACAGTTAAATTCGCGCATTAAATCATTCAAATAATTTAGGAAATTACTTAGTCAATAACTGAAATTGCCAGAACGTTGAGGAATATTTTATTCAAACGGACTTTGATTCATTCTCAAATGTTCAAGCTCATTAACTTGCCGTTGTAATTTTGACTTCGTATTGTGCTCAAAGCAAATTAGCGGGTTGTGGTGTTACTTGGACAATGTAATTATGATAGCCTTTTGATGATAGTAATTTCTATTCTTTTAGGGATTTGTTAAGCTCCCATTTGCCATCATGTCACAATGTATAAATATACCACGTCTACCCAACTATTGCTAGTTTTAAACTTTATAACTAATACAATGCTGCCAATCTTTATGTTGTCTGAAAATAAAAAAAAAATATTATTATGACATTTCCGCGAGTAGCTGTAAATGTAGTCGTATTTTTTGAAAATATTGTAAATCTGCAATGTGTCAGCTATGAAGAATTTTCTCTGAAAGATTTTAAAAACTACAGTCAGCTACTGAGGTTGTGAATAGCGAGTTGTTGTATTTATAATTAGAACACCCAACCTTGCGTGATTATAAATCATACATCAAGCAATGGGGTAGTTGCTGTTTTTAAAAGCTATTGCTCCTATTACTGCAATTACTAATTATTCAATTTAACACCAGAAATGCTTCGTTACAACAGTTGCCTTATTTTACTTACCTTACCTAAACTTCTTTTGTTTAATCAAAAAAAAAAAAGAAAAAATCAAACCGTTTACCTGATGTTAGGCAGTGTAATTAACTAAACCAAGATACAGATTACTTACTCTCTCACACTAATTATTTCTTGTATTAATTCACCAACCGAACGAATTTTCTGCAAAAATTATAGACTTTGCTTTTAAAGACTACAACACCTTCCAGAGTCAGAGACAGTTTCCAGCTTGCTTCTAAAATTAACAGCTTTCAATTAGGTACCGCTGGTTTTGTGTTGGCCTCTTTCAACGCTGTTTCTCTTTTCGACAACATTCTGCTTGACTTAGTTCTTAATATAATGTCTGACAATTTCCATTCAATCTCGGAACATTGTTCCATTACTTTACCTCTTTTTCAGAAATATTGACTTTTTTTATTCAGTTCAATTTATTTTTACTTTAACAGTGAGTTTTTTTTTTAAGTTGGTTGCCCTATTTGCGGTTCCATCCTTCTATTGCTGAAATCGTTATGACAGCTTTATTACACTACATAAAGGCTTCGGTTGACTTTGATTTTCCTTTTATATTTCAATATGTGGACAACCGTTTGGTTGTGTTTCGATAGAGTGAACGTTGTTTGGATAACAGTCATACACAAACATTCAACTTTTCTAATTATTTATTAATTAAGTGAACACTAAAATGACGAGCGGTTAACATTGACCACACACATTCTCTATCTCGTTTCTCGTCAACAGATGGCGTCTTACTGGCAATGACAAAATCTAAACTACTTTGGATATACCTATTTTTAAGTTTTAATAAGTTGAAATTTACTGTAAGAACAGAAACTGAACAAAGCGTTCCATTCCTAAACACTAAAGTTACTAAAGATATAAACAACTATATTAAAGGAGATTGGTATTGCAAACCAAGCAGTTTAGGTCGCTACCTTCATTTTAAATCCTGTTATCCCCTTAAATACAAAATCAACCCAATTCATACATTAAAATACTGTATTTTCAATATTTCACACCCTAGTTACCACGATAAAAAATTTAGACTACTTCATAAAACTGTTAGAAAAGCCAATTGTCCAACTTAGCTTATTAGTAACAAACTGTATTCCTCTCGCACTTCTTTCAATAAGGTTACTCCTTTGATTTTGACAAAGTTAAAATTCTTGACGTTAAACAAAGCTATTTTAAGCGTTGTTTATTAGAAATGTCTTCCATCAATTGTCGAAAATTTTAATTGCATTTATGCAAATTTATCTGTCTATCAGACATATCATTCCTTTAATAGTCTGGAACATATACATTCGTATTTTCGCTTTCTTTTTTTATATTTCTCACGTTCTGTTTTTTCTTGCTATCTGTTTTATATTTGCGCTCGATCCTTCAGTTACACTAAAACTTTTCAATCCTCTTGCTTATTCTAAAATACTGAAGAACCTGTACCTTTTCAAAATCTTATTCAATTTAAATTGTGGATGGAATAATCTTCCTTCCTTCCATCTAAATACCTTGTTTTCTAATGCTTCCTGTACGTTGAAGGTGAAACCATATGCATTACTATAATGGATTTTGAAGTACCGCCCAGTCTAATGTAAATATAATTGCTTAACGAGATATGATACTGTTGTTTCTCCGCTACAAGTTCACTGCTTTTTAAGCACCACATCATGTTTTGAGCCTTATATAAGCTATCCGCTCATCACCGCCGAATAACAAAGTTTAATTCCCTACTCCATCAGAACTTACTCGCTAATAGCACACATCTATGGAAGCTTGCCAAGCGTGGCAGGAAAACTCAAAGAAGAGGAGCAACGTCTGCAACGTAGATATCCTAATTTTATGTGTTGCAACAACATCCGTCGTGAAACCTTGGCAATTTATTAAATACATCTACTATTTTGCATTTAAAGTTTTCGAGGCGAAGGATTAAACTCGATAAGAAAGTTAGGTAATTAAATAAGTCTACACTTTTGTATAAAAGTTTGTTTTAGATAAAATTATAATATACCGGTTAACTTTTCCAATTAAAGAGCAAGAGAAATAAAGCTTGCAGGAAACGTATATTTTACATTAACTAACCAATATACTAACAAAACTTCTAATTTATTAGTCAAAAGAACATTAATACGTATTTTAGGTATTAATACTGATTTAATGCGGTGAAAACATCTACTGAAAAAAACTATGTAGTTGAGTAGGTTCCAATGGGTGTCTTTCCTATTATCAAGTGCAAAGACCTGTTTAAATTAGCAAAGTTGTATCGCTTTGCGTGCTAACTGAGACTCCGTTGAGGAATTGCTAAAACTTTAATTATACAGAGAATATCGGGAAAAGAACTGAAAATCGTTATGTTCTTAAAGTAATTATAAGGTATACAAAAAAAAAAATGGGGATATTTATGGATGTTAACAAAGTGAAATTCAAGATGGCGATTTCAGAGATATTAGTAAACATTCTTTCATTTTAAATGGTTATGTTAAATATAATAATATGTATTAAACCATTTATGGCAATATCTTTCTATAACAAATTAATAGAGGTTTTTAGTTATGCCAATAGGTGTCTTTCCTGGAATTCCTTTTAACATCTGTTGGGATAGCGGGAGCAAAGTAGCTCCAAATCAGGCTGATCGGCAGTACCGCACACTGATCAGAACCAAAAAAGTCCGACATGTTGGTGTCTTGTGACCAAATGCTGTTTTTAACATTTGTAGCTACAGCGTGTGGCGGTCTGTTACATAAAAGAATTTCTGTTGTAATGTTATAACATTGTTTTAACTACACATATCTGACATTTTTGGTTTAAATAAGAATTATATTTATCGTATTGTTTGTTTTAATTGGAAAGAATAATGAAAGATAATGTATATAAATATTTAAGTTTGCATGTTAGACTGCAATATTTTTAATTTTTCTATAAATTTCTCCCCACGTACCTCAGTTTTAAACAAAGTATTAAAACAAATGCACATCCACAAATAATAAATAAGTTAATTAATCCAATTGCCAGGTTAGTTTCTAAAGTGTAATCACTTCAGGTTATTGGCTCAGACATTAGAAGAAATTGTTCATATACACAGCAGATGCTAAAAAACCAAAAACATGTCCTTTTTTCCTCACATCGCTCCCGTGATTTCCTCAATATTGCGCTATATTAGCATTATCTTTGGTTATAGTTTTTGCAGCAAATCATACGCTTACTATTGTTATTTTGTTTACCTTATTTAATAAAATTAATTAAATACATATTAACGGTAACATATTTAAAACAAATACATAACTTATCTAAAATGAATACATTTATCCCAACGATAAACTAATTTTTTGAAGCCATCCTTTTTCGGTGTCTTCTCAGCCCGCCTACTTATGACACGTTTTACGTCAGTTAAACACTCAACACCTCGTAAAGATGTTTTCAAAACTGGGAACAAGTGAAAATCACTACGAGATCTGGTGAGTAAGGTGGATGCGGAAGCAATTCTCATCGGAAACGGTCAACAGTCTTGGCGCCCAGCGAGCTGAAACCTTGGTTACGCCCAAACAATCGTATAATGTCTTGAACTTATCGTATACCTATTCCTAGGTGTACACTAATTTGACGCCATAGTCAATAGTCATTCGCCTGTCCTCTTTCAGTAGGTCCTCCACGGTAGCAATGTTTCTTTCGTTTACCGACGTATTCGGGCAAGCACTACGTGGATTGTCTTCTAACTATATTCTACCAGTTTTAAATGGATCGATCCACCGATATGCACTACTTTTAGATTCTGCAGACTCACCAAGCACTCTTTGCAGGCGCTGAATAATTTCTACTTAATCGTTTGGAATGATTATTTTTTAAGTAAATTGTTGTAAATACAGAATATAAACAACTGATAAAATGTTATTGTTCCATTTTCGTAATTTTCGCACCATTTGCAAAATTATATAAAATGCCACAATATAATCAACTACCACTTTTGAAGCAAAAAGGTTATTTGATTGAAATTTATGTTCTAACGTGGTTTACCTAGAGGGTACATCATCTGATACCCTTTAGAAATTGCTTTCATATAAATGAAATTTTCTGAAATGTTTCAGAAACGTTTGTATACAATACATTATATTTCTTCCATTTCACCTCTGCGTTGACTATCACTCGAACGACTCCTCAATTTTTTTACTGATGTTCACCAGAAACCGATTGCCTTTTTCTAGGATTCTTGACAGTTAAATCTTATTAACGGCTTTCATTTGTAGACTAATCAAATTTCGAAGTATTTGAGATTTTGTTTTCAATGTCCTAAATGATACATTTATTTCCTCTAAAAAATCTGGAATTCAAATAGATTTTGGCACGAACTTTCGCACTTCTGAAATAGTATATTAAAATAGGTCTTGTAGTACGTTTTATAAAAAAATATATATAAATAAAAAACACAAGTAAAAAGTATGTAAATAAAATGTACATACATACAAAAATGTAGCTTGGTACTATTTACATAATAGGCGCAATTTTACACATTTACGAAGATTACAATAGTGAGAGGCCCCAGTCCAGAAAATGTTCAAAGCTAACTAAATATAAGCTTCTTTGAACTATAATAAAATAAACTTAAACCGAGAGTAGCCTTGATGTTCGAGTAGAGTTTACTATGAGGAAATTGCGAAGTTTAAAACTTTATTCTGTTTGCATGCAGACCTTGTATATTTGCAAAGACTTAATTGATTTAGAAGCAAGTACTAGTTTCCTAGTTTCTGTACAGTTGTATGGCTGTAAATGTGAACGCCGATCGGACTCTTCAACTGTTATAATTTTTAAAATTCGTCTCAATAATTTGAAAGCAGATTCAAATTTCAAACAATTGGGCATACATGACGGCTTTTTTTATTTTTAGAGTTTCGTAATGTTAACTATTTTTAATTAATTTTTAATTATTTTGAATACATTTTCGATGCTTATGAATTACACTTTTAAATTGGTCTTGTATAAAAAATTAATATGTAAACAAAAGATCTAAGAAAGATGAGAAGAATGATTTCTGCTACATCTTCTGTTTTCTCAGTTAACGTATCTTTTTAATTACTGGAAGGTGGGCAGAGACATCGATCCTGTTGCTAGAGTTTTTGCAGTTAGCCAAAGTGTGATTTCGCGTTTGTTCAGAGAAGACGAAGACAAGGACGCCCAGCATCTACAACACCAAGAGATGATCGATACGTAACAGTATTTGCACGTAGAAACCGCACTCATAAGGCAACGCAGCTTAGAACTGAGCTTGCTGCTGCTACGGGAGAAGTAGTATCAACTCAAACAATAAGAAATCGTCAACGTTGGCATGTATGCTGGAAGACCCCTAGTATGCGTTCCACTAACTGTTCTTCATAAAAGGTCGCGAAAAATGTGGGCTGAGCATCACAATAACTAGGCACAAGTATTGTTTTGTGACGAATCCAGATTCACGCTAAATCCAGATAATGGGCGTATTTGGAACACGTAATCAGCTACAATTTGTTCGATCAATGCCGATGAGATGTCAAACTTTTATTGCTCTTCGTGGAGATCACACACATTATTAGCAATGCATTTTTCGTTATTTTATCAACAAAACTTCTTATAAAATCTCATAATTGTGTATTCATTTAATGATATTTGTTCACTCTGGTGCCTTAGTAGCTTTATAATGTACGCAAAGAAGTTCAAACTTGTCAATGCGTTTGGTTTTTTATTTAAAAACGTTGTAGTTAAATATAAAAATATTTGCGAGGTGCTACATTCATTATTTATTTATTTTATTACCATTTTTCCAAATATCCCCTAATTGTTTTGAGCAGTGTATAAAATTACCGATTAATTTTATTAAATGTAAAGCAATTTGCTTTTAGAGAAAATGCTCGGATAGATCAATTTCTTTTTTTCTTAAATAAAGTTTCTTACATGACAACTTCGAATTTTTCAAATTTTAATCGACCATTTAATTGTCAAAATTGGGTGATGTGAATAGAAGGTAAAGTTTACTTATTGTTAGCAGAATCTAGGGCTTAAACGTAATGCCAACTACTTCTTACGTAAATAAAGAGAAGCTAAATTTAGGCAACCCATCTTAAGCACATCTTGTTTTGTACTATAAATCAGAATTCGTCTGTTCACGACAATTTACAGCCTATCAGCATGTGATTCCTCCCCCTCACTCCTTCGCACTCCAACTAGACCTCAATTAGAATTAAAGGGTTTTGTCGCTCAGATCGTACCAGTTTAAAAGCCAATTTTCGACATGTCGTCTAGTGAAAATGAAGATTTCGATAAGAAACCAGAAAACAAACTACCTTTTGTTAATTTACTCTCTGAACACACGATTGTCTAGAGTCTCGAAGGTAGTAGTACAAAAGGAGACTGCATGAAGTACAAACGTAGGAGAATACTCACAAGGAATTGGAAAAGAATGCAGCGTCACGCTGTTAATTAATACAAAGAGTCAAATAAAAAAGAAAACCGATCTGAAGGAATCGGGAAGTAAAGCGATGAAGCTGAAAGTCGGGGAAAAGGATTTCTTGGTATTGCTCCCCTAGGAAGATAATCCTATTTTTAAAATAGTTCCAGGAGCTACTTCGGTTACTGTCAATCACGTATCAAAAGCTGATAAGGATGGTGATAGTACTTTATACTCCTACGGCATCCACAATTTCAACATACGTTTGGCCTGCAGTCAATTGAGAAACAAAAGACTTGTTTTTATTACATCAGAGACTCGCATTGTTGAAACAGTTGGAATTACAATACTTTCAAATAGAATAGGAAAAGAAAAAGCTACTAAAACAGATTATTGTTGTTAATTATCATTATTTCACTATTAAAAGTTTTGTATTTTCATATACATTACTATTTCGTTCTTTATTGTGAAAAATAGAAATTAAAAAATATTTAAAATTTATTTTGTACTCTTAGTATCAATAAATTACAGCATTTATTCGCTTCTGCTCCGCACGAACTTTAGCTGCATTGTTTTCTAGCTGCCCGTCGAAAGGCTCTTCTTCACCATCACCCTCATTTTCATCCTTTTCTTCTTCCCCGTCTTCCAAATCATACTGAAATTGATATTTTTTTCATTTTGGTGCAATCTAAAATCCATATAACGGTTGGCAGTCGAAAACGTTTTTGGATTGTAACATACCCCTACCATTTTTCTGCATTTTAGACGAGAATTTAATCCCGTCCAGTGAGCTTTTGGAAGGATCTGATTCATATCATAGTTAACCGTTTTTCGTACGGCAATGTGGTCATCTCCAAAGTTCTCAGCCACACCAGTCTGGATCACCCATACTACGGAGAAGTATTTCCACCCGCTTTCAGGAGGTCAAAGATCCGTTAGTTACTAGCAAAAACTCTGCAGCTAAAAAGTCGACATTTTCACTTCACACAAGTTTTCTTTTGCCTGACCGGTAGGATCATTCCTATGATACAAACTGGTCGACACCGCTAAAAAGTTCGCGTGCTCATCTTAAAAAAATCTAGATATATCTCAGTGCAAAAATTAGATCCTACACTATAAATCAATCCCATCCGTGAAAAATCAACATACAGAGTTAGCTACCTGTAGCTTTTATTTACATGGCTCATTGTTTCTAGCCTCTTGTTTATAAGCTTTACTACTAACAAAAAGCCTAGATAACTTTTTACATGTTAAATAGGTATCAATTAAAAATACAGAATAATCAGTTTTATAGACTGTTATATGCAAAATACTCGTCATTTTTCATAAAACATTTTTTTATAGAAAGTTAACCAAACATTACTTAAGTGAAACTCAGGGCATACAAATTTTAATTCTTGGTTGGATGCGGCGATAAAATTAGAACAAGAAGTGTGCAATTTGTTTAGTACGAAATATCGGCCAATACTCAGTGAGTAAAATCGAGAGAAAAAAATAGAGAAACTTAGCATGTCAGATACATTTCCAATACTAAGCGTCCTAAGAAAGCGAATGAAGATGTGAAACTTAATGTCTTGTTAAGTGTGAAAAATGAAGTTTCTCAGCGGTTAGTATTACGTACATTAGAAACAGAAAGCCCTCGTAAAGTTAATGTGTGGCAATAACAATAGAATCATTGACCCTTTCATCTTTGACGAAACCCTCACAATGCAGCGATATCTGGATCTGTTAAAGGATGCACCTATCCTTGCAGAAATTCTTCAAAAAGTAGCAGTTCTTGACTTACCAAATATTTGGTTTCAGCAACTTTCGCACTCTGCGTGTCCTGTTCACGAGTTTTTAAACAAGTGCTCTTTTGGAAGATGGATCGGTAGGCGAGGATCAATAAAGTGTCCTCCCAGGTCCGAAAGGATTTAAACACATGGTTTATAGTTCGGCAAATTAATTTAACTAATACCACATTTGAACATTGAAAGAAATAATTGCTTATAACTTCTCAACTATATGAGGAAGGTATATGAAAACCTAACATACTTCGATACTGATTGCCTGTTCAATCGCTTCTCCAAATCAAACTTTCGAAGGAATTGCCCGGCTGATACCGCGTTATTTAACCTACTTAAAACAATCCTCTCAAACATCGACCCAGCCACACCCCGTCTAGCAATATGCATTCACTTGTTAAAAGTTTCTAACTGCATTAATCATAGTTGTGGAATTTGCTGAAGTATAAATGATTTATTTAAAATATACCTTCCAGATAGCAAAAAAGAATTTCATTGTTATAGTCTATAAAGTTTTTAGGGTTGATATTCCATAACGCTGGCTATTTTTAATATTTATAAATGTATCGATTGATACAATTACTCCTTACTCTCTACCATTTTATGTGCTAATAACCTCAGTTTTACTATCCACGCTGCTGCTTTAACAAATCTCACAGTTGTATTTGTTTAAAGTATTAAATTCACAAAAAAATAGAATGAATGTTTTTGCAGTATAATTAAAAATTTAAAGTTCCTAGTCTGAATCTAAATAATAGCTTCCTAGATTTCTCAATTTCAAACAAAATTTCACGAGTCACCTTTGATGAAAATGTTTGAAATGATTGAATGCCTTGCTTTATACGATCTTGGTCATATTCTCTTTTAACATTTTGTCATTCTATTTTTATTCCTAATATTATGCATGGGTTACTTCACCGGAGCCGCTGCAGTGATACTGCGGTTGACTATTTCTATTACAAAAACGGGCACTAAAAATTATTTTTAATTTAGGTTGATATGATATTTTAAGCAAAAATACGGGGATGCTTTTTTGATTATCAAAAGAACAGTTTACGTTTTACCCATCTTATTAATTTTATCTAATCATTAATGCTACGCTGCTTTTCATACGACGCGCGCTACAAAAAAGTTCTATTTTAATCCCCTATTGATTTTTGTGGGTTACGTCATAAGCTTCTGCCATTCATGTATTAAAACATTAATGACGAACTGATATCAACCAAACAACGCTTGCTTAAAATAAATTTGATTTTCTCAAAAACCTTTTAGGGCCCAATTATGCATGAGAAAATCGCAGGAAAAAATGTACGGTTCATACACTATACACGCCTCAGCGCTTTGTATAAAGCGCTGCGCTTATATCTTACTTAACTATACTACAGTTATTTGGCAATAACATCGTATTATTTGATAAGAAACTAATATTCTCAATATTTTCCTCATGACTGGATTTTCAGACATAAAATTAATAAACGATCTTTTTGAATATCAAGGTTTTATAAACTATTTGCCAAAAAAAAAACAGATAGTTCTATTGATGATGCTTTCTGCAAGCTTCTGATAATCCTTAAAATATTTATTAACAAATAATTAGTAAATGGTGCAAATTTATAATTGAATCTGGTTTAATTCCCCAACAGGAGCTCTCTCAATTATAGTCATAATTGTAGGTGTGAAGACGACTAAATTAGAGAATTAGTATGATTCTTTTTTTCTGACTTCAAGAAGTAAGAGATAATTCTCGTATCTTGAGATACATTCGGCTATTAGCTGTTTGATACATCGTTTGTTCAATTATCAAGCAAGCGTTTTTAACTAAAGATCGTTATGAAAATGAATTGAAAGGAATCGTCAAAACTGCTAACTTTAACGGATCTTGTGGAGATGAAGTCTATAATACCATTAGATGACAGGTTAAGAGTTACAAATATAAGCACACTGAAAACTTTTTATCCAAGTTACAGGGAAGGTCTTCAAAAAATCGTTGCTAAAGTTAACCTCAAACTTGTTTCTTCTTCAAACATTAATCTAACCATTTTTTTTGTAATTCTAAACACCCAGTAGTGCAGTGTTGCTCTACATATGCTTGAAAATAATTATAATGTTGATAATATAAAGTTAATCGAGAATGTAAACACCATTGTTCAATTACATTAAAGCTATGAACATCCAAAGAAGCAAGCGTAGTTTAATGAATTTAAATTTAGGATCACTAAATTCCAGTCTTTATTCTTTGTTACATCATATATAACGGAATGATAGCAAGGACTGTGGGGTAGTACCGCAAACAACACAAAGGTGTCGGCACACTTGACACCACACAAGTTTAATTAATTAATCCGGGATAGCTGTTTCGAGGATACATCGATCCTCATTTTCAACAGCTGTCTCGGATTAATTAATTAAATTTGTGTTGTGCGGAGTGTGCCGGTACTCTTGTGTTGTTTACCATAATGGCGTTAATTAATCAGAACTTTAGATTTTGCATAATTTAGGATTTGCATATTTTGAAGTTGCATATTTTTTGTTTTTAGGAACGCATACTTTGATTTTGCGTTATTTAATATTATTATATTAGTTTGAGTCCAATGCAAGTGAAGCATTGCAGTAAGGGTTTTAGTAAAGCGTTTAAGATAGTTTAATTTGAAGTAATACTTAATACGATGCGAAAATGTAAAAATTATTTATATTATGGAATATAGGTGCAAATGCTGCTGATGGCATTGACAAAAAATAGAACGAATCCAAAAATTGGTTCCAGAAATATTGTCCGGTCGTTAGGGATTGTGTACTTGTGAGAATTGTCCGCAAGGAGGACTTTCATTGTATAGTGTTGATAATGTAATCATTGAGAGATCTCGGTGTCTTGTATGATGTTACTCTTACATTTATACCACACATGCTCGAAAATGTCAAAATATCTCTTCTTTATTATGCACTCATTCGAGCAATTTACTACTCCAAATATTTATATTTTATATTCGTTAAGATATGCTTCAATTCTATGCCCACTGTGCAGTATCTGCTATCAACTGCACATGGAATGAATACAACGTAAGCTTTTAAAATGTCTGTTTCAAGCACGACTAAGTGTATTCACCCACAGGTATAGATTATAGCTACTTGCTGAAAATGTGTTTCAATTAAACATCGAGAAATGCATGCAGCTTACTTTACTTAGTTATAGTACAAGTTGCTTCATGGTGTAATGCAATTGATCTACTATCTGTTATTAATTTTCCTGCGACTATCTGTATCTTTGAAAAGAATTCTTAGCAGTGAGCATTTCATTGATATTTTCTAGCATAATATCAGCAGCATCACCTCTGCCCGTTTTCTTTCTATCTATTGGCACCTTGTTTTTGTATGCTTGCTTAAAACTAACAAAAATTAAAACTGCCTAAACGTTGGTCGTCAATTAGTTATGTTGTAAATGAGAGAAAAAAATAGCTTTCTAAGGGTCAGTACTTACTGCAGTAAATTCATTCCACAATTCTCTGAGAAATGTCTAAACTTCTATGAACTGTTCAAAGAGGGTACAGAATTCACATGGGAAGAGAAGTATGAACTAGCATTCCAAGACAACAAAACCTTAAACTAATTCATACAGATTTTTAATACTAACAGCTGATGCAAGCAATCTATTGTAGATAAAGAATGCTATATTGTGTAACTAAACTAAAATACTTCTTTTTAGAAAGAAAATTCTTAATTCAGACTGATAATTCTGCTTTAACTTCTATTTTAAAAACTAGAATATGTAATAAGAGTATTTTCAAATATTCTTTAATTTTATAGGAATGTTCATTAAAAATTAATATACAGGCTGAACAACTTAAAGTGATACACGCGAATAACAAAAAAGGAAAGCAAATATTTGCAAATTCTGAGCAAGTAGTGTTTATTATGCATGGTGGGGATTACATTTAGCATTACGTCGCACGAAACACAACCTAATTTTTTCTTAATGCAATGTATAGTTTTTTTTTGAGGCTTTATTGAAAATCGTTTGGGATACATTGTACATTTTACATTAATTTTTAATGTAGTTTTTTTTCTTAAAATCGTTTAAAATGTGAATATTTTTATTCCCGGCGTTTAAAGCGTGCTACTTGGTTTACACAATTTAAAAAATATTACGTTACACCACCAACCTTAGATAAACGAAACTCCCATAATAATACAGTGAAATATAGCGCCTGAGCAGCATGCAATTTAATCTTTTTCCTACATTATTTTATTCATCTTCAACATTCAACGAGTTCTATTAAGCTAGCACTGAAAAGTAGTGATTTAGATTATAAACGAAGACAATAAACTAACAATAACAAATGGATACATAGAAAAAGCTAAACAACATTCAAACGTATTTAACGTATAGGTTATATTTATTAAAATATTAACATGGTAACAATTGGTAGCAAATTTGTCTCAGTGCTACTTGTGTACGGGTCCATTCCAGGTACGTTGTAAACGTATAGAGATCAATGGATATATGACATTGCAACCGTATCCATTTTTAAAAATTGCGTTTTGCGTAATTTACGCATCCTTCGCACGTTTAACAATTTTGAATATCGGAGGGACACATAAAAATTATAGATTTTTATTTTTTATTAATAAATATTACGGTTTATGCTAGGGTACTCAAGAAAATACGTAGATTTTAATAAACACAAAATAAAATATACATTGTATTTTAAAAAATTGTAGGTTGCGTTTCGTGTGGCGTAATGCTAAATAATTAAGATTATCTGTTGCAGCAGAAACGTGACCCCCGGCGTGCATAACAACTCTACCCACTCAGAATTTGCAATATTTGCTTAGTTTCTTTGTTATTTGCATATATCACTTTTAATGATTCACCTTGCATATGCATTACAATATAACGGTATACTCACTCTTATTTTTTTCCCTGTAAGTAAATTTTATGTTTATTAGATAATTGAATGCTATTCTATTTTTAAGTATTTTACTTTTTTCTTTTTGTATTATACCTATTATACTATAATAATAATAATAAAATTATTGTTATTATTATTATCAGATAAGCAATACCTATATATATTTACTATAAATGATACAGTCGTTACTGTAATAAATATATTTAAAGGCATTTGCTTTAGAATAACAAAGAACCCGGGTAGGCGTACGGTTCTCCATTGAAAACATTTACAAACGGAATACTTCAAGTGTATTATAATTTCTATATTTACCGTAAATTTGTACGTTATATTCACCGCAACCGTCGTATAAGTAAATTTTCCCCCATTATATGAATAAGTATTTCCCAACTCCTTTTCAGTACTATTAATATCTCGTAAATTTAGCGTGGGCACTATCAAATCGGAAATCTTCTTCTCGCCGACGTTCCCACGTCCTTCTTGGTTTAAAATAAAATAGAGCTTTCCCGCATACACCTACGAAGAAAAGTAAGACGCTGAAATCAATAAATTACCTGTTGCCCAATCACATGTGTTAATATTTGAAAGGTGCTATCGCCGAAAGTTATTTTTAGCAGCACACCATCTCTTTCAAATTAAATGCGGATCGAAGCTCCATAATTCTTCGATCGTTTAAGCAGCCGAAAGTGCACGTACTGCATACCTCGCGATACGTAATGACGAATTATCCGTAAATAATTTTAAATTAATTTTACCGTGTGTGTTACTGTTTCTTCCGTTTTTATAATTTGTAGCAGAATCTACTTTGTAGCGATATGGCAGCAGCAGTGGAAAAGGATGCACACAGCTCAATTTATTATGTCTACGGATTTGGTGAATGAAACTTACGACAGCCGTATCCAGTATGTGGAATTATAATAAAAAGGCTCTCGCTGTGTGCAATACTCCTCTTTTATTTTGATTTACTGGTTCTTTTATTTTTGTTGTAATATTAGTGATGCGAAAAACACAAAATTGTTTGATAGTAATTGGAGAATTTTCTGTTTTGTTCTTTGAAAGAGATTTCACGAAAAGTTAATAAAACATTGGCACATAAAGTTAGAATACTATTAACTATGAACTCAAGTTAAATGCGAAAGGCTAACCGCACAAACAATCGCATTAGATTTAATGCAATTACCTTTTTCTGGCATGTATACGAGTCGCACGGAAATTATGCTTAATCTGTATATCTCAGAGGGTTAATTAAATAGCCTATAGCATTCTGGGGGATGCCTAATAAAAGGAGGGTCTCAACGAAAGAATTTCATTGAACATTGTTTTATTATGCAGAACATAATGTTTCGTACAGCATTGTATTTTGCCTTCTATTTAAATTCTAGCTTTAATAATTAATTAGAAAGGCACGGTATACAAGGTATTTCACGAAGCTCGTTAGTTAGAAGCTCTAGTGATGTTGCGAGGGTCGCTCAATAAGTAAAAAAAAAACAAAGTATTGTTGTAAAATTTTATTTATTTATCAATATAATCTCCATTTAACTCTAGACTCTTTTCCAAGCGTTTCTCTTTTTTATTTCAAATCTGGATACAAAAAGAAGTCACTGGGGGCTAAATTCGATTAATAGGGTGGATGTTGTACTAATTCGTGCTTTAGTTGCATAATTTTCGCCATCGAAGCAGCTCAGGTGTATACCCGTGTATTGTCTTGATGGAAAAGGATCATTTTCTTCTTCAAATAAGGACGCTTTTTCTCGATTTCTTCGCTCAGCCGGTTCAATAACGACGCATAACACTTTCCAGTTATCGTTGGTCCTTTTTCCAAGTAATCGGGGTAGATTTTCCGGCTGAATTCACCATCTTCGCCTTCTTCGGAATCCGTTCGCCTTCAAAAACCCACTGTTTTGATTGTTCTTTGTCTTCGGAGTGTAGTAGTTTCCATGTTTTGTCGACAGTTACATATGTATCGACGGAGAAATTCCTCAGGATTGCGACGGAAAAGCGTCAAAGTAGCTTCAGAGACTACCCCGCGATTGCATTTATTCTACAAAGCAAATGCGGCACCCATCTTGCCAAGTTTTTTTCACACCCAATTTTTTGTGCAAAATTGAAAACACGTACCTTGCGATATGCCTGTGGCTTCAACTATTTCGCTCACTTTGATTCGTCAATCATTCAAAACTATATCGTGGATTTTACCAATCATTTTGGCTTCCACTTCCTTTGGACGTCCAGAACAATGTTCATCTTTTGTGGTTTTAAGACTACGTTTAAACCCATTTACCCAATTGTAAACAGTTGCTAACACAGGAGCAGGTGTGCCATGAACTTCATCCACCTCAGCTTTGATCTCTTTCGATGTTAAGGGTTTTAATTATATGTGTTTAGTCGCCGCTCGAAACTCACTTTTCTAAAATCCACACATAACTGATTTTAGGTAATAATCCAAATTTACTTATTTTTGTAAAGCTATTAGTAAAATATAACACATTCTTTTAATGACTAATTTAATTGAGCATGTGTTGCTTGCAAAGTTTTTGTTAACAAATTCCACACCTGTTGAAGTTTGTAGAACGAAACTTACATATTATTATTTTGCATTCGAGAAAAGAAACCCACCAAATTCCAAAAGCTAATAGTTATACGATATAGAAAAGGACAAGATAGAAAGCAAATAAAAATAAAATATTGAAAGAGATAAATTGGTACCAGCAAAGATAGGCGATGAAATGAAAAACTATATGTAATAACTTAAGAGGTTCAAAATACCTAGACACAACGAAACATATTCGAAAAAACAGACGTGCTCTTAACCACCACCATATGTCTTGGCAACTTGATAATATTTTAGGAATCCGTCTTCCTAAATAAAAGACTAGGTCGTGGACCCATGAATTCTTGGAGGAACCAGAAACGAAATTGTGTATAATAGTATCAAAAAAGCTTCAAATTTGGAAAAAAATTGATAAACAACATAAATGTATCGGCACACTCGGTACCGCACATGATCAATTAATTAATCCGGGAGGCCCGTTTCGAGTATGCGTGGGATCCTCATTCTCAACCAGTGACCGGAAAAAATATCCGCAAACCTGAAGGAAACTCCTTCTATAACGCGAAAGCATTTTTAATAAAGACAAAACAAACGAAAACTACTAAAAACCACACTTATCACCAGATCTCTACGTACTTCAGTTGAGTAGTTTTCTAAACTCATTTAACATCGTTGAATGACAAAAATTCAAATCAATTACCATGTACAAGGACGTGGAAAACTATACTTCAGCAAATTCCGATGCGTTTTCTTATTTCACTTTACTATAATTATCCTTGCGAGTATCGATTTGCCAAACCCAAATTCCACACATAAGAAGTTAAATTTATGGCATTACCTCCGCAAGCTAATTTTTTCCAAAATTCTTACTATTTCGCGCTAAAATCCAAAATCTCTTGCTTCGTTTCTCCATTTTTCAAGCTTTCGTCATCTTTTACAATTTTTTTCTTTTATATATTTAAGTAGTTTATCATTATTCATTCTATTTGTATATTCTAACTATCTTGGTTGACTATTATTCTATTAATTTAAACTTTTTCTGAATATTTTGTTATCAACTGTTTTTAACCTGAGCAGGCCCATTAACGTACTAATCCCTTTTGGCGCCGTTAATTTAGTAGTTTTTCTGCGAAAACGTTGAGATCGTGGCATTGTATATCTTTCTAGTTTTCCCAATTATTTCATTTTAAACTTCATAAACTGGTTTCTTTTTAGCATCTACATGGTGAAATATGTTCTGTTACAAATAAGAGGAATTTTGCAAAATTCTAATTTGAAGCTAACACAACGATTACAATAATACTTTATCGAAAAATCGATGATGAACGTATTTCTCCCTTTTTCGATAAACACAATCTGTGCACTTTGTATATGTTTAACGTACAGGTCCTCCACTAAACTTTATCTGTTGGTAAATTTTAATATTGTAACAGTGTTTGTTTTCTGCTTATCGTTAAACTAACACTCGTAATATATTACTGACACGTTAGCTACCTTATCCTTTTTTTGTATGTTCACACATATGGGTTTGCTAGGACAACATCATATATATTGATCAACGACGCCAATATAAAATTATGGGGGTCGCCGGATATGATGAGAAGATTTATTATAGGCGTTTTCGAACGTGTTTCGAAAGCTTTCATTCAGCTTTTATCGTTTTAATACGTGGCGGACATTGAAATGTGCTTTTACGAACATATGTAGCTCCTTTCAACACTAACATCGCCCACAAAGAAGACCTATTGACGTTTGCAGTATGTGACGTTCGATATTGCTTTGCCATCCAATGTATTCATGCGTAATGCTCGAGGTTTCTTTGAGAATACTATCAAACAATAAGTGACATATTTAATCGAAACTGTGTTCGATTTTATATTGTTTTTTTAGTTTAATGCATGAAATATTGATTTCTGTTGGGTTATGAATAATTATTTATGATGAGTTCTATTAAATTACTGATGCTATTTAAGTGGATCATGAAGTAGCGCATTTGAAGACCAAAAAGAAATACACGCCACAATTACCTGTTTGCTGTTATTTCGGCTGGAAACCGTTCATGCGCCTATATTTTTTTTATTACCACTATGATCTTTGAGATAGTTTGCCTGCTTCTGGTTCTAAACGGATGAAAAGGCGAAATTTTATACTTTGCCTAGAACATTTTGTTTAGACTTTGAATGAAACTCAAATTCTAAAGGATGACCCAATAAGAGCGGAATCTTTAAATTTAGCGCCAATTTTGCTGTTGCTTCATTATTAAAAATGGTTCGCTATTCAACATAACAAGGAACTTATTATAAAACATTATTTCTAAAATAGTGAAACTTTAACTGTCATAATTCGCAAATTGCGCCCAATCTTTGATAAACGATACGTTCCAAGACCAGCCACTGTGAAGAAAATAACTAAAAGAATCGATGAGCACGGACTGATTTTTGTTCGTCCAGGTCGTTTCGCAAAAAACATTACGGCTGTTCGCTAGAATATGGGCCATTCGTCATTGCGTTCAAGAATCGATCACGATGACGAATTTTGTCTACAAAATTCAACTGACTCAAT
This sequence comes from Oryctes borbonicus, assembly GCA_902654985.2. Lineage (NCBI taxonomy): Eukaryota > Metazoa > Arthropoda > Insecta > Coleoptera > Scarabaeidae > Oryctes > Oryctes borbonicus. The sequence continues at coordinate 4,224,659 of LR736888.1, forward strand.
AACTTAAGCCTACAAACCATTCACAGTGAAGAAAGTTCGTCAATCGGGTCGCTGAACAACAACAAGTGAACGGTGAGTTTTCCAACAAAATCATCTTCAGAAATAATTTCGATGGTTTCGTAAACAAACAAAGTTGCCGCATTTGGAATAATTAAGACCCAGTTTTCAGGTCTTTTTGTCGAAAAAATGTGTTTTGTTTTTTTCAATTTATTCCAACAATACATAATTTTCTAAGATAAGTTTTGAAAGATTTTTATTTTATTACAAGTAACAAAACATTTCTCTAGCTATTTTAAGCAGTGCTCAAATCAGATTTATTTCTCGAAATTTAATAATACTGTATCTTCCGGAGCCTCTAAACGACTATATTTACACAAACCTAATTATTTCGGATATCCGAGCTGTTGATCGGTAAGGAAGTGTAATTTACAACGTTGTTTCCATAGAATTTAAAATATTCTGCAGTTAATTTGATAATGCACTAAAGTGGAAACTCGGAATTTAATTTTATATCCAATTTTGCTGTAACATTTTCTTCACTCGCATTCCCCTTTCAGCTTTATTTCCTCTCTACCGCCATAGTTCGTTTACTAACCTCGATATAGTAGCTCTCCTATCGACCCGTCACTTAAAGGAAGAAAACACATAAATGAGCTCCTCGGTTGATGTGAATTCAGCTGGTAGGTTTATTGTTTCTGTATTTTTATATTTACTCGGGTCACAAATTGGCCTCATTCTACTTCATTTTGATTTGTGGAAATTCCAACGTTCTAATGGGCGAGAAATATTGTGCATGTAATAAAAACTTCGTTAGGAAAATCAGTCATATTATTTACAGTAATTTAAATTGGGGTTCGTACATATTTCCTTCAATTGTACTTTAAAATATACAAACACATTCTTAACGGAGCTAATTTTAAAAAATTTGCTTTCTACCATTACTCCCCGGTGAATATTTATTTCAGTAGCTATATTGATCGAAGTTTTGTTTATTAAGCTCAAATTAAACTTTCTGTTTACATTAGCTTCCTTCGATGAATTCTAGCTCTAAATTTCTGTTTTTTGCAATATATGTGGGATTGTGACAGTTTCCCTCGAGCAACAGTTGAATTAAAACCAAAATGTTTCAGAGGTAATAGACTTTTTCCTTTTTTTTCCTCTCTTCCTACATTGCTAAAATCTGTAATGCAGTAATTCAGGGTTCTGTTTTCATACAATTTTAGCTAAAGTACTCTTTCTTTAAACGATTTTCCATAGAGACACTCTTTCGGCAGTTCAAAATAAAATAAACTGCAAATACCAACGAAAATTAAATTGATAGATTTGATTATGCGAACTCTGCGTGATAACGTGTCACGCACTAAAATCTCGAGTATTTTTGAATACTTAAAGCATGAGTTTACTTTAATTTTGAAATAAATTTAAGTGTTAAAAAGTTTTCATTTGTTTGGAAAATAAAACAGAATAGAACTGCTTTTGATCCCAAAATTCTAAATTGGCTCTCCACCGGGAATATGGACCCCAAGTTCCTAGTGTAAAAAGATGTCCTTTTTGAAACGTGTGTATACGAACTTATGAATAAAATATCTAAAAAGGGAAGAAAATCCCGGTTCTTTATTTAAAAATAAAAACAGATCTTCGTATTTGAAAATTTGTAGTAATGAGAAATATTAAATAATACGTGAATGAGTTTATAGTTTGAACCTTAGTTTTGTATACAATTCTATTTCCTGGCGTTACCGACATAAACCGCTCTTGGTCTTTAACAAATATTTATTATTAATTGGTTAAATAAGTGCAAATAATTATTCTGCATTTAGTTTAAATGATACACTTTTAGGCGTATTTTTATATTGTCTTTATAGATTCTAGGCGCACTAATTTACTCAAACTTAAAATGTTTCGAAATTCGAACTGACGCCGCTAAATCTCAAAGAGCAATCATTTTCTTTTTGTGGAAAGAGGGTGTGAAAACTTCAGAAATTATTCTGCAAGAGGTGTTTGGTGGGTCTGCAGAATCTAATAGTAGTGTATATCGGTGGATAATAACCACTGACTCGTTGTTTCAATTCTGAGGCCAAAACTCAATTCAAAGAATGGCGTAAACCGGTAAAGGTGCCTCCACTTAAAACGTGTGCAGTTCCATCTGTTGAAAAGGTAATGCTTACTGTGTTCTGGGATTGCGAAGGGATTTTTTTATGGATTATCTGCCGAAAGGTACTACAATTGACGCAGAATATTATTCGATTTTATTATCTGGACCACTGCGGCAGGCACTTGTCTGAAAACGATCTGGAAAATTGCATAAGCGTCCGTTATTGTAACAGGATAATGTAAAACCCCATACCGCAAGAAAAACAAAGGATGTTTTCAACGATTTACGACGAATTGCTTCCGTATCCACCTTACTCACCAGATCTAGCACCCAGTTATTTTCATCTGTTTTTGAAAAAACCTTTTTACGATTTGAGTATTTAACTGACGGTGGACTACGGAGACACTGTTCTTTGTTCAAAGTTCCTTGAGGACGGCTTAAAAAGGTAGTTTATCGTTGGGATAAATGTATTCAGTTAAATGCAGATTATATAGAAAAACTACGTTGTAATATTGGTGAAAATTGACAAAATAAAAAAATTATAGCTAAATTCCCAGAAAACATCCCTCGTAATAATTCAACAGAGTTACAATGTGTTGATGAATCTTGTTTAATAAAACTATATTTATAACCGTAATTATAACCATATTCAGCTTTTATTGAATATAGACAATAATGTGATAAAGTGTAATGTCCGGTTATGTAAACAGTTCTTAGGACATCTGGGCTGAGTAGGTAGGTGGGAGGAGGTAGGGTGTTTTAAATGCCTGTTTGTAAACCGATCTTGAAATTCATGAGCTTGTTTGATCAATGTGTTTGTTCTATTCTAAATCAGGTGAGAAAGTAACCCAAAGAACTTTAATCGATCTTGTGGATTGCACGGATTTGAAAGTTAAATATGCAGGTTCAACATAAAATTTATTTTATTTTCTATGTCGTCCATCATTCATTATTATAGCAGTATCGTCAGCACACAATAGTAGTTTATACTCTTGTAAAGATAGAGTAATATCATTTATAAAAATTGAAAACAGAGTTTTGAAGTAGCAAAGTTGATATGTTTGAATTAAAGAAATTGATAGTAATGAAATCATGAAAACAACAAATCTAATTATTTCGCTTTAAGAAATTGAGTTTTTAAATTAAAAAAAAAACAGTACATTCTTAACCAAAAAAAATTGTCACAATAGTTTCATTGTGATAGCAACTACAACTCAGAACTGATTATCTAAAGAGCGAAAGGTAAAAAGACAAATTACTGTGATAAAAACCTAAGGCTATCAACTCACGGGACGTTTCGATGAAATTCTATATAAAAACAGCCATGAGTTCAACACAATAATACTACAGCAATAAAATGATAAGAGATAAGTTGCAATATGTTGAAACTTAAGAGCAGGTGATACGGGCGAAATATAACTTTTATTCCACCAAAGAGTATAAGTAAACAGTAATGAGCTCTCAAATGAAATAGTTTCGAGTTTTAAAAGTGCTCCCCTTCGAGGAAGTAAATATTCCTTTGTTCCAGTTTCTTAGACAACAAGAGAACTTGAATCTCTGCAGAACTTTATAAAGTAACATATTACAAGGGAACCTATCTATATATTTTGCAGAAGTGCACAAATGGGTTGTTAAACCTTGCCGCTGTGGTATGATATTACATACATTACGCTACAATAACTTTTAATTGAACATAAATTTGCTGCCTTTAACGCGGACCTTTGCACACCGTCTCACATGTTTAGGAACATTATATAACGTACAACGTTCTTGACTAAGAGTAGAAACTAGACAAAAATAGGAAATTAGCTGAATTAATGTAGCAATATGTATTGCTAAATACATAAAAATATTGAATAAAAAGTGATAATGTAAATTACTTTTTGAAAGATAGGAAAATATTACAGCTCCTAGTGGATGGATTGTAGTTGCTTAAAAAATGTCACGTTGAAAGGGAAATTTCAATAACTACTAGTGTCACTGTTATAAATATTGATTTAATAGGAACTCAAAAAATTAGCCAAGTATCTTCGCATGTAGAATCCGATATTGTAAAAAAAAAAGAATTTTAAAATACAAAACAAACAACTCTTGACTAATATGTATATAAACTTTAAACAGGCATTCTTGACCTATAGCTATGTAATCGTCTTGCCTTAACCACATCGCTGAACTTTGGTTCACCAAATATGTCGTATACTACCTTATTCGTTCGCCTTTCTCATCCCTCTCCAGTTTGTTTCCCTCCAAAAATAATGAGTAATATTTTTCTCTTCCATGTTTCGATCTTTGTACTTTTGTGTTCATCGCCCATATTTCAGATCCGATATAATAAAGTTGCCCTTAGGACAGCTTTATATGGTATACTCTTATTTTTGTTTTTATAGAAACTTCTTTCGACTTTAATATGTTATATAGCCCACTGGCATATTTGTTATTTTTCGTTATCTTCGTTGCCACTTATTAAGGTGCCTAAATACATACAGCTGTCTATTTCCTTAAATTCCGTATTTTCCTCTTGGTTAATCGTAATCTGTAATCCTTTTTCTTCTCTTTTGTTATGATTTACCTTTAATTACATATAATTGCTTTTGTCTATATTTATCTGCAGCCCTCTCTTCCTAGCTGCAGTTATTAATTGTTTGGTTGCATCTGTTAGTTCTTTCTTCCTTCTAGTAATCAATACTACATCATCTGCGTAGGTTAGACAGTGTTGACCTTTTGTGAACATTGTTCCTTTTGTATTAGTTCCACTTTCACGTATTACGTCTTCCAAAACCACGTTAAACAGTAGTTTACAAAAGGTCCCCTTGTCTCAGTCCGGTCTTTATTTCAAATTCGGTAGAGGTGTGTCCATTTACTTTTGACCGCACACTTGCTCCTTTCCAGTGTCATGTTTGTTTAGTCTTATCAGTTTTGCTGGGATCTGTAACTTTTCCAGGGGCTTGATTACTTCCCTCCTATTCACAGGGTCGTGCACTGTTTCGAAATCCACACACAGCATGTATACAGGTATTTCATATTCGTAGCATGATGTTAAGGCTTGTTTTTCTTTCTAAAATCCTACCTAATAGTCTTCGATTAATTTTTCTAATTTTCCCTTATTCCAGGTTTATGGCATTACTTCCCGGGTCCGGATATCGTTTATCATTTCGTAAATTTTTTCTCTTACCAACGTTCCACCATATTTTATGATTTCGGCGGTTATTTCGTTCTTGCTAGGACAAGATTCCTTGTGAATTATATTTAATTTTTGCTGTCGTTAACCTTTCGATAGTGAACCCTTCCGACAACGATCCTATAGTGTAAATTTACTAATAGTGGTCACCTTAAGAGATTTATTTATGATTTACGCTTGCACTCTTATTAAGACAAACATCCTTCCAACATATGAACTTAAATCCCTATTTTCTTCTTTTCAGTGAAACGGGCCCACGATACTTTAAGCCGTTCCGAGAAAGCACCTCACGATTCGACACCCTATCTCAGCAATCCAACAGCAATAAAACGGGGTAATTTCCGATGCAGCGTTCTTACAACTTTACACGCTCAATTAATTAATCATCCTTCCCGCAGGCACAAACTTCAATGATCAAATCGGCGGTTGGGATCAAGACCAGAGCATATTCCAGAACACCGACATTCCATCATCCCTCTACGATAGCGACCAAATCGACGATAAATCCATCGCCGAGTACGAGAAGGGCTACCGCTACGGAACTAACAAGGACAAATTGGACGAGGCGTTGGAAAATGCAGTTTTGAAATCAGAACTCTATGGGGATCCCGTTTCCATTAACCAATACCGATATTATGGAGGCGTCGCCGACGAGAAAAGAAGAAGGAGACGCAGCAACGCACAGAAAATGAGGTAATTCCTATTATTTTTTTTTATAGAAGTATGAAGCAACGCCGCTTTCGTATCTTAACAGACATGATTTTCGGCTGCGAAAAACATACTATGATTACCTAATCAAAATTGTAATACCGAAGTTCTAGATTCTTTTTAGAATAAAAAAGATGTCACTCTAATACAATATGATCAAAAAACCTAATCGAGAGGACCATGTTTCTTTTTGAATTATTTTTTATCTTGGTTACTAGATCCAACAATTAAAAAATAAGATTAAAACTTTTTTGACAATTCAAATTACATTTGATGTTTGACTTTTATCACTGAAAGGTGTTTTCGTATTGGACAAAATGGGAAATAGTATTATTCTATGAATGAATTTCGTTTTGAGTTTCCATATTTTGCAGCATTATCTTGACTTCTATCAACAAATTGTTCGCTGTGTCGCAAATTCCATGAAACTGGTGCAGTAATTTGCAAACCCGGTAGCGGTAAACTTAAAAAAACCACTGCTGAAACTATTGCGGATGCGACAAGACGTAGATAGATCATTTCCCTTAAAAATCAATTGAATCGCTTATCTCAGAAACGATCTAAATCATTTTAGATGGTTTTTAGGAAGAAACATTTTACTCCAACCTTATTTTTTAATAGAAATAAATATTTATCTTCATAGAAAATAGGACAGCCACCTCTAATGATTTCCACTCCATCAAACAATCTATATAACTTATATTTCCTTTAGAATTAACAAAAGTAGGAGGCTGTTTTGTAAACCGCAATATTCACTGAATCGATTTTTTATTGGTTGTACGTGAAATATTCAAAGAGTTGTGGCAGTATTCCAATTGAAAGAATGTGTTTTGTTTTAAAACAGAAATTTGTAATTCATTACCGGATGAATCACTTCGCATTCCACAAATTGCGGAAAGCGTATGATTTTATTCGCTCTTTATTTTCTAAAAGAATTCTGGTATATAGGGACACTTTTGGATGCTATTTTCCCTTGTAATAACTATTATTATTTATTGCGCAATGCTGCTCTTATTTACAATTTACAATTTATATATCATACCGGGTGAGTTGTCTTCGTGGCGTTCGGAGGATCGTGCCTTAGTGACTAGACAATTTTAGGACGATTTTCTTATTATGGTTACCATCGTGATCATGGTTCGAAATTACATTGAACTAATTAGGATGTCTCTCGAAACGGCTGTCCCGGATGATTAATTAATCTTGTGTGGTGCGGAATGTGCCGATAATTTTTGGTTGTTTGCCATACTACCCCACAGTCCTTGCTATCATTAATAACCCACTATATGCAGTTCAAGGAAAAAATTGTTAACAACTTGAGAATTATTGAAAATGGGTATACCAAACTCTAATATTTAATTGATGTGGAATTTCCTTTCCAATCTAATAGTGACTATGGTCCATTTGAGAAAATAGGTATTTTTTCAGTTTGAAAATGTCTATATTTAGAAACACTTTATGAACAGCCTATAGAAAATTTACGATAACGATAAAATGTGATACGCACGACCTATCATTTCGTTCCACGAAAGTAAATACTTTAATATACATTGCACTCTCAAATGTTTAACTTCAACAAGGGCGGTGCACTTCAACATGATCATAAATATCTCGACAGTTAACTGTAGGAGTGAGGTGCCCTAATACCTCTAAGCTGATAAAAGTATACCATTGTATTTAAGAAAAGTAGGCGAAAGTATTTTAAATTAATAATTAATTCAGAGTTCCATTCATAATAACATCATTAAAACTCTTAATTAACGAGCTTCATGTAATACTCTGCACATTATTATAATTTTAGAATCCCTGTAAAGTTCTGAGAAATAATGCAATATAATACTATTGTTCTAAAGCAGAGATTCAGAGTTATTAAGACCCAGATTACGCACAGAAGGGTCTATTACACGCACGCTTTGTGTTCTGAATTGCTAATGAGATGCTCGTAATATTGCTTGAGTTGAGTACGATTTTTTTTAATTAAAATATAGTTTTTTAACGGAAAACCTGTATATTATTTTCATTTGGAATTTTTGCCATAATTCTAGACAAAAAATTACAAACCTATTAGTGGTTTACAATCAACCATTTTCTTGTTATAGCGGTTTCTGGCACTAAACTGCGGTCAATATTATCACTATCAGTATACCCAGCCAAAAACAAGTGAGTCTGAAAGAATTGTTGAACATGATGGAATTTAATGATATAAAATTATTGTATTATACGAGAGAAACCCTAAAAATTTCCGGAAAAAGCAAAAAAATTAGACAGTTTACCGAAAAAAACACTTTATTGTTTCTCAAAATATTCGCCTAAATTTTAAGCACTTTTACATTTCAAGAAACTAGTCATCGAAGCAATTGAATGATGTGGGTATCTCAGAAACATGCCTTTTAAATCCTTCAACGGCTTTTTCCGGTGTTGAAAACCGCTCATTTTCGCAATTCGTTTTTGACAAAAGTGAACAGGAAGAAGTCCATGAGTCCATGACCATGAGTCATTAATTCAATGTTATTGTCCTTTCAATAATCGACTGTTCGATGTGCTGTGGGAGACCTGGCGTTGCACCGATGTCTGCTGTTTCTTCTGATTTCATCGAAGACTTGTAGCAAACAAAGTGTTGTATACCAATCAGCGTTTATTGTTTTCCGAGCAACGGTAGCAGCAGGCCTAGTTTTACGGAAAAAATATTTTTTCTTACGCGCTTTGTGAATAAACAACTTTTGTCGGTTTTAGTTCAGTTTGGAATATCCAAACAGTGGATTGTTTGGATTGTTGACACGAGCCATTTTTGAACTTTGATTTAATTGTGTGGAATCCGATGACTGCAAAGTTTCTTCACTGACTCTAGTACGTCCACGCTTAAATTCTGCAAACCAGTCATAAACTATGGTTTATGACTGGTTTGCAGTGGTGAGCCAAAGGTCTGTAAGGGCACTTTTTTTAACGAGGTTTGAATACAAATTTTTTCCCAGCCTGCCCTACTTATTTAATTGATCCCTTGAATTTATTCGGACTGTGGAATATCATTTGCTAATAATATCACATCTAACATGTACAATTTTATCATAAAAATCGCATCTTCAAATTCAACTTTTCAACCGGCTGGAGGAAGAAATCTAATTGCTATGTCTACATACATCGCATGTACTACCACATTTACATATATAAACATACAGAAACAAAATAAACTAGTTAGGGCCAATCCTTTATTTCATATTTTCTTACAAGACCGTAACAAAAGCGAGCTTTGCGAACTCATACTAAATGCATTACGAATTACAATATTGCTTCGAATGGAATTTAACATGAGTAGGGATGACGTATCCCACTGGTATAAAACACAGCAGCTGGTATTCTAATCTCTCACAAGGAAATTGTCAGATGTCTCTTTGTAGCAGCTGCTCCTTTCATATTACATTTGTAGATTATAGCAGAAGTACTTTTGACAGAGGGAAGCACTTTTATCGAAAAAGCGGTTTTAGTATCAAGATTCGATTAGATTTCAAATTGAGAAATATTAAGGAAAAAGAGAAACAACTTAGAAAGAAGCCGAAGTACTATCCAATAGCAGAAGTAGTTCAAGTATTTTTAGCGGAAAATAAAGACGAAAGAGAACATACCTTACTTCAACATTTAACAGAAGATGAAAATGCGATCACATACAGTATGTTGCCGGATAGATGCGACAAGAGGAAAATTTACCATGTTACAATAATGATAGCAAGGACTGTGAGGTAGTACAGCAAACAACACTAAAGTATCGGCACACTCTGCACCACACAAATTTAATTATTTTGTCCGAAACAGCTGTTTCGAGGATGCGTTGATTCTCATTATGAAACTTATAACTGAATACGTTTATTCAAATTTAAAATATGCATATATGGTGTTTGTAATAGGGATACAATAGCTGCTGTTGAAGAATATCTTCAACAGTTTCTACATCAGAGAAATCTAGGCAAGAACGTATTTAAGATTAAAAAAAAATTATGTGTGAAAATTTGTTCATTTGTAATTTGAAAACAAATGAAAATCGGATAAGAACATAAAGGGTCTTCATTATTTTCGCACTGTAGTTTGGTCTATTCCTCTCAACTCTGTATACAGGTTTCAAAAGAGGAAATCACAACACAGTGTTTTCTAGAATTAGTGCAACATTTTCATAAAATTTATTAAATAGCCAATATCCTGTATAGCATACCTAAACCAAAAACTAAATATGTCGTCATAAATTATTTAAAACTACGCAAATGTGATAAAGTTAAGCACTGAAATTAGTTAGAAAACAAGATGTCCTTAATTCTACATCCTTCACAAAATAAAGAATTAACGTCAAACCGAAAGCCTTGCTATTTTCTGCCGCTGCGCGTTATTTATGTAAACTCCTTTTGAGAGTGTATGTTGTGCAAGTGCGAGATACACATTTTACATACATTGATAACACCGACCCTCCATATCGATCCAGAAGGTCTATTGTAGGCCAGCAATGTAATTTTAAGGTTTGCGTAGTACGAGTAAACCTAACGTTCTAGTAAATTCTAGAGGTTCACTGCTTCAGGTCTTTCTCAGAAAATCTAATTCTTCTCCTCTTGGGAAAGCCCCATTCTATGCACATGTTTTCTTAATCAGGTTTGGTCGGTAAGCATTGTAGTTAGAACCCTAACAGATTTTCTGTCAAGTCTTATAAGCTTCTTAACTCTGTCTCGGCTGGGCTCCGCACATGAAGTTACTCCAGATTTAAATGATTTCCTGTGCGGCCAGTAAATAACGTTTTGGTAGCGTATAGAGGTATAGTAACTATAGGTAGGTTCTAGATCTACCGAGTATGTTTAGCTCCCGTTCTAGAAATTACGTCAGCAATTTCATTGCATTGCCCTTGTAACCTGGCATCGATGACCTTATTATTCCCACTCAGAATATAACATTGTTTCTGTAATCAGCTAGGAGTTTGAAGGAGGTTTTGTTGATCTCGAGAGCGCACAATGCGGCCTATCAAAAGATAAACACAGTAACGAGATGTCTCAATTTGCTACATTACAATTAACTAAAATTAGATTCAAATTTGTTTCACATTTTATATTCTTTTTCGCTCATTTTTTTTATATTACATTTTTTGTATAATTTTTTTATATACTTTTGTTTCTTTTTTGTATACTGTACTTAATTTCGTTTGTTTTTATATTTTGTCTTGTCATTGGATTTTTTTGTAAATCTGTTGGGTAATAAAGTTTATTATTATGATATTATCATCAACTAAGAAATATTTTACTCTTCACTATCCTCTACACATCTAGGGTTTCCCGTTTAATTAATTCTCAACGAAAAACGTTAAGTCGCGCAGTAGAGTAACTTTTAATGCGATATTATCTTAACTTTACAAATTCAATTGCAACCCTGAGAGTGTAAATATATTTTTCATGCATTATTTTTCTCTTCGAACTACATCTGGGAATGATGTGGGAGATTGCCTTTCCTTGTCAAAGAAAAACAACCTCGTGAAAATATATGTATGAATAAAATATTTTCACAAAAATGGGAAACTGAATAGAATTTTAGAAGTTTGGAAAAGGGTAACGAATAACAAGTTCAATTTCAATTTTTTCCTGGAATATGTTTTTTTTTGATTTAATATCTGGGCGTGAAATACGTATAAAAATAAAATCTTTCTCTTCGGATTTTTATTTCATTTTGTCGTTAACTTGTAGTAGCTTAAAATAGTAAATGATAGGCGTGATGGTGCATTGTTCATGTAGCATCCTTCAAACAAACAAAAAGTTAATTCTAGGCATATGAAAGGGTAATTTGTAGACGCATGTGAAAGAATAAATTTGAGTTTACTCCCATTTAATTTATTTTAATATTTATTATATTTTTATTGATATTTTATAAAACCTTAATTTGTATTACTGTTTTTCTTTTCATTTTTATTGTTTTCTAAAATATTATAAATCTTCTTTAATAAACTAATAGTAATTTGTGATTCTATTTTTTATTTTCAACTATTTTTACATTTTATTACAGTTCTGTTATGTTAACTGCTACTAATTCAAACCTTAAAAACATACCTAGTGTACTAAACATCGTCATAATTAGCTTTTCCTTTTTGTATCTAATAAGGTTAACGGAAATCTGTTTTTGGAATTCTGCGCTACAAATAACTTAGTAGTGCGCGAAAGTCTTTCCCGCACAAACACATATACAAAACAACATGGGCAAATAAACAAATAGACCACATAGCATTAGAGATGAGATTTACAAAATGGTTGCTAGATGTAATAGCAATGAGAGGTGCTGGTGAGGATCTGATCATACATTAGTTAGAGTAAAGATAATAAAATTGAAAATTGGAGATGATCTAAAATCACAAATAGGAAATATATATTTCAACGGTTGGTCGTTAAGGAAATCTAGTGAAGTGAACAATAAAGATACACAAGAATTAACAGATAAAGAGAAAGTCTAGGTGACTTGAAACAATAAGCATAAAAAATTTATGGAATAAATACGAATTAATGACTAAGGAAATGGCAACAAAAACAATAGGAACTACCCAAATCATCTTCAAGGATTGGATGTCCAACGACACTTGAGACGAAATAGAAGAGAAAAGAAAAGAATCACAGAACTAACATTTTTAATTGAATCACGAAAGCAAAAACAGTAAAACTGAAGAACAATGAAAGCAAATAGATAAACATGAAGAAAGATATCGGAAAGGATAAAAATAAATATAAAACGTAGCACGAGAATATTATACACAAACAACAAAAGATCACAGGAGGGAAAACAAATTATGCAAAACACATAAGAAACAGAAAAGGCAAAATAACAAACAGATTCTTAAAAGATGGAAGGAGTATATGACGCAATTATTAAATGAAAATCAAAATACTGTAGTTGGAGAAACAAAAGAAAACAGAAAGAAAAGAAATAGAAGAAACTACAATTGAACAGAGCTATGAAGAGGTACAATATGTCATTAAAAAGTTGAAGAATAACAAACCGACAGAAATGGATGGCTTATAAAACGAATTAATGAAGCCTCAGAAATTAACATAAAAATCGTCCCACGTTTAATAAAGTATGGAGAGAAAAAAAATACGAAATGAAGAATAATAACAATTTTGAACAATATTAGAAAAATCCTGGCTCTTATAACATTGGCTCGTATAAAGAAGGGGATAGATAAAAAATTATTCTATAATTGTATTAATTACTAACTAAGGAAATTATAAGAAAACAAACGAACACACGTGGAACTAAAAGCATACAGTAGCACAGTTCACATACATGGACAGTATACTAGCGAAAGATGGAACATGCCTTAAAGACATCCGGAACAAAATTAGTCAAGCGTAGATAGCATTCAGTACACTAAGAAAAATATGGTCATCAAAGTTTGCAACAAGAACAAAAATTAGGATTTTCACAAGAAATGTTAAAAGCATCTTGTTCTATGGTTGCAAGTTATGGGCAATGCATGAAGTCGACTGCACCGGAGTGCAAGTTTTTATTAACAAATGCTTACGAAGAATAATTAATATATATTGTCCTAATACAATATCGAATAAACATTTATGGCATCTCATGAACCACGAACCAGTTAAAACAATAATAAGAAACAGGATATAAAGATGTTGTCTATTGCATAAATAAGACTCTTTTTAAGAAGAATACTATTTTATTGAGAACATACAATACAAAATTAAATGTCAAACAAGTCTCTTTGGTATTCAAACAACTCATATCAGGATATTTGACTACGGATACAGATTGGACACACGGTAAGGAAACGCGGACACTAGAAAGCAGTGCTTGGATTTTAGCCTCAAGAAAAAGAGGAGAAGAGGACGACTAACCAACTAGCTGCGGTGGGTGATGACGTAAACAGGAAGACGCTCACAACAATTCGACTTCCCCGTGCTTGGCACAGTGTATACAATATGCAAGGAACGTACACGAGAGAATCAAATCGCTGGCCGCACCGTTCTCTCATCACCTACTGAACACATGGAAGAAAATGATGTTACGCTGACGACCTAACCTGCAAAATAGTTATAGAAATATCCGCAAAGATGCCTTCTGCTTCAGTAGAAGGGAAAAATTTATTTCCCTATTTGTTTTTCTGCCAAATTTTCGGCTCTGAACAAAGCCTTCATCAGGGCAAAACATTAAATTATAATACTTGTTGCTTACAAGTACCAGTTAGTCCCCTTGACGTCTAATATTTATGTACAGACCCTAACACATGAAATCGTTTCAAATACCATAAAAACGATTAAAAAATATGTATATTCTTTACTACTAGCGAGATAAAACGGATAATCTAACTATATACGAGGTGTGATTGGAAAGCTTTAAGGCAGAAAGTGCCGCTGCTCAAGAGAGTAGGTTTGTCTGCCGGTGTGAAAGAGAGACTTTGCAATACCATTGAAACGTCCTCGCGCTGTCTATCCTCAATAAAGGGTGGCTGCCTGGTAAGTAAAGACGTATGTTCGACTCTCGGCGGATTTGTCAACTTCGAAAATGAATTAACAAAACGAAACAACGAATTCACGTTAAATTTTGAAGATCCCCGGAAGTTCGCGATTTAATGTACGCTATCCGTTGACTTACAGTTAGAGAAATGATGAACTGAATTAGAATATCTATGAGGTTCAGTCAATTTTAACTCAAGGTTTGTTTATGCTTCGAATATCCACAAAATTCATTCCAAAATTATTGTGAAAGGAGGAGAAACAATATCAATTTCAAGTGTCCCAAGAACTACCTAGTCGTCTGAAAAATGCCTCAGATTTATTAAATATGGTAATTACAGGCAACGAGTCATGAGTTTATGGCTACCTATGACCTAGAAACAAAGACACAATCATCGCAGTCAATGAGTCCAGGTTCGCCACAACAGAAAAATGCACGGCAAAGTCGATTAAATGAGAAAACAGTGTTGCTGCTTTTTTTTATTTGAATCCACAGATATTGTGCAAACCTGTAGGGGGTAGACAATCAATCTGGTATGCTATAAAAGTAATCTTGAACGTTTGCACGAAAGGGTGTGGCTTGCATTCCGAAATAGGAAGTGGATCATTCGCCACAAAAACGTACTGGCTCATTGTGCGCTCTCAATTAGATAATTTTTGGTCAAATTCCAGATTCCTATACTTCCGCATCCTACGTAATATCCTGATAAAGCCTTTGTCGGCTCCTATCTGTTTTCTAAGTTGAAGCTATCCAGGCAAATACGGAGAGGATCCTTAACACCCTTAAGAAAGAAAATTTCCAGGTAAGCTTCTAAATATGGAAACACGGTTGGAGTCGGTACATCCATTATAATAATATAATATCACAGAATAACACTATAAAAATTCTTGCGTAAAACCATCTATAGTTGACCAGTTTTGTATTGCAGCGTACAACTACTAAGCCAATTATTGAATATATTCTCCTTCAGATGTTTTTCATATCTACCTATTCGTGAGTTCATACGCAGAGCTACAGGTTTCATTCATGGTCCTGATTTAACGTTACAGGAAAGAAAAGTGAAATAAAATTGATCCCCTGTAATATCACGATAAAATAAATACCTGAAGTTGGCAGAAGAACATTATATTGTATACATATTACAAAGTTGAATACTTCGATTATTTTTGGAACGACGTGAGTTTAAGGTGTAGGTGGCTAGAGGGCTCGTGGGCGAGTCACGTAGCATTTTCATTGACGTTATTCAGTTCTCGGCGGTCACAGCTTTAGATAATTTTGTTATTTAATGAGATACTTAAACACGTTTTTGCTTTATACTTAATATCGTTTTATCACTTCCCGGAAATATTTTATAAAATTACACGATGCGATCTAACCAAATAATCTTATATTTTCATAAGGGTAAAAAAATGAAAACGTGTCGTTATAAATTTAAAACTTTTTTTTTACATTTATACTATAGCATAATCCATGTATTCCTAAACATTTTGCTGTCAATGGCATAAGGTTTTAGTAAAATCATCCTCCCAGCAAAAAGCTTCTTTTCTGTCACTTGATAATCATTTTAGAAGCCAGAAAAGAGTATTTAACTTCGTATACTCAGATGATAAATATTGAATTGGAATAGTTAATTTATCAATAAACGATTTTTGTAACCTAAAATCACAATCATCAGGATCATAATTTAAAGGTTTAGTATTTTTTTTCTTGAGAAATTGCCAGGAAACATGGAACTAATTCTAACAACCATGGCAATTTAATAATAATTTAAACAAATCATTTAGTGAGCACCTATTGGTGCTTTCCTATTAACAAAAATTTGTTACATTTTAAAAGTTACTAATACGAAGTCAAACGCTTTTGTTTTCTCTAATTCATCGTATTTAGCAGCTGAAGAGCTTTCGCATTGACAATTAAAATCTAACTTTTTACTTGCCAGCCAAGCTTCAGGTCTCTTTCTTAACACTCCACTTATGATTGCAAGGCCGTGATGAAGCTCAGAGTTTTCAACGTCTTATTGCTCAATGACTATGTTACACAACGTTTCTGAGAGGCTTGGATAGATTTTATGTTACTGACAGTAGTACAGCCAGCCAGAGCTAGATGCTATGAAGCTATGCCAGTTTCATGAGTGGATGGTAAATCAGCTTATTTTGTTGTTTATTGACAAGTTGGAATTTCTGTCAATGAAGCCAATAACTTTGTTTGTATTTTAGGCGAAGTTCGGTTCTTTTCTTCTTCCCGTACACCATGTACTGAGGCCTGATGTGTCATACTAAAGTATTTAGCATTCATCTTGTAGGGCACTATTGCCCCGTTGGTATCTAGAAAGAATGGTTCTTGAGGTGCACCCCTTCATATTTCTGTTCAATAAAATTCTGTTTTTGCAACTTTGTGTGAAGTAACAGTTACTAATTTTGCTAAACTAGGTAAGGTGTCCCAAGTTGAGCACAAATATTGGACCAATACTGGTAGTACATTGAAAATATATTTATTGTAAGAATGTAAACATTTTGCAAACTACCTACAATATTGTTGTTACAGCATATGTTGTCACAAGTGACGGCAACTATAGTTTCCTGTGTTCTTCTTTTGAATTCAAGATCATTCATCATTTTGAACGTCGTTTACATCACAGCCACTGAATGATAGTATTATTTTTCTGGCAATTTAGCCAGGAGTTTCGCTATGGCCTCACAACATGACAGCTGGGTGATGAACGGTCTTGCGAGTCTCGAACTGCATTTCCCAAGACTCGAAATGCGTTTGGCCAGCTCACGCAGGTGTCCGCATCTTAAGGTTTCTTCTCAGCTAGTCATTGCGGATAAACTACAGAGCTCTGCCTGATAGGTGCGGAACTTGATTTTAGAGTGCCCTGCTTCTTCAAAAGGCTTGAAGCCTCCCAGAACCGTGTCAACGCTCCATAGGCAATTATGGCACTCAGACGTACTTTAAATAAAAATAACTTTTTCGCAGTGTCTAACTGGCTTCTTCTGCACAGTAGCGACAGTAACACATTTTTAACTTCAACCTCTCGCTTCCTGCATGTCATGCCTGCATGTAAACTCCCTGTCAAACACGATTACTTAGCCGTGTCCCTCCACGGTAGCATCGATTCGTTTATGACAGTCCTCTCTCGTGCTGTTCTTCTTCTCCGGGCAAATGGAATTCCTATACCCTTCGTCTTGTTGATTTTGAGGCTTAATTTCTCCTACGAGCCAACTAAATCATTAAATTGCCCTCTGTAACTTCCTCACTACTAACTCGCAGTCTTATCGCTGACGAATAGCACTAACTACACTTCCAAGTCTCTTGAAACGTCATTTACTACTTTTCATTTAGCACATGGCGTTTCAAGAGACCCGGAAGTTTAATTAGCGGTATTCGTTGACAATACGACTGCTAATTGGTGGTGAGGGGCTATAGACGGCAAATTGCCCAGCAATGTCCTCTTTGCTAGTTGCTTCAAGCGGTACACCAACGTTCGTGCAAAAGGTACTTTTAACCAATCGGCAAGCCTCGTGGATTGGATTAACCAGGTTGATCAGATTCGATCTTTGTCAGTATATACAAGCTGCTGTTTGCTTTGTTGGGCTTACTATTCTTTGCCGTTTTGCAGAGGGAATTATCTCTCATGGATGGGGCTTTGATTTCATCCCTCAATGTTTCCTGTCTATACGCACTCAGTTTCTCCTTAACCAGCATAATCAGTCTGTTGGCTTTGTTCGATCTTGTGGAAATAACGACGTTCTCTATCTGTTGGCGGCCCTTTTGATCTCGAATAGGTCGTGGCCCCTTCCAAACAGTGAAACCATTTTGGTGAAGGTTTCAGGGGCGTTATGAAGCTCTGTGGCATTTGTTGCAACTCAGAGAAGAACCTAATCCGTTCTCCTAATTACATACCAATTTTCCGCTGGGCCACATTATAAATGTAATATTATGGTATGACCATAGACCTGGCGCCGTCCTAACTTCTACATTAGATAAGATCCAATAAGATCTCTAGATAGGGCTTTATCTAGGGTGAAGCTGATTTCCATTCTCTATGGTAAGACGTTGAAAATGTTTGACGCAATTATAAACCTAAACGGATATGTATATACAATATTAAAACGGTCTGCTGCCAATATAATGTCACACTTGTGGTTCTCTTTTTTCTTTAATCTTGAGTTACCTTGCGTTTAGCCTATTTAATTTACTTTGTTTCACTATGCTCCAAGTAGTAGTAGACAACAGCGTGAAATTGGCAATTGTTATGAAAATCAAATTCTTGGAAGTTGATGATAAAGCATTTCGAATAACACTTTCAGTAAAATGCATCCTTTATTTTAAATAAATTTGGAAAGGTCAATATACGAACGTTCATAAATTTAAATCACATTTTAATTTATTCCATTAAAGGAAGTGAAACAATGTTGTAAATTCCTTTTTTTGCCTTATAAGGAAAATTTAGTTTCTAGATGTTGTGTTCAGAAAACATCGAACAACATTTGCAATTCTAAAACATTCCGTATGGTTTCCGTAGTTTGTAAACTAAATATGAGATTTTAGTCGTTTGGTTAAAATAAGTTAAAATATCTCGAATTTCGAATGTAAATTTTTATTTTCCAATTCCCAATACATCTTAAAATTCTCATAAAGTTACCGTTTACCTTAAATACATTTTGTTAATCACTTTCAATATGCAACATCCAAACAGCATTCTACGAATTAAGATACGTATTTATGCACAATTATAACTAAAATACAGTAATTTCCACCATTTGGAAATATCCATGAATCTACGGACACATTGGCATGTTATTTATCTTAGATTACCATTACAGCCGGTCTAGTCTACCATCAAAGGAAGTGACTGTAGTCAGTATTTCATTGAGATGAATAATGTTGAATATGTTTTACATTTCATGAAGCTCAAACGGAAGACTATGGAACAAAGAAAAACAGACCCTACGCAAATAGCAGATGTATATCCATTAATGCACATAAAACGTACTAAATCCCCCCAAAATATATTAGATATCAAAGAAATGTTACTATGACAGTACCGTTCCAGGAATATGTCGTTGGTTACGAGTATTTCTCGCTGCCGAGTCTAGTGAATCTCTTCGCTGTAAAACTATATATTTTGCTAAAGTCACAAATTAAATAAGAGGGTAGTTTGAAAAGTTTCAAACCTCAACATGAAGATGGCGTTACTT
Organism: Oryctes borbonicus; assembly: GCA_902654985.2. Classification (NCBI taxonomy): domain Eukaryota; kingdom Metazoa; phylum Arthropoda; class Insecta; order Coleoptera; family Scarabaeidae; genus Oryctes; species Oryctes borbonicus. Next base: position 4,244,319 of record LR736888.1, read on the forward strand.
GCCAAAAGCATTTTGGCGTTGAAGAATACTTTTGGAAATTTCAACCATTTTGGCGTTGAAAAATACTTTTGGAAATTTCAACCATTTAGACGCTCAGTTGTTTCACAGTCGTTAGTATCACTCGATGTTTCTGTGAAAATGGGAAAAGCCAATTATCGAGCCGTCATTAAATTTGCAATACGCTTACCATATGCAAACTAGAGCCGAGTTAACGATGAACGTTCGGGCGGACAAGAACAGCAATCACTACCGATAACATCGAAAAGGTTTACCAGACGGTACTAGACGACCTTCGAATTAAGATGGATACCAGAGGTTGTGGGCTTCTAAAATAAACGTGTTTGTCATTTATTAACTGACGATTTGGCCATGATGAAGCGCTTTGGATGCAGCGCTTTCTCACACTCCGACCAAAAACAAATTAACATTTCCAAAACCCTATTGAAGTAATTTAAACGAAATAAATCGGAGTTTTCGTGTTGATTAATAACTGTAGATGATATACCAGTACACTTCTGAAGCCAAGGTGCAAATCAAAACAGTGAACTGCGAAGAGTGAATCGGTTGCGAAGGATGCAAAGACCCTTCCATCATCTGGGAAAGTGATGGAAGGGTCTTTTTGGGATTGTCATGAGGTTGCGTTCGTCGACCATTTTGAAAAAAAAAAAAATAATAGCGGGGCATACTACGCTTCATTAATTGACAAACTGAAAGCAGAAATTGCGGAGAAACGGTCGCATTTGGAAAAAAGGAAAGTTTTGTTTCTCTAAAGGAGCTTACACTTCAATAGTTGTCATGGAAAGACTTCACGAATTGGGGTTCGAATTGATAGGCCGTACTACTAGATCCGGCCGGCAATTACTTTCTTCTATTTCCTAGGGTCAAAGATTCGCTTTGAGAACAGATTTTCAAATGAAGACGAGATCACATGCGATTTTGCAACTAGATGCCAACTACTATTGAAACATCACTACAAGGAGACTATGAGACAAAGAAATACTTTTTCTTTGTCTTATTTCATTCGCATTTTGGGGAATAAGTAGCTGCACTTGGCTCTTTACTTCTAAGAGGTACCCAGGAAACATATTACACACACCATTTACACACTGAAAGGTTCCTAAGGTTTGAACAAGGTCCCTAAGGCAGTCGCCACACAATAAAAACTTACGCGAAAGTGAATATTTAATGGCTCGGCACTTATCTAATGGATCCAAGCTGAGAAACTACGTTTCTTCTTTGATCTAGAAAGATACACTCATTAATCACAAATATTTAAAACCCACAAAATAACTTCTACAATGCAAGTCAATTACACACTTACATACACGAGAAAGAATTACATATCGTAAGTCCTGCATTGTTATAACCTCAACATAAGCTAGATTTACTTTTTTTCTTCTTTCGTAAATGCTCATCTCGAGCATAACAATTTCAAAGAAAATGCTCTTATATATAATGACATAAATAAAACAGGGTTAGAGTATCCTTTAATATCATGAATGGGCATTGTTAGGTGTAGAGGAAAATATTGTTGTTTATCTAGGTACCTAAGTGTAGGAACTCAAGTTAATGTAATATTGACATAAAACGAAAGAGTCGGAAAGAATTACTTCACATACAGGGCAAAATAATTCCTTTTTCACACTTTTATGAGCATGTACTGAAATAAATGTGCTAGTATTAGAACAAACAAAATTGTAGAAGTCCGGGTGTAACAGTTAAAAATGTTTACAGCAAATGTGGTCATCATCTTCATGCTTTTCCAAAAGTACTTTACATCTATAATCTAATCTATAATAATGCGAAACGTTCTACTGTTTTGAAAATTCCTAAAGAGCGTCCAATTTCCTCATGCGTATATTATATTCGATATTTATAGTTCCTCTAAGCTATGTACGAGCTTGGAATAAACTAATAACTTTAAGCAATCCTAAGTGATTCCAATCAAGTGATAGCGAATGCTAACCTATTGGATCCTCTCATCCTACCATTATACTTGTTATTTAGCAAATAACCAGAAGACATTAAATTAGTCTAATTCTTTCATATAAAACTCAGTATAAGCTCCTTAAATATAGAAGACCATGTATTTGTAGCGAGAATATAACTTAACTATTTGGCTTGTTTATCTAAATATAGCATTCCATACCGCATTCAATTAAATAAGTCTACTTTTTTACTAAAAAAATTAAAACATTTTGGTTTTGTGCCTCGATTGTTGAACTTATTCAAATCATACTTATTTTATACAAAATAGTTTGCAAAGTAGAGAGATCAGAATATCCGGCCTTCCTCAATCATCAAACTTGGAGCTTGTACCCTTTTCAATCTTGATTAATTACATTGTCAATTCCAGCGTGAAGCCTTGTTATTTGCGGATGATGTGAAAATACTTTAAAGGATTGATTCCCATTATAAAAGCAGACCCCAATTTTTTTATGATTACAGTATACTCGGTGTTGTGTTGGATTGTCTAGATGACATCAAAGATTTTGGAATTACTTTTGACTCAATTTCATACAGCATGTAAATGATATTGTGGCGGCTGTAACCTACTGATTTACACTACAGACACTGCAAACATTTTATAGATGTTGAGTGTCTCCGTCTACTCTATTTCTTCTTTCTCGGATCCAAGTTGAGGTATGGTTCAATCATAAGGTATCCTATTTATCATATTCTTCTAGTAGTAAAAAAGTTTTCAAAATACCGTATGTATGTGTTGTACGAAATGTATCTTGAAAGAGGGGAAACCAGTAGGCTACTTAATAATAGAACAGCTTGCATCTCGTGTTATTAGTTTTCTCATTTTAGGATATTGGTTAATTTTTGGCACACCTGTGGTTTACATCATGTCCTAGAAGATGTAACAAGTTTTAAGACGTTTTAATGGCAGAATAATTTATTCTCTTGTATTATCGGAATTTCGATAATTTGTTTGAGTGGTTAGATCGAACACAAATTTGTTTAAGTTGTACTCAATGACCTAGTAGGCGCTTGTAATAAACTAATCCTCGGAAATGAAGGTTTCCGACCTTTAACATTGATAATTTTTACTTTACTGCTAAAATCTCATAACACAATTCATTTTAATTTAACGCCCATTGACAAAGTCTACTAATTTCGAAAAGAAACAAACTATGCTTTTTGTTTCAAAAATTAAAATTTGTTAAATTGTGTAGAATATGCTGTAAACCACAGGTGTGTCAAAAATTATTCAAGAGGCCGAAGTTGAAAAACGATTAATACGAGACGAAGTTCTTACCATGCTATTTTCCATAAGGCGTCCATGAAAGATTGCGCAGCATAATAATAATAAATACTTTAATACCTAACAGTAGCCATTCATAGGCTGAATATAATTTCCTAAAACACGTGTAATACACCAAAAATAAAATACGACGATAGCGAAATGGAGAATTCCATTTAATTAACTATTACAGAAAAGAACGAATACATGTACACTGACATGCTCATTTGGGCATTCCAAGAAGTCTATTCAAAGGTACATTCCTATCTAGATCAGTTCTAGGAGCAATAAGGGAAAATATAGCTAAAAAGCGATTAAATAATCGCGGGTCGTGAAAATCAATACCATATAATAGATCAATTGAATAAATTACATTATTAACCAGTTTATAAATAAAACGAGGTGCGTGCGTTTCTCGACATCTAACTAAATATTTCCTAGAAAACTTTTCCAACAAGTAATTGTAATTTATTCCTATGGATGGATATACTTTCCTTGTATCCGTTCGATATGTAGGTGACAGATATAGTACGAATACCACATAATTGAAACATATTCTAACGTAAGCTAGCAACGAATGCAAAATATAAAGATTTTAATGTAACGTGGTCAGTAATGCTATTGGACGACCGCATAGTAAAATCTGGAATTATTGAAGCTTTGGAACACAGACTTATTTATGTACGGTATAAATGTAAGAGAAACATCATACAAAACATCGATATCCTTAAATGTGGTGACCCTTTCTATAATTATATTAACAATACGATATTCTACGAAATATGTATTAGATATACGTGTATAAGACACTGAACGGTATTTGCTAACATTAACCTTAAAAACATTCGAACGCATCTAGATTCTCCTGAAGAAAGTACAGAGTTAATCACAGCGAAAATCTGTATATCGTCAATGTATGCAAGTACATACGTCACACCGAAGAATGCGGGTCATTAATTAAAAAGAGTAGAGGGTTCACATTGCAACCCTGAAGTACTCCAAAAACCGAAATAAGTTCCTTCGAACAAAGTCCATTGAATTAAGCGAAATTAGTTCTATTACTCAAATATGAAAGCAAAAGCAAAAGATTACTATCTCTCTGAAGTAAAAATTATATGGAACGAAGTACAGGCTCCAACAGTAGGATTGAATGATTTTGAAAAGTTTGCTATGGTAATAATGTTTTTTTTGAAAATTGACATATTGTTGGAGGGTTTCGCGTTGTTAAGCAAGTTAACCTGGCAATCAACGGGTCTTTGTTGTAAACTCGTTTACTCGGACTCAGTACATCGTACAAACTTAGAGGAGTTCTCGTAATAAATTTAATTTGCCAGTGCACGTTGATGTCCCATCAAGAAATTCCATTATGAAATGGGCAAGAGATTTCAATGAAATAAGCAGTGCACGTTCAAGATTTCTCGACCGTACCTGTAATACAGTTTGTACACAAGAGAATATTAAATGGCTCAGAATTGCCGTTAAATGTAGTCCACAATGTTCTGTAATTCGGCACTCAAATTTCGGGGCGAAGTTGGCGACATTCAGGGACCGAATTCCATTGACAAATTTACTCGGCTCAATTTCTGCAAGCAATTTTCATTTTATGATGTTATCCTTAAAAACTGAAAATGTTATTACAAATTTCCAGAGTTGTGCTTTTAATTTTAGTAATAAATTGGTCCAAATATATTTTTTGTTTCTTCACAGGGGTCTATTCAGCATTAAACCCTATTGCCGGATCCTAATTTGATCGTTGTCAATTATGTATGTATTACCCTCCACTTCACAGTTAAAGATGTAAAAATAAATATCTTAAGGGTTCGCAATGAGCAGGTTACAAATAGAAAGAAAACAAGGGGTTAACTTTAAATATATACATATTGAATTAAAGATGAAATAAACAGTAAAATTACATTAATAAAGGCGTCCCGTGCAAAAAAAATTTCCACAAAATTATGGAAATTTAATTGGAGAAAGTTGTATGTACGACAAACGACTCAGATACCAATCATAAACATGCTAAAACAATAAAAATAATCATAAATTTAATTAGATACATCAAGCTTTGATGGCCTTTTTCTGTGCTTACAAAATGAGTAAACACACTCAATTAATAATTTCGACGGTTTTGGTTTTTTTTTATTATTCCTCTAAATAAAAGAACTTATTACTTTTCATAAATGAAAGCACACTACTGATAAAGCTCCCACATTAAAAAACGGTAAAAGTGAAGACTAAAATCCACAAACTGAACTCGAAAACGAGCATCGCAGTCTTTTAAAACCTTCCGTATCAATGTTAGCAATTTTTGATGGTCAATGATTTTCCTGAAATCACGAAATTAGCAGAGACAAGACAGACTCGTGTTTTGTCGACTCTCGGGGAAACCATTAGGCAACACGAACTCATGTCATCGCAAGTCTGTGTAGTCTCTACTAATTTCGTGAAGCGCAACTCATTTCTGCAGGCTTAGTGCATACATAGCGTCTACGGATGCAACTAGCGATCAACGTATTGATCGGGTATACGGCGTGCAAGATAGCATCCACTGGTCAATAACTCATACATTACTTAAATGTCTCTACGGACGTCTCTACGATATGGAAAACTATAAACAAATTGAATAGTAAGAATTGCCGAATTAGAAAATAAAAAAAAGAAACAAAACGATAATGAATAAATGAAGCAAGTGAAATATTGTTAGCCGTCACAACATCTCCCCTAACCGTAAATCGTATTTAATTAAAAAAGGAAAATTGCTTCTTAACATCAACTCAATATAAAAGGATGCTTCCTTTCTTTGTTTATGTGAAAAATCCTCTCTCTTCCACTACGGGAAGTGTATTTTTCCCCGTGAACCGCACACACTTGCACATTTCACATTTCCTCGTTATAGTCGTCTTTGCTCTTAGTAGTTTTCATTGATGTCATCTGCCTCCGTCGACGTCATTTACTTCCGTTTTGGGTGTGCAAGATGCAGTGGTAATGGAATTTTTAATAGGATTTTGTTTCTTTTTCTTTTGAGGGATCTAGGAAACGCAAGTGCGGTATGTGCCTGCAGGACGAAAGTTGGAAGACCACGGATAATGTGGTTAAATATAAAAATAAATATTTCTATTGAGCCATAAGGTTTTTCTATCCAATGAGCAAGGGTTCGATATAAGCTACAAGTTGTTTGTGAGACTGTCGGCTTTGGGCTTTTTTCTAATGGTTCAGTGCTACATAGTTGTTCTATTTCGACATTTGGTTCCTGTTGTAGAAGAGTCTTTGTAGCGATGCAACGATAACATAGCTAGGGTGTTCCACAGGCTCGCAAGTCTGCGAAACCGTTCAGGGTAACCCCGATTGCATATTAAATCACTCGGGGAACAATGTAGAATCCTATGAACCCACACATTAGCCCGCCCACATCCGTAAAGCATCCGATATATATTGTAATCAGGAATTCGCTGACTTTTTGATCTTGTCATCGAATAAATGAAGAGTTGAATAACCTGAATCATCAGTATCTCGCCCTGAGATTTTTCTTACTCATGTTACCAAAAGATTTTTTAACCCGGGAAACTTCTTCTTGGGTATACAGTCCACTTGAATCTAAGGGGTGTATAGGTTTCAGTTGTTTCATTTATTCATTATTGTTTTGTGTTCCTTTTTTGGGTTCTAATTCAGCAATTCTTAATATTCAATTTGTTCAAAAATTTCCAATATCCCGTATAAACATTATTAAGCAATGTATCAGTGATTGACTAGCAGACGCTACCTTGTGTTTTCGGCGCACCACGTATGCGCGATCAATACATTGATCAATGCTTTCACGGAAATCATTGACCATCAAAAATTGCTATCTTTAAATTAAAATTAACAGCAAATTTAAAAGCCCGTCATGCTTGAATTTTAATTTGATTTGTTCTTTATGTGATATTAATGATTCATCTTTCTGGAAAACTAATTAGCCCTCCGTGAAACCGTTAAGACAATTAGAAATATGTAGAATTACAGATACTGCATTTCCGTTTCTTATCTTGTATTTATATGTTTTAGTGATTTTTTTCTCATTTGGATGTAAACCTGTTGGAAATAAACCATTATCAATATTGTAAACTCAAGTGACACTGCTTGTTGATTATAATCTAAAATTTGTTCGTATCATTGGAGCAAGACCTCATTCTATAGGTCCCAAATGTAATATAATCTTGCAACAGAAATGAAAACTTGTTAAAACCATACCAAAGTTATATACGTAACGATATAGTGCTACTCATAACAGTCATAAATACCGGCATCTGAGAATTCTGTGCATACATGCGAATACGTAACTTCATTCGGCAGCCGTTCACGCTCGTGTTCTACTAGTGTCTACCGGGCAAAATATTTCCAATTGGTTTTATGGTCGCTTTTATTACCCACATTCATACGCCAAGCTATAATTAACAAGCGACAAATCTTACTACTACAATAAAAGCTTTCGACTTAATTACGTTACCCACAAAGTAATTAAATTTTCTCTAAATGGGTGTATCGTGCCGTTTATGTTCGATAAGCGTATATCTCCGAGGATAAAGGTAGAAACGTTTCTGATTGAAGTAAAGCAGAGCACATTATACGACAGCCTGGGACACGAATTTCGCGTTAGGAAGTTTTAGAGATCAATATAGTTGTAGAGCATAGTGACTTGTTGCTGCCGCCAACGTACAACCATTGATTTTTCGCAGCTCATTCTTATCTGTACGTTCTGCGTCACCTGCGAAATGCACTGGGACGGGAACAATTCCCCGGCTAAACTTTTCAGGAAAACAAATAACCTTGAATTTACTCCATACGTAGGCATACTTCTAAAAGTTTTGAAAGACAAATTCATTAAAAACACAGTTTAAATATTTTTCAACTCTTCGGAATTTCGCCGTGTGTTAAAAGCTTTAATATTTCGTATGGATAAACTCAATAATTTCACGGGGAAGGTATAGACACAGAGCTGCTTTTAGGTATAAAGGAGCTTTAGTATGCCTCCATAATAAATTCGAGACGATATTTATATAATCTGGGATCTTACTGAAGTTTCAAATCAAAATTCAACAAGTCGACATCGTATTTTCTCTTCACTTTGTAAACGTTAACTTTAAATTTAATTAGAAGGGGAGGTTATGCAGTTGAAAATAAATGAGAGTATAAGACGATCAGAAATTCGGCTTTAAAATTTGTTAGAAGCATGTTTAAATAACCAACCTAATTCCGGTAGTATGCAAAAAAATGTTTGTAATGGCTAAATTCCATTAGTTTGGCAATCTTATCTGATGCTTGTGGTTCAGTTAAAAGCTTTCCCTTCTAAAGCGTTCGATCAATTAGTTTTGGTCAGGACATTGAGAATTACCTAACCGCCAATGCAACCAACTTATACAGGCTGCAGCAATAGTACGTCCGCCTTTTACTAGTCCAGCTGTATGCTAGATAGCAATTTGATGTTTTGGTGATGTAATATAATGTTAATTGTGCATTTTTATTGAATATATTCAGATATACTGGTTGTTTTACAAAAACTGTGACACTAAAAAATTTACTTTCTTAAATGGAACAACCTGATTATTAAAACTACGCAACCACACTCCATTTATCCCCAGCCTGTGAACGTTGCCAGTTTTGTGGCTTTTGAATTCCCATATCTGTTAAAATATTGAAAAATCACATACTCCAAAGAAAATATTCCTACGTGCAATTGCTTTCAAATTAAGTAATAAAATTTGCTTGTATGGATTGGTTGAAATTGAGTGACAATGTCAATAAGTTGTCTTTATTAATGAATTTACAGGATGGTCAACAGGAAGTAAATGGTAATTGGTATAAGGAACACCTGAGCATTATGACTAAAAGTGATGCGGAATTACTTTCAAGTTAGGTTTCTCTGTGCCTATTTTTAGCAATTTCTTCAATAGTCCAGGGTAATCCAAATTTTGAAGTTGTTAATAAAGTTAATTTACTTAAAAGATTATCAAGTTAGCAGCTAATAAGAAATCAAACAAATGGCAAATTCTCAAAGCATAAAAGTGTACACTGAAGAGAGTTCGTTTTACATAAAAATGAACTACTCTACAGATGATAGCATATACATGATTTTCATGCTGGGCGAAGAGGACCCTTTTTTTAGCCAGCAAAATTCACAGTAAATTATATCTAGACGGGAGACACCCAGATAAAAGAATTTCTTTAAACCTAACGACAAGATTTATAGAAACGGGAAATCTCGTTTACAAGAAATGCGAAAGAACAAGAAGAGTAAGAAATGAAAAAGATAAGTTAAACGTTCTGTTAGCAGTTACTGAAGATCCAAACACAAGCCAGAGAAATATAAGTAAGAATGCAAGTGCAAGTGGACGATCTGTTCTACGAATGCTATTTGTATAAATAACTTACAAAAAAAATCCTTATTTTACACGAACTGTTCACAAAAATGGATCGCTAAATAAACATAACTATTATTATGTAGAGAAAAATCTTATTCGGATAAGTGGATCAGCAACGTTGGTAGCGTGTTAACGTTTGGGGAGCCATAATAGGCGAGTATGTTACAGGATCTAATTTTTTTTTTATAATTTAAATGTGTCTATGTACGCGGAGTTCTTACAAAATGAACGGCCACGAATCGCTAAAAATAGGTATAACAAAACCCAATATGGATTGATGTATGAATGTAATTATGCATCATTTCAAGTCAATATATAGGATACTCCATTTATCTAAATCGAGAAAAATCATTTTGAAGTCCATATTTTCCTAATGACCAACCTGTACATTCTAATCCTTCGAAGCACGTTTATCAGGAGAAGTCCATTATTTTGATGGTGCATTCGTCTCTAGAGTACAGTTGTCTATCCATATGGAATCCATATTTCATCTACAATGATATAATGAATTTGCCAAACAATTATTTGTCAACAGTAAATAAACGTGGTACTCATCTTGGGCTTAGCTTTTCCATATTGAAATGTTGTGCACCCTTTTGATTGAGATGTTTAGGGTATTGGGTATTTTGGGTATTTTCACTCAACGGTCACTCTTTACAATGGCATGAGCTTCCTCAATCATCCCCGCAGTAGTTGCTGTTGTGGAAGGCGTCGGACATTCAGAATCATCTGTATTTATGTGATACCTTTTCAGTGCAGTGGAGCAAATCAACACACAAAGTTCTTTTTTTTTCATTTTTACTACAAAATTACGAATTGCTTACTTTAAACGAGTATAAGACGTATACTAACTCACAGATTTTCGCGAAACTTTGACACTAGACTTCTAACAGATAGCTGAAGTCGACAGTGTATTCACCATGGTAAAAGTGTTGCCAACCTCTGATGCCTCGTATGTAGGTATGAATTGTAGCGATATATCAAATTAAATATTTGGTATATCACTACACACATTTGTGGTTATAGTCTTACGTTGACCAAAAGTAATAGAATACAACGCAGTAAAACAAAATTGTAACATAAATCTATTTACTTTTCTACCAAAATTTTTCGAATGCAATTCTATTCATTAGGGAGTAAAATGCGAAGAACAGAATGTTAGCAACATTGGTTCTAAATGGAAAAATCATAAACGTAATTATAATATATAAGAAATTCTATTTAAAATAACAAAGTGGGTGTCTGGTTCGCTTCCTATCGATCATATATATATAATCGATAAAGCCTTTTTAACAGTAAGGTGTAAGGCTGCTTCACTGCTCTTCACTGATGCACAAATCTTGCCCAGTTTTTCCTCTCCCTCGCCAACATTTTTCCACTCCCGTATTTCACTCCTCCCTCCTCCAAACATTTCGTCACCACGTCGTCCCACTTCTTTCTTGGTCTCCCTCTTATCCTCTTCTTTTGCGATCCTGTTTGCCATATTTGTGTTGCTTGTCTCTGTTCCCCCATTCTGATCAAATGCCCGAACCACTTTAAATGTTGTTTTTCTATACTCTTTAGGATCGGTTCCACTCTTAATTCCGCCTATCGATCATATACGAAATTAAAATATACTAATATGGCACATTATGTTATCAGAAATGTTGAGTTCCTACTATATACATAATACGCACAATCTACCAATTCTAAAAGGCGGATGAAATATATTAATCTTGTCTTTTGTATTAATTGATATAATTAAGTACGAATTAAAATTATATTCGACATTCGTTTCTGGTATAGAAAGAAGGTCTTTTTCGTTCTTATCTGTCGCAACAATTTCTAATCTAAAATTAATCGCTTTATGGTAATATATAGGTCATTTAATTGATTTTGTAATATAATTTCTCAACAAATCGTCTTGAGCTCCTTAGGGAGCCATAAGCCGCCTCTTTAACTTCACCCAGAGGGATTTAAAAACCAGCAATCCAATATTCTTTAATATCTACTTAAATTTATCGCAATTTATCAAGTAGATATATTTTTATTTCCTTTTCCAATATCTGTAAAATGGAATACCTTCGATCTAATCCTGATCTGGATTAATGTTCTTAATAACCGCTTCGTTTCAGAAAATCTTTAACCGACAGAATTATTCTACAAAACGTTGTTTCAATTTTTTTTTAATTTAAAAGTTTTCACTATGAAATTCCTCATTTTCGAGAAGATAATTCGCATAATTTTTCGGTTTTGACAAATACTACCGTTACAAAGAAAAATCTTCAATTGGATCATTATATACAAGCTGCTTCTAAAATAGAAATAAAAATAAAACCTACAAAAGACCTATTCACGCGTTCGAAATTAATAAAGGAATTTAGCTGTAATATGAAAATTAGTACAATGCAAATTACCGGGATACTTTTACTTTATACACGTTAGACTGGAGAAATCAGGAGAGGCTGCTCCGCATAGTTTGGCGAAGAGATTCGAAAAGAGCCTACATCAAAAGGAAATTGCTCTTGCAGTATTCGTCCATCGATACCCTCAAGAAGAAGAATAGTTCATACCCAAATGTTTGACAAGAGTATCATAATGAGAACTACTAGAGGATGCCCTCAAATGGAAGTACTGTCACCACTGTTATGAAGCTTGATCGTGAACGACCTCATTAGGTCTTTAAATGACCAAGGAATACGGATTCACTGATGATATTGTTATTGTATCCAAAAGGAAATTTCGTGGGCTAGTAATAAGCATTATCCGTAATGCGCTGCGAAAAATGGGAAAACGGTATCTTAAAGAAGCGCTCTCGGCTAATCCACAAAAACAAAATTAATCAAGCAAGTGAAGTGTCTGGGTGTTAGTCTTGATACAAAACTGAATTGAAGTAATCGCTTAAAATAACTGACAAGGCTACACAACTGTTCTCGTTCTCGTTGTAGAAGGGTTGTTGGTTACACCTACGGATTTAGACCATCATGTAGACTACAGTCATGAGGTCAACGATTACCTACGGAGTAGTGATCTAGTGGGAAAGAATAAGAGTGTTCTCAGCAGTGAGATTTCTCGCGACTGTCCGGTAGCAAGCACTGCTGGAAATCTCTGAATAGCACAGAAACCGCTTCGTTGGAGGCCATACTGGATCTGCTCCCGCTGGAGTTTTATATAAAGGCGGAGGCTATAACTGCGATCCCTAGATTGAAAGCCAACAGTTTGTGGCAACGCTCGACGACACACTGATATTGCGACGACCATGTTGGATAAGCCTTTCTTACAAATGTCCACGGACAGTATGGCAGCTGAAATTATTTTATTGACAAATTAAAAATTCCAATACGAATAGAGACCAGGCATAGAGTAATGGAGTACGGACTGATCGCAATCCATTCGAGGCACAGAAGCTGGCATTTATGGACTCAGCCTTAAACAGAGGATATTCTTAAACATGCGACAGCACGCAACAGTTTTCCAGGCAAAACTATGCGCAGTCTCTAGAAGGAAGATCTGACCGTGGTTGCATGAAGAAGATGTAAATATATGAATAGATAAAGTTTTCTAAACACATAATTCGACGCACTAAAAACAAAATCAAGACCATTACCGGGTCGGTGAATGGACACTGGCTCCTGAAAAACGTCTATTGAACATAGGTGGAGTAAGCGAACCTTGGCGTAAAAGATGCGAATTACAAGAGAAAACAAGTATGCATGAAACTTGCACATGTGAGGAACTAAAGGTACTTCGAAAGTACTCAAATATCCACTGGGCAAGATAATGGCATTTATAAAAGACACTAAGTTGCTTGCGCAGAAATAGATCATTAAGGTCAAATGTCCAAACAGTATGGATGAATGAACACATCAAACTTTTTACACCATCACGGCCTCGCTTCAATATTTTTTGCATTTCTTTTTAAATTCACACGTCCTAATTATTGTAGAAACTGCTAATAAACACACCATATAACGTTTCTGTATACTTCCATGCGTTACAAAAGAAATTATTTTTATCAACAGATAAATTAAGCTACGTCACGACAAAGCAAAACATTCTTGTCAGTTATCAAAGAGGTGTATATTGCACTAATTTCGCAATTACTAGATATTTATACCTTCGTTATATTGCAATGAATATGGTTAGAGTCAAGCAAAAATTTGGTTTCACACATATACTTCTACAATTAAAACAGATTGAATTCCGATTGCAAGTACCACAATGTGAATGAAACGCCGCGTGACGCAAACCATTGAGTTGACCTACTGTCTATTGATTATCAGTTCGGCAAACTGTCCTCTCTCCCTAATTGTGCAACACTAACACCTTAAGCAAATGTATTATATTCACATACCTTTTAGTTCACAGTAATTACTATATAAACAGAAATATACCTTTGAGTGATATCATAATAAAATAAGAATTTTGATATTTTAATATTAATTCATGGCTCAAACGTTGTCTATATTACCAATTTAAACTTTATTTATCTTTGAAGCAGAGTACTAAGATTTATTTTGATATTGTTCGTGACATAACTTAAAATAGTGCGTGCGAGTATTCAGAAGTGCGAATAAGCTGAATCGGGTTGAAATATTTCAGATGTGGGCTTTTTTTAAAAATAAGATAGGCCCGTTCGCCAACCCCTGCAGAATTTAATAGAATATCGTTATCTAAGAAGTTGAATACGTATATTATGTGAAGAAGATTTAGCTACATTTTCCCATTTGATGTTTCCTCATAGATCCCAAGCGTCCTATGGGAGAATTTTCCAGAATACTCATCCTACTTGCCTTGCTTTATTTCGTCTGGGATTTTTTACTGCTCAATAATACTTCCCTTTTCTGTTAAAGATTCCAGAATTGGTAAATTTTGGTTCATCTGGCCAAATAATTTTGTTTAAAAAAGTATTCGTCATCTTCTAATCTTCCCTCTAACTAGTTGCAGTACTCCATTTGTCTTAAATTATCAACAGGGTGTGACTAACAAGAATGGTTGCGTGGTTTAAGCTTATTGCGGTGTAAACTTCTCCATACTCACGTCTGGAGCAAATTTAATTCTGAGGCCACTTCGCGTGTAGATGTTAATGGATTTCTTTATCAAGAAAATAACAAATTTACATAAACTTTGCAAAAAAAAACGTTTTACTTACCATTTGTAAAATATCTCGTCGATTTTCATTCAAACTCCATTCTCGATAAAGTTTCTACCAAGACCTAGAAAAATGATAAGTAGTGGCTGTTGTCGTTCTGGATACAATTGTACTGGCCATTGTTATATTTCGGTCGTTCAATAAAAATTACGTGTGTCGTTTCTTTTCGTTGGTGTGGGACATTTTTCTATTAGCAGCAGACGATAATTGAAATTATAAATAATATAATAACCACTAGCGTAGATACAAGCGACACATAACGGAAGAGTTTTCGAACCATGTTTTGTTACATCCATTGGAAACGAAGGCATTAAAAAGCCGCGAGATAATAAAATATGAAACCGATTTTAAGATTTTATATTTTATTTATATAGGACTGTAGTAGTCGACAGCAGTTTCACATATGTATAATTTTTGTTTTATAAATAAATAAATAATTACTACTATTATACTTCTAACCCTCGTATGTTTGCAAAATTAAATTAAGTGTAATGTTGGGCTTCAAACTCAAGTTTCCAGAAGAACGTAAACATTCCGCGGTGCTAATAAAAAAATCTGTCAATAAATATGATGGATATAGGTAAATCTCTCAGATACTTGAACTGAGCAAATATGACAGAACAGTCAACGTAAATATGACAACTTATAAGCATTTGCCAGACTCTAAATATTTCGGGAAAAAGAAAAAAAAAACAAATTTTATGGAAAAAAAAACACTTTATTGTTTCTCAAAATATTCGCCCTTAAGTTTTAAGCTGTCGAAACATCTATTCCAATCTAAAGTGGGCATCTCAGAAACATGCGATTTAAATGTTTCAACGGCTCCTTTCGGTGTCGAAAACCGCTCACCACGCAATTTGTTTTTGACGAAAGGGAACGGGAAGTCATTAGGTGATAAGTCAGGATAATACAAACAATGAGTCATGAATTCAATATTATTCTCCTTTAAATATACTGTGTAAGAACTAGCGTTGTCGTGGTGAAGGATGATGCGCCGATGTCTGCTGTTTTTCCTGATTTCATTGAAGACTTGAGGCAAACAAATTATTGTATACCAATCAACGTTTACTGTTTTTCGATCCTCAAGCGCAACGGTAGAACGGGCCCAATTTTACGGAAGAAAAAAGCAATCATCCTTTTTTTTTAAACGCTTCGTGAACGAACAACTTTTGTTAGTTTTGGTTCACTTTAAAACACTCAAACAATGGATTGTTGTTTTATTTCTGGTTCGTATGAATATATCCAGGTTTCATCACCTGTTACTATGCTGTATACGTTGGCAAAAATATTTTTGAAGCATTTTTTTGCATTAACTCACACGAGCTGTTTTTTGAGCTTTGATTAATCTGTGTGGAATCCAACGACTGCAAAATTTCCTCACTACTACATGCTCATGCAAAATCATGTAAAAGAAATATCAAGCAAGGCAATGTATATCGATTCGCGTTTGAGAGAAGACACATTTCAATGTGTGGTATATTTAAAAAAAATTAAGTATTGTACTGTTAAAAAGTTGCTTCAAATCCAAGCTAAATTCAGACTGGGTTATTTGAAAAAACGCTGGTTTTTTTGCATGAAGCACTAGCCTAAGGTGGGTGCATAAACCATTTTCATCGTTTCATCCTTCGTAAACATTGTTTGCTACTTACTGATTTAAGCTGCCAGGTGATACACCCGAATCTACGACGGAAAAATGTCTTTGAAGTAGAAAAAGAAAACCAGTGTTACAGCATTACAATATTACCTTTTCACTACAATAATTAATTGCATTCCTGTTCCTACGAATCTATCCGAAAAGACAACTTCTGATAAATCTCATCAGCTACCGGTAGCATTGACTCCATTTTTTGTATTTCATCAAGATTTTGTTGCGATTAGCATTTATACTTTGTTTTTGGCAGAACACAGCTAATTATATATTCCTCTCATTAAACAAACATTTCGGCATGGAAGCGCAATCCGTGTTCAACTGCCATGCCCTTCTTACTACAACCCGAGGTAATTCGCCTGTTTTGCCTTGCTAATTTTCTCACGATCTCATGAGATATACGGAATTATGCACAAATCCCAAATCTTATTGCATATTCCCAGGAAGTTAAAGGAATTGATAACAATGTGGATCATCAGTGTTCAAGTACACATGTCGAAATTAGTTGTACTTCCGCAAGAACTTAGAGAAAGTTGGAAATGTAATCTAAATCGACTAATCATATTACTTTATGTGCTTGGTATTATTTGCAAGTAGGACACTAATTTTCACACAAACAGTTTGCATGTATTTGTTATGTAATCGTTTCACTTTCGACAAAATTTGCAGCATAATCTGATTTTATTTTGTTGTTTTTGTGATTTGTTACATCTTCAAAGTGAATTGAATAATATGTTTATTATTAGGACTCGATAAACTTGCAACTGTAATTATAAAACAGGCCAATTCTTGTTCTGCAAAATACGAATGTGATGACCTCCTCATTCGATGAAATTCTCTGTCTTCCCAAAGAAACTTTGGGCCCGAGAGACAGAAAAAAATCGTTGGGGCTAGATCCTGTGAATAGAGTGAGTGGTCTATCGCAGCCCATAATTGCGAGTATGTCGTGTCTTCAGGAATACTCTGGTGTATCCAAGTTTAGTCTACAGTTATTAATCGACGCCAAAACTCCGATTTATTTCGCTTAAACAGCATTTCTGGTCCTGAGCGAGCAAGTGCGGTACCCAGCACGTAGTTAGCTTTATCATGCCCAAATCTTTAGTCAGTACATGACAAGCGTCTCGATTTCCGATGTTATCAGTAGCGGTTGCACGTTTTAGCCCTTCCCCACGTTCATCGACAACCAAGTTGCTACGATAAACATTTAAATTGAACTGCCAAGAATATCACCGCGGTAAATAATTGTGTATAGTCCTCGTAAACAGCATCCATCTCGACTTTAATTTACATAAATGTATTGCTTTTCAAATGCAAGAATTCAAGGTAAGCACCATATTTATTTCATTTTTACAAAAACAACTCAGCGTTCAACATGGTTGAGTATTAAAACTGCCTTTCAATGCATGTTGAAAGAATATTTTTGACGAATAAGTTCTTTGTGCTGAGGCTTCAAACTTTTCAGACTACCCTCGTGTGACATCTATTACTTCTACCCAAACCCATGACAAAACATCTTTTCTAAAAATATTACTTCTAGGATATTATTTTGTATATTCGTTGTTTACCCTTCATAAGACGCAATTGTTCCCTTTGTGGCATATTCTCAACAATCCATGAATTTTGTACTACCAAGCCTAAAATAGTAGAAAGTATATTCTGAACTTATACGAGGACGGTTTAAAAAATCCTTAGAAAATCTAAGAGATGGTACTCATAGTATCGAATGGTTTGTTTCTAGTAAGAATCATTAGTCACTAGACAGCTGTCAAAGTCTCAGTTATGTTCGTCACACTGCTTACAATTGGGTAAATGAATTTAAACGTGGCCGTACGTACACAAAATATGAACATCGTTCTGAACGTTTAGTGGAAGTGCTACCCACGAAATGATTGACAAAATTCACGATATGGTTTTAAATGATATTCGAATCAAAGTGCGCGTAACAATTGAGTCCACAGGCATATCGCAAGGTACAGTGTTGTCGATTTTGCACGAAAAATTGTGTGTGAAAAAAAATCTCGGCAAAATGTGTGCCACGTTTGCTTTCAGTGCAGAATAAACGCAATCGTGTGGTCGACTCTAAGGCTGTTTTAACGCTTTTTCGTCGCAATCTTGATAAGTTTCTCCGTCGATACATAACTAGAGATAAAGCATGGATACACTACTACAAAGGAACGGTTAAAACAGTGGGTTTTTGAAAGCGAACGGGCTCCGAAGAAGGCGAAGACGGTGAAATCGATCGGCAAGGTGGTCTTTTGGGATGCTTATGGAATCATCTACACCGACTACTACTTGGAAAAAGGACATGCAATAACTGGAAAGGATTATGCGTCGTTATTGGACAGGTTTAGTGAAGAAATCTAGAGAAATTGTCCTTATTAGAAAAAGAAATAGATCCTCTTCCATCAAGACAAAATTATGGAATTAAAGTTGGAATTAGTACAACGTCCACCGGATTCACCGGATTTGGCCCCAGTGACCTATTTTTATATCTAAATGTGAGTAAACGGCTCGACGGACAACGGTTCACGTCGAACGAGAAAGTCATCGCTTAAACAGATGCCTATTTTGAGGGCATTCTGAATCCCACTTTATGAAAGGATTAAAAAAGCCGGAGAAACACTTGGAAAAGTGTTATAGAATTAAATGGAAATTATGTTAAAAAATAAATAAAAATCTACAGAAAATACTTTATTTTTCTTTCTTTTTCTAAGGACTTATTGAACTATCCTCGTACCATCTTTACGCAGCAATGGTGGGCTGCATTAGCGACAAATAACATTATTAAACTTACTTAAAATTACAATAGAAATATACTAAAAATATGTCAAAATTATTTCTTTTAAATACATGTATATCTGTGTATAAACGAGAATAATATGAAATTATATCTCCTGGAATAGTGGCGCCACTGTACTCGTAAGGAATATAATGAGGTGGTATAGCTCATTGCGTAGATTATGTAGATAATATTCATACTCTATCAATTTACAGATAGCTATTTTAATAATCAGATTATGTCAAATATTGATTGGATTGGATGCACAGGAACAATAAGATTTTATTTGTAATAATTTGTAGCAAGAAAAAGAGCTTAAAGCAAGAATTTCTTAAAAAATTCTAATTATTACTTCGTTATACATCGCAGCAAATATGAAATGTGAAATACTTATTGTTTATTACAAAATTATTTAAAAAACCTACGAATACGTCAATACTCTTTATTGTAAAACTTAAATAACTACCTGTAGAAGTTGTTTTCTCTATCCCAACATCTCTATATTTCCTTCTCCGTATGAACTGTCGTCTATTCCAGGTATATGTAGTTATTATTTTAACATCTAGCCAACATAATTTTGCGTTTACAATTGAAGAAACACTTTCTTCAACATGTCGAGTATAATAACTTCTGGATATGCCCCAAATATGTTCTATCCGATTATACAATGAAGGAAGACGCTGGACTTTAACAATATTTCTCTACAAGTTGGCCTATTTCATATACTGGTACGGATTTATTTCTACAAAATTGTGAGCAACGACTAAGTACACCAAGTAGTCTCACGTAGTAGAGCGCCCAAGAATTTCAGAGCGATCTGCAATGATACAAAATACATATTTACTGAACACTACATTAATATATTTCAATACATAGCAGCAATCGGTGAAATTGTCAATTCTCACAACAGACTTCTTCCTATTACGTTTCCGCCTTAAAACATATATAACTGGAAGTGCCTTCTCCAATCTAAATACACACAAAGTTCGAAGACGTTAGGATCAAAAGGAAAAGACCGATATTTGTCTGACAAGTAATTGTTGTTTTACTCATACATATCTATACCCATTATATTTTTCTTTATATTACATTGTTAACTGCATCATAATTTTAAAAACAAATTTTCTTAAATTTGAAGTTAAAATGAATAAATATTCCATTTGTCGATAATTTAATTTCTCACTCCTGCATAAACGTTTTAAACAGATTTACATTAAAACATTTGTATGCACTGCCTCTTATTTCTTCAGATATTACCTACTTGAAATCAATATCTTTTAAGCACCTGGCACATTATATTCTACAGATCTTATGACGGGACTTGAATTTAAAATTCCGCGGAGTAAACTGCTTGTTCATACTTGACACAGAATATATATCTTTCTTTGTCGATCCTAGTGGCTGTGAAGGTTCTAAGGTTTTCGGTTCCTTTCGCTAAGATGTTTCCTCTTTCAAACATCAGAAGTAATCCTACCGACAGCAGCAATACTTATACACAGTGCTGTTGATCCTCATGAAATATTAGCTCTCCGGCAGTATTTAAATGTAAGTCTCACGCTCTGCTTTGGCAACACGAGGTACAATTTGCAGTTTACATCGACCACAAAACGCTTTCGGCATAACGAGTTAGGAAACTGTTTTAGCACATTTCAAAAGCTGCGAAAACTAATAACAATTAGAGCTGCCGAATTCATCCGATTATAACTGTAAGTTTGGCAGTCGTATACATGCACATAATATCACGCGTTTGTGGATTGAATTGCCGTATCTACCGACAAACAGATAATTTAATGATGTAAGCGAAGCGAATATTCTCATTAATATTATTGTTAATATTATTATTATTAACAGTCAGTGAAGCATAAGATATAGAAATGTCAGCGCTTCTGAAACGCTTACCTTATTTTCAACTGTTATTGTGTACAACGAATTGAACGAAGATTGGTGAAAAGCCTACAGCATTAGAAATGTTTCCAAATTTGTCACGTTGTACGATGTTCGCCGTGCTGAGAAAATGTTTTTCTACGCAGAGCAAAAGCGTTCGACATCTACCGATGTAATACACACATAATTAAAATAATATTTGAAAAAACCCAGATACATCATGACAAATTTGTTTTAATTTGGCATAATCAAAATCTGTTTCGCTTTTGAACTTTTCTATAACACTAACATTTTCTATGTCATTTGCAGCACATAGCAGTAAGTGTTCGTAATAATAATAATAATTCGTTTACTATTTGCAGTGACTCCACTAGTGACAACGCGGTATTCTCTAATTTAATTATTTCTTAAATAATCCAGCACAATCATCGTACGAATAGTTTTTAGAACTGTTTCAATGGAAATATCTTTAAACTTTCCCTATTAGCTGCAGCTTCATCAAAATTGAATTGTAGAACCGCGAATTTTATTTTGTTTATGTCGGAAATATTTAGAATAATGAAATGCCGCCTTTAGGCATGTTCCTCAAAGTGTAAGGATTCGGCAATACCGGAACAGTGTTTGTCAAATGCTCGAAGACGTTCGAAAGATTTGAGAAAAGTGTTTTTCGTTTTTGCCATTAATGCATCCACCCCCGGGGTAACATTGTCGAATATTTCCTGCCAGAAGATGTAAATCATGAACTTTGCAAGTCACATGTAAAAGTTTTTCATACTTTTCATTACGAAAATGGCCCACACAACGTATTGTTGCGCACCTTGGGTTATGAACATCCACAGTTGACTGGTTGAGAGTACAAATGTTTGTATAGCGTATCCAGCACCACCCTCCTAATCGCCTCGCCAGCACACTTTTGTAATTTTTTGCTAGCTAATAAGATTGGAAATATCGATTTAACAAAATCTAGTACATGCTCTGTAACATTCATGGTAGAATTTCTTTTTCGATCTATCGTCTCATCAATACGTAACCATACTTGTTTCTTCTTTGGTAGCAGACAATTCTGTAATGTTATCCTCGATGGTAGATCCCACTAGGGATTGTATGTATGCCGTTAATTAATATGTACAATCCTATTATCTACGTCGGGGGAACTGGGAAGTCGCTCTTATAATCCGACAAATTTGCCAGCTCTAATAATAATAGACTCTATTGGAACCAACAGTAACAAAACCCAAAAATGGTGCAAAACCTTAACATCTCTTCCAATATAGACGAAGTTCATCAAAGTTGCTTTTCCACTGAACCCTAATTACGCGGCAACGCAAAAAATTGCATCAGCCATTAACCACAAATGCCACAAATAACCTAAATGACGGATAATGTAATCATGTGTAAATAAGACGCAATCTATCAATGCAGCGCGTAGGGTAGACGGCTGCACTACCCAATCTGTGGCTGGTTACAGTCAGAGTAACGGGTACGGCATGCGCATATATACATACGGGAGAGAGGTACTGTTTTGTTGGGCCGACCATATTCTGGCTGGTTGGGGATTAATCCTAATGGCGAATGTCCTTGCTCGGACTCGAAGGCCTGGAGCCGTCGTGGTTTGACTCAATCCCAGGTTTTCTGGGTAAGGAACACCTTGCAAGCACGATTTGTGCAGGCTTTTGACCCGGTCATTCCCGTTGTATGGACTTATATCGCGGGCGGACCGATTTTACCTCACGGTCGATTCCGTTTCCATCGCTGGTCGATAGTTGTCACACTTGGCGATGTAGGCTGCGACAGGCCGATAGTTGTCGCCTCCAGCAGGCAAGATGAGAGGTAGGCTCCAAGATGGGGAGCATGGGCAAAGGGGGGCCAATCGGGGCGGTCAGTCGGTCTCTCTGTAGTGAGTGGTCGGTGCTATTCACATTTAACCTTGCGTTTATAGTTGTCTTTGTTGCGTTATGTTATACGTTTTGAATGTTCTGTCAATGACGTGTACCGCTTGCTAGCGTAACAATGGTATGATAGTAATATACAGCTAAAAATTTAAGTATGTCAGTGTTAATATTACGTTGTATTCGTTAAAGGACAGGTATTGGCAGTATCGAGGGTTCTAACAGTCGAAATTAGTAAAAACCATATTTCTTCCAACTTTTAACCATGCAATATTAACCGTTATAATATATCATTTTTATACAAATAACAATAAAATTGTTTAGTTTCTCAGCAGATGTAAAAGGATTATGAAATCACGCGAAGCCCAAGAAGAATAAAATATTGTAGACATCTTGTAATATTCTGCACGGGCAGAATACATCTTCATATTTTGTCGTTGTAATCGTATTCCATCATGCCAAATTCCAATTCAACTCGCAATACCCTAGGGTAATCTGGAGATTCGCAGATGTTGCCAACCACGCTGATGTAGCTTTAAAATATTAATGATTTTTATTTTGGTCAATTTAAAAGTGATATTCGCCACAGGAATAAATAAACGCTTTGCATTTGATGGATAATTTGGCTTCCGCAGTGTTCAGCTAGACACCATTAATGGATGGTGAAAAATGGGAATTAACAAATTAACTAACTTAAGATCTATTAATAATATTACATAATACCATACTCTTCGTAAATTGTTTTCTGAGCAGCACGATATGGTTTTACAATAAAATAAAATACAAACTACTTCAGGTGCATTCAAACTTTTTGTACTATCCATTTTAGCACGGATTTAAATATTCACCTCGATTTCGTGCACACGAGCGAATTTGATGAATTCAAT
Source organism: Oryctes borbonicus (assembly GCA_902654985.2). Classification (NCBI taxonomy): domain Eukaryota; kingdom Metazoa; phylum Arthropoda; class Insecta; order Coleoptera; family Scarabaeidae; genus Oryctes; species Oryctes borbonicus. The sequence goes on from LR736888.1 coordinate 4,268,182, forward strand.
TTTCAATGACTTTGTAGAGTAACTCGCTCGATATTTAATGTTAATGATTCAAGGGTTCGCGGCCTATTTGTTCATTTAGCAGTCACTTTTCCTGAAATTATTCCTTCACCTAACTGTTTCTACAATATGTCGATAGTGGTATTAACAGTGCACCGTCCTGTTGAGACCACATGCTCTTAAAATCAATTTCACCTAAATTTGATCACAAAAATCTGTCGATCTCACTCACAAGTAACTGTAACTACATCTCCTATTTCGTTTTGGAATAAAATGGCCTAATGATGCCACCATGCCATAAACCACCACACCATACCTTTGGCGGATGCAAGGGCTTCTTGTTTGTTATCGATCCATTTAACCGAAAATGAGCTTTATCTAAGAAAATAAGTTTTTGTCTAAAATTATGCTCTATCGTCCAAGTAGCAAATGCTTCAATACCGGGGCCGACACAATCTTTTACAAGTATAAACTCAAGTTTAAGTCAAAATAAGCTAAGTTGTCGTTCTTCTAAGCCCTAATTCTTGAGCACGACGAGGAATCGATAAATTTGGAACTTCTGCAACACTTTCCCTTGCAGCACCAATGATTCGTCGAATAGCAAGCGCAAAGGGGCGATTATGTTATTATCGTTTGATGTTCGTTCACTTTTCCCTGGTACATCCCAGACAACATAGAATGTTTGGTCGAGTACCTAACTCAAAATTCGAGACCATTAAATTTACAGAAAATGGAGTAACTAACTTCTATTCTTAGAAAGTTTAGTAATTGGGAATAGCAAAAAATTGCAAATAAGAATGTATAAAAATGACAGTTTCGAATCACTACGGGCAATATAAGGTAGTTGCTTTCAGCCTCCAATCGAATCCTTGGAGATTCTACGTCGGCAAATTACTCAAAGACAATGTTCGCTTAATTCCTAGCTAATGTTTACACCTATATTTCAGGTTCTATTCGATGCATGAATTCGTTGTTTATCGTAATAAAATTTATCTTTATATCTTAATAAATGGCTCCACAACGCTGAGTAAATAAGTTTTATCTAAAAACATATATTGCAGATATTTATCTTCAATTTTATTTTAAATTGGAGCTACATCATTTTAGTAATATTTTTTAAATGCTTAATCGATAATTTTTGAACAATTTAATTATACAAAGAAACGTTACGTGCTTAATTTATAATTACATAGTTTTATTATTGATAAGTCAATACTTGTAGGATGATGTGTTCTGTTAATACATCATGGTATTCGTTTACCGTGTTAAGCAGTCCAAGAACTGCTCGAGAGATGGCTTGGGTAACAGTACCCGCTTTATGTCGCTGCTAAAAAGCACTCTCGGAACCACGCTGATGACATGGAATAGGCAGAAACGAGTCATTCTAGCATTATTTTTTGGTTAAATAAATGTCTATATAAGCGCTTTCGACAGATTAGGTGAAATACCTTAATTCTCTTGAATATATATTAGCAAAATATATGTCCGTGCAATTCATTAGTTAAATTTATAATTCAAATACGTTAGTAATACGAATAAAATCCATTCTGGAAGCTTGCCATTTAAATAACGCATACTATCGTTATCGCTTTTATGTCAAATGTTCGTATTTAATTAAATGTTACCGTCAACTTCTCCGCACTCTCGTCCGTAATCGTCATAATGAGGCAACAAGCTAATTAACTAGTTTCGATTAAATTCAAAACGGTTTTAGAGCATAATCAAAATCTCTGCCTGTGTGAGATCGTTAAGTGAATTTCCATGTTAACTGGCCTGTTAAGCTCGTCCATGACGTTAGGTTGTCTATACGGAAAATTTAATTACAATAAAGTTACTCCGGAATTGACGTTGATTTTGAAAGGGACTTCTGTTTAGTTAATATTTCGAACACTACCTACGTAGTAGTATTGTTATCCGTAAGTTTCAATACATTTTCTTTGAAATTTGGAGACAAGATCATGATCATTCATCAGTTTAATTTAAATTAGTTTGAATTTATGCTATATAAGACAATGGCACATTAAATGAATTTATATCTTGTAATATTTGGCAAAAACTAATTGGTATTTAAACTACTACCACTGCTAGTACAGACTGCAAACTAAATGGTGCTATGCCTAGTCTGTTGTCTTACTTATGCCTACCCTAATTAATATTTACGTAATACATTATTGGTACTTGCATACAAAGTCGCATAACAATCACAAATGTATAACTTGTCATTATCATTAACAACAAGAATGATATTCAGTACCGGTACTGGTATAATGTTTAAAGTATTGATAAATTAGAAAGGCAAAAGGTTATTATTTTCTTTATTACCTTTTTGCCTTTCTAATTTATGGAGTCAGTTGACGGTAATACTTTTTAATAGTTACGTAGTATTCCGTTACTTCTGAAAAAAACTAGTATTTATATAATACTTTTTTATATAAAAATTCAAAATATCCCAATAATCAATATGCAGTGTCCCATTTTTCCGGAATTGTTGAATAGTGCCTAGTACGTAAATGGTAGGTCAAAATTTTCAGATAATGTAATAGATATCATGAAGTATCTTTCAAAAATATCTTCACAAATACAAGGTAATCGATAACTAGCGATTCGGTTTCATTTGGTTTCACCATCTAGAAATAAACCAGCATAATATGAATATCATATGTCTATTACTAAATAGATTTCCTTCAAAAAATTTTCAAATGCAAATACAAGACTAAATTGCATACTTGACTCTATCTAAACATTGTATTAGATCACCTTCGAAATATATAGGATGTTCAGTATTGAACCAAACTTTGGCATATTCAAACAAGCCATATATTTAACATTTTTAAATAATAGTGCATATGCCTAACACTGAAAGTAAAACAGATACTTACGGGAACGAAATTGTTCAATGTTTTCCTTACCTAAAAGCAACGTGTACACTTCTAAGTGTAAACTAAGGTTATGTCTCCTCCAAGTTAATGCCTAGTCAGTTCAAGATTTTATCTTTTTTTTTGCTTCAATAGTGACTACGCATTGCAAGTATTACCTACTGTTGTCTGACAGTTTACATTACATCGAAGACAATCATTAGCTTCTCGTATTGTGCGTTCAATCAACTACTTATGTCCACGTGTTCAACACCAAATTTCTTATGAGCTCTTTCTCAGGAGCTCCTTTTATCAGCTACTGTCTAGTTAGCGGGGGAGTTAGGAGAATATTACAAATTAAACCAACGACGGTCTTGGTGGAACGGGTGAATAACTGGGTTCAATTTCTTCACATGCTAAATCTTCCAATTTACTGTAATATTTCCCTACATTTATATCAAAAATAATCTCAGTTGTAATTTCATTCGTCAAGTAACCGTTTTGTTTGTTAGTAAATTTTAATGTTGTGCAGTTGTTGGTATTGTAGAGGTCATATAGTACAATAAAAACAGTCTTTCGGTTGGATTCCCGTATCAATATGCATTATACTATTTTTAACCTGCTCTACGTAGTTTACCTTGATTTGCAATGCACAGGTTCTAACACCGTAATACAGTTGATGTTGAGTTACAGATTGATTACGATTAAGTCTACGCGCAACTTCCCGGAAACTAACACAGCCTTCATGTAGCCCAATAATGCGGCTACGTTCGAAGGGCCTCTTTCGCAACATATTACATTGCAACTATCGGATAGTAACAGGTACTACGGAAAAAATATATGCGGGAGATCTGACTCTTGTAAATGCTGGAGAACAAACTAGAGCAGTATGATAAACAATCGTTTAAGTTAACCTTCAGAAATGCATACAATTTTAACGAAATACTCCAACAATTTAGAGATGGTGCGTTTTTAATAGCAGCCAGTGTATAAACATAGAATTTATATGTATTGGAACGTCACAATTTAAGATTAATTTCTCCTCTCAAATTTTAATACTTACAAAACTTTATTAATTGTTTTTTCTTTAATTCAAAGTTGCTCTAAAAACACTTCCGAAATCGATAGACCCTAAATTTAATTAATTAGTTTCGAAAAATCATTTATTTATAAATTCCCCCCTCGCATAAAACCTTATATTGTTGACATTGCTGTTCTTAACTGCTCAGTCAAAATTTCTAGCCTAAGTAGCTACTTCTGCATATTTCGAAAGCCTTCGAAAGAAAATGGCAAGTGAAATTGAATAGCAATCTCAAAAGTTTACGCTAGAAAATTAGTATTAACTGTTTGTTCCTCAACATCACTCCTTTTTTCACACAATGTCATATACCGAGTGCACTATGGTTATTTTGAATTATTACCAGTCATCTAACTTAGACAATTTTGTGAATTTACTAGGGGTTTGGGTAGAAGAACCAATAACACTACAACTCCCTGGGCTAACTCGTGTAAATCGATACATTTGCATTATTATCATTTATATTATTATTGTTGTTATTTTTTTTATTATGGGGTATTCTTTTAATCAAGTAAACAATATAACTTTGCGAGAAACTCAACAAATTAAAGAACTAGTTTATTTATTAAACGGGATCATGGCTAGAACGTAAAATCTACCCTGACCAATTTCAAGGAAAAAGGAACATTTAAAGATTATTCATAGTATAAGTTATCTATAAAATAAAATTATATTTAGCTGCATGTACTATTGAATACTGATGTGGTCTATATAGTCTTCTTTATGGCTTACTCTAAGCTGTATTTCACAAAGTTTTATCTTCTTAGGCGGAAAGTTCTCGGAATCGTGCACGTACCCAGATTTTCCGTTGATATTCAAGTGTCTATTACTATTTCCAACGTAACATACCTATAAATTCCAAAGCCAGATAGGTTTTACTTCCAGTTAATTTTTTATTAACATATCCATTCGTTTTTATAATTACATAAGCAGTCGCTGTGTTTGGTTCCTACTTCGCAAACTAAAATTATTGTTAGCATAATTTACCTCCAATTAACAGAGACCTCCACAAACGTACACCGTGGCATCCTCTGTAAGCAGCCTTCTGAACAATACACCAATATTAATATTAGTAACCAAATAAAGTACTTCATGTTTTCCTTTACGTTAGGGCTAACATGCTGCTCTGCTTAATGCAGACGTGTTTTTAATGTTTATTGTGCACCAACTATAATAGGTCGTAATACTAGTTTCCGATATATGTAATAAAAAAATTTAAACAATAAGGTACACTATAAATATTGCTTATTGCAAATAAGCCATGTCATGTACAATACTACACATAAGTATTTATGGGTTTTTTAATATGAATTCATTTTTAAAGCATAGTATTTCTTCGTTGTAAAAGTATAGAGCTTATTAGTTTAACACAGAAATTTCTTTGTCAAATTCAGTTTTATTTCCCATGCTCATTGTAAGTCGATAGACCCTTCCAAACAATGCATTCGCCTTTTTAATCCGTCTAAGTGGTAGTTGGAATTTTGTTCTGCAAAGTGGGTATTTACCAATGTGATAGCCTCCTCATTCTCTATCCTCCAAGTGAAACATTGAGGCTAGGAAACAGTAAGAAGTTGTAGGGGACGAGGTTTGGTGATTAGGGGTCTATCAATTCGAACCCCCATTCTGAATTTTTGCCATCGTGTCAGCCGTTATCGCTTTCCCAGCCTTTCTCAGAGCCGATTACCATTGTTTTTGACCATACCATGGCGTCAGTAATTTACTGATGTATTCTTAGTTTTATCTTATAACGGGGCTTTGGAAATGTTCATTTGAATGAATTTTTTGTCCTTAACAAGCAAGCGTGGCATGCACGTACGGGTTGCTTTTCCATGCCCAAGTCTTAAGTAATATGACATGACAAACACTTTCTTTCGAGATGAAGACATCATCGTTTGGTGAACTTTGCCGATATTATCGGTAATGGGTGAAATAGGATTTCTAACAGTAACAGAATTGAAAAATACCATTATGGAAATTCTTTGATAGTGAATTACAAAACGTTTGCCTTTAAAAAATCAGCATTAAAATTATCTGGCTTTTTTTATTTATGTGCTTTTTATGATTATTAAAACCATTAACGCTTAAAGGAAAATACGACGGAAGTAATGTTTCTTGCCTTTGATAATATAATTTTAATAATTAACGAAATCTGCCTAACGATGAAATAATTTTTTTTATACGATAATAATTTTCAAACGTAGTAGATCAACGCCTGCCACTTGCATGAACCTACTTTTGGAATCAGCCTAATTTAATAGAACAACAAGGCAGAATTGATTATATTGTTTACGGTACTATTCATTTGTAATATCTTTTAAGAGCTTTCGTTTGATATTGCTGCAACATATTAAAAGTAGAAGCTGCTCATATCACTTATTGTACTCAGCTCTTTACTTTCATAACCTTCTGCCAAACGATGAAATCGTTTAAAAATTACTGTCACTAGACCCCTAACTATTTAAGATTCTCATGAGCAAGCTTCGAAAGTCCAGTGCAAGGACCGATATACAAACTTCCATTCATTACTGCACATAAAGATACCAATAGTTATTGAAATGTGCAAATCACATCGAATGGCCCGCTTTGATAACTCGCCACTCTTATCATTTATCGCAACTCAAACAAAGCATAATGAATAGCGAGCCTGGCTATAAATTTTGGAGTTTTGGATCCGAACCCGTGGATGTTAACTTTCAGGATGAGGTTTTCGCGGTTTTCCTCTCTCCGTGGCGAACACTGGGGCTGAACATCTTATGCTGGCGCTACCAACAGCTTATCAGTACTATGTTACTTGTGTATAAACTCAGTTATAAATTCAGTCAAACTTGTTCAATTTAAGGCATGGAATAAAAAAAAATCTTTTTCTTAGATGGGTACTTTTATTTTACTGTTTTAGTACAGGTTTATTTATTTTTAGGTTGGTACATAAGAGAAACCAAATTTTATCTCTTATTTAAAATAATCTTCAACGCATTTATACACCTTAAGTAAACTATTATATAAAATTTTATGGTTTGGATTCAAATTCGCAATTAAATAACTCAGCTAAGTGTTTAATTTTTTTTTATAAGAACCAACGTGCTACACTACTATTTATAACATAAACGTCGTCGTATATGTTTAAAGACTTTTCAATACAACTTCTTTAAGCTGTCTATTACAGCCCCATTCGTTCTTGCCAATACACATGCACCCAAATATAATTACTCCTGGTACACATTTTCTCCGCAAGACCAGAACCATTTTGTGGTTGTATACGCTACCACTTTGTTCGTTATTTTCAATTTTGTCCTTTATTACGTCAGTCAATTCATTATTGCTCATAGCTCTATTCGCCAATAGTAGAAAAGAACACAGAAATACGTATATTGTTCCTGATTTCATGATGGAATGCACGTAATTTTATAGAGGCTTGCTTCAAGTTTTCGTGTAACGTTATACACAGTTTATTTTTAATATCGCGTAATACTTGGGACGTGCATAAAGATTACTTTCCATTGTAACAATTTAAGCTACCGTTAATACAATAGCAATATTATAGTAATTACCCACGGCGCAAATCCCAACGAATAGAATTATGGAAAACATGAATTTGACATTGCCGAACAATCTTCAGGGTGTTTCTGTATCATTGAGTACTGTCTTGACGTTTCGGTGATCATACTGTCAGCACCAAAAAGTTCCTAAAGGCCGGTGTCATTCTATTCTGTTAACATGTATTCCTTACCGTATAATGGGTCGTTTGCATGATGGTACAGTTGCTTCGTCGGTATTCTATAGATACTGCCGATCTTATATCCGCCTTCACAATTGAAATTCGATGCCACTCTCTGTTAGTGGTGGGTGGTTCTAGCTAATACCTTTATGTTGTCATTCTCGATATTATGACCATTGAGTGCTTCTTACTGATTACTGCCAACGTAGCTCTTTCATAGTAAGAGGGATAGATCAGCTTATCCAACCAAATAAGTATCTACTTCCGAAACTACACACGAAGGGCCTGTATGCATTAGAATGAGAATTGCGTTGGTCAAGTTGGAAGAAGCATTTAATGCATAGTAAACGAATATTGGCAAATATCTGGCAAATCTGGTTATAACATCAGAAAGTTATTATACCAGAGGCAGCCTACTGCCACAAAAAAATCGTATTCGAATTTTTAGAACCGCGAAGATGTATACAAGATCAGTACACCCGGAAGTCACCTCTTTGAGAATACCGACGAAGCAACCATACCATGACGAAAACCAATAATCGTACAGGGGATACGAATCAATAAAGCAGAACGGAAATGAGGTGTATTACGAGAAGTACAAAATAACGGCGTCGCCCTTTGAAAACCTTCTGATGAAGCAACAGCCCCTGAAGTTTACGGTCAATTATTGAACGCTTACTTTAACCATTAAAATCTACAAAACATTTGTATCTCTACATTTGCTTTTCATTTCCTCTACTTGCGTACCATCTCGTGCTAGAAGGTATCTCTCAAAAGCATCCCCAATTGTAAAAATACCAAAAACTTAGTTTTTGGTATTTTTAATTTTAGCTTTGATGGAACATCGATACATAGTTTTCGCAAGTAAATACTAATGAACAAATAACTATTTCCTGTAAATAGAATAACACTTTGAAATTTGTGTTAAAAAGATTAACTTCGGGACACGTTTAGGATTTTTAAAAAGAAAACAAAAAAACTTATTTGCTCCTACTACCTCTAGCACCTTTATTTTGGCCTTACAGAAAAAAATTAAAAACATATTTTCAGAGCCACTCGATCTTTTATAAAGGATACATTTTAAGGTTAAATGAGGTAACCATGAAATTTAAAACTGTCCAATATTTCAATTATCGCTCATTTGTAACAGGAAAATATCGTACATCAACGGAAAGAAACAAGAAAGCATTGGTTTGGAAATAGTGAATGGTCGGCGAGATCCCTTACCATAAGTCCTCTGGGCTTTATTGAGGGTTGTTCAAAATGTAATTGCTAGAAGAACCACAACGTACAGACAGTTGAAAACATCGAAAGGCGTGCGCAATTGTGCATTCCTGCAAACGGTCAGTTATTTAAACATTTACTGTAGTTGTTAATTTATTGTTTTGTTTTCTATTATTATTGTTACAGGTATTTTTATTTATTGTTACAAATTTACATCAATTTTGCAAAGACACGCCTTTAGTTGACCATTTGTAAAATATTTTTTCTATTCAAATCTCGGTTAAACCTAGTGCGGCTTGTACCATTCTTCACCACGATCTATATGTAGCTGTTCTCGTTTTGGATACAGTTGTAACTATCTTGTACCCACTGTTATTATATGATTCTGTCTATTATTAAGGAGCGCCAATTAGGATGTTTGACAGTTTGTAATTTCATGACTACCTTATTTAACCTTAAAATGCATTCTTTATCAACTAAAGAATAATGTGAAGGATTGGAAATGAAACAGAAGGTCTTTGTCTCACAAACAGGCCAGAATTTAAAGTGAAAGTATCGACAACTTCTGTTACTTTTACTTATGTTGCTTTTCATGAAAACATGAAACCGGTCGCGCAGTTTACTTAAACAAATTTCTATGAGGTTAAACCCTTTCTTTCATTTCATTCATTCAATTTAACTCACACAGAGTCATCATGGATTATATAAATCATAATATTAAAAACTTTTGTCAACGTGTCCTTCATAGTGACATGATATTAGAACAAAAATCTCCTGAAGGTGTTAAAATCCCTGTTGATGAAGAAATAATAAAGTTCATGATGATTCAGAACCAAAACTTCATATAATAATTTGGAATACATCGTTAGATGGAAGATTGAAAGCAGCCTTGAAAATGTGTTTTTAGTTTTTCTCTGCAAGACCAAATAAGGGTGCTAGAGATAAAAAAGAGCATGGACCTTTTTTGTCTTTTTCTTCTTTAAATCTAGAATGTCCTTTGGCACAGCTTCATTTTTTCTTTCGGTTCTTAGCAAACACGAAGTTTAGCAACCTTGTCACATTTAAATCTACCTCTACTTTCAATAATCAGCGAGATTTCCTTAGTGAGGATCGACAATAAAGTAGCATATTATTTAAGTATTATATTTATACATTATATGCTAGCAGTGGTCTTAATAACAAGCTTTTTATTTTCAAACCACACAAACTACATTCTATTTACATATAAAGATACACCGAAACAAACTTATTGTGCTGCATCGTTACATTCGCATTTAATTTTACTAAGCCCCAAAATTACTAAATAGCGTACAGTAACTGATTACAATGTTATTTTTATATGCATTCAACATTTTTCTATATATATTTAAAAAAAGAACTTCAAAATTTCAAAATATAATTATCCAGTCCAACTGACATTTCTACGTGAGACGTAACAGCATTTTTACATGGTTAGCAGTCTCATAAAGTATAAATATATTTACTGGGCAATGAATAATTACTTAAAAAAAAGAACGGTACTTTGCAAATTTCTATTTACCAATTCTCGAGCGTCTTCTGATACTTTTACCAAGTATCTAAACGTTACAACTATTCACAATTCATATATCACAGTATTTTTATCGTATATAACACAACTCAGAGGTTCTTCGATACAACTTTGTTAGCGAGTTGCCTATTACAACCCCATGAGTTGCGACCAATACAAAAGCAACCATATACGATCAAACCCGGTATCCTCCACTCGAGGATGCAGCTATTCTCTGGTTGTACACACTGTCGTTTTGTCCGCTTTGTTCCGGTTTCTTTGTTATTGCTTCAGAAAACTCATTGTTGCTTGCAATTCTTTCGGTCAATAATACAAGAAGCAAGAAAAATGATTGCATGGTAAAACGTAATTTTGTAAAAGCTTGCTTAGCATTTAATAGTGCGTGTAACATTATAAATACACGGTTTATGACTGGTATGCGATAAAACATGTGATGCCTATAAAGATTACTTATATAAGATCGTTAATGTAATGGTTATTAACTACCACGCGAACAACTTCAACAATACTTATTGAATAAAGTTATGGAAAACGTGGATTTGACATTATCGAATAGTCTACCGGGTATTTCCGCGCGTTTAAATTTCGTATTCCTTTTGATTTGATGAACCGTTTCCGCCATGATATGGTCTGTGCCGTTAGAGTGTTGCTGATCGATTCATCCTCGCGATTGAAATTCCTGCGTCATTCTCTAGCGATAATGGATGGTTCCAACTAATACCTTTATGTTGTCATGGTTGGTGTTATGGCCTGTATTTTGACAGAGATGTTCAGCTTCTGCAGATTGTCCATGTGCTCAAGCTGAGCATGCCATCGATATTCATTTATTCTGAACTGAATGCTTCTTCCTGTTTGACCAATGTAGGTCTTTCATAATCATAATCAGAAGAATAGACCAACTTAAGCAACCAAATAATGATCTATTTCATCAGTCTTTAAGAAACTCCCGGAGAAGCGGATGGTATGATTAGTGAACGGGTAACCTTAACAGGATGGGCATGCCCGAAAAATTATTCTGCAATAAACAATAGTCCTGAAACCCTACACTCAACTGTTGTTCGTTTACGTTAAGCATTAATACCTACAAAACGTTCATACCTCTATATTTGCTTGCAATTTTCTAGCAAATCGTTCTACCACCTTTTTTTTTGTATTCAAAAGTTTATAAAGGCCAACTGTAAAATAATGAAAACTTAGTTATAGTTACATATAATTACACTTTGAACAAAGTTTTGATGAAATCGATACGTAATTTTAGTATGTAAATGTTTGTGACATATTTAAGAAGGAGTCACAGAGAGGCAAAAGAGCTATTAATTACATGCTATGAGTACAAGATCCCTGCCGTGGTCCTCTTCATGGGTTTTAAGAAAGCCTACGACTCAATAAGAAGAGCAAAAATATCCCAGGTCATGAGAGAAATTAACATTCCTCATCAGGCTGATCGGAATGACGCACTGAAACAAATAACAAGTAGTGTTAAAGTTAAAGGTAAACTTACTGAATTCTTCTACTTAGTTTTGGAAAAAATTGTAATCTAATTGAACAGGAAAGGAGATATTATGAGTACATGCCGACAATTAATAGGTTATGCTGACGATATTGCACTAGTAGCCAGGGACAAAAAAGTAGAAATCACAGAAGGTTAACGAGGAGAGCAGAACGAATTGAATAACAAGTAAACGAAGAAAAAGCCAAAATGATGACCGTTGGAACAACAAAAACTGAAGGACGACCTGTGGGGCACGTGAAAATCAAAGAAGTTGAAGAATCTAAGTATTTGAGAAAGAAGTTGGCCCGAGAGTAGCGAAGGCTAATGGGAGCGCATGAGCTATAAACCATTTGTCAACCTATCTGCGAATTCGACTATATAAAAAATTTTAATGCGATGGGAGGAAAAGATACTTCGAAAAATATTCGGTCGAAGAAAGACAGAGGAGGGTTATTAACGAGACAATATACAGAATTTACAAGCACCATAAAATAAATTAAGCAATAAAATAAACAAAATTGCAGTGGCTGGACCATATAGAAGGGATGGAGAGTAAAGCTGTAGCAAAAATTGTAGCATGGAAAGAACCTATGTACTGAGAGAAGAGAGGGAGCCCTAGGAAAAGATGGAGAGAAATTGTAGAAACAGACTTAAGGGAGAGAAATATTAATTCGTTAATTTTTTATGACTCATTGTCAATATTCACAAAATATCCAAAGTTAATTGAACATTTGAAGAATTAGAACTAATTTTGGTTAGTATTCGAATTCTGCCATTTTGATAATTTGTATTATTAATTTTTTATTAAAATAGACTCCTGTAACATTACTTTGTGGGAAGTCTCCGATTATTTATATCTTGAATGCATTTTTTGTAAAAACACACAAAACTCGCATAACACACTCTTAATTTACAATGTTAATCAATAACATCAAAAATTACCTATAAAAAGTATCAATCGTCGGATTGACACTCCCGGATCAACGAGTGGACAAAAGACAAACATGTTATTAACAATAAACATATTTTCGAAGAAACTATCCAGAAATGTAAGTCCAATTGACGAAAAGAGTATTAAAAGTATTAAACGATTAGTTAAAAATTATATCCTATTCTATAGAGGCCAATATAGCGTTTGTTTCGGCAATTTCAATTAGTTGGAATTTCTAGGTGTAGATATCCTCTCATTAATACTCGTTAGGAAAGTATTGTATTAATTTAAAACTGTTTAAAGGAATGGAAGAAGTACTCTAAAGAGAATAAAAATTAACTTGAGAAGTAAAAGAAAACAACCAGAGAGAATTTATAAGAAAGGAATTTGGGGCATTAACCGTAAAATGAGAGGAAAACAGGATTTCAAGAAGCATTTTAAAACAAACACAAACACAACACACTTAATGTCAGTTAATTAAAACCATTTTTTGTAAAAAGCGTTTACAATAAATATAGGGACTTAAAGTAGCATCAAAAGTCCCCGAAGTGACTATGAAAAAAACAGGGTAGATCCGGAATTAAATGTTGTTTTCCAGTATAGCCGCCTCGGATATTAATGCACTTACTACAATATTTCCGCAACCCCTCTGTCTTCAGAATGTGCCCAAACTGCAGCCTTCACACTTCGTCGTTACTGAACTGGTGTTCGCGAAGATTCTTTGTAAAATTTGCAGAGAAGTAATAATCACTAGTGGCTATATCTAGACTACCGGAAAGGTGATGGATTTGTACGAGGCAGTGTGAAGTCCCTTCCCTTGTAAATATTTTATCATAATGTGTGCAGGAGTACTGCATAATATGTTCCATTGGCTATATGGTGTTACTTTCTTTAAACTCTACGAGAATAGCGCCCTCACAATCCCAAAAACTCGTGTCTATTATTTTTCTCATTAACCAACAGACCCTGGATTTTCTTGGCGGAGCTTCTACTTTTCGCCTCCAATCCATGATTGTTTTTTGGACAAACGATCATAGTAGAGAGCCATAGCTTCATCTTCTATCTTCTACACGTTCGCAGGGTCTTCTCCATAGAGCTTCAAAAAGGATCAAGCACATTCAACAAGATGCTGACGCTGAACTGCCGACAGATGTTTGAGCGCCCAACACTGACTTTATTCGTATCTAAGTAATCGTGGAGAATTCGGCGAACAATTATATCAGAAAGCCTCAACATTTTTAATATCTATTTTACCTTCAAGCGTCGATTGCCTGATACAAAGGCAATATTGTCTTCAGTCACCACTTCCACTGTTCTTCCTGTTCTTGCGTTGTCTTCCAAGATTTCCTGACTCATTCGAAACCATTTCAATCAATCCTTTACTACAGGATAAGGCATCGGAATTTCCCCATCCGTACTCTATTTAGGTGATTATTGATACTTTGAGAAGAAAGACCTTCTTCTGATGTCGTAACGAACGAGGACTGTTATAGGAAAACTAATTGACGTAAAATCAATTTTCCTTTCTTTAAAATATTAATAATATTTGAATCAAAGTGTTGGCAACATTTAGATGGATCTGGATAAATGTCAGCTCGGGAAACTTTGACACCTACCTCGTATTATTTAAGCATTATAGCAGAATCAATTTACCTTTAGGATTTCCATAACCATACTTTTGTCGCTAGCTCATAGCTGTGCATTGTTACAATCATACTTAACTTTACTAAACCGTAAGTGGATATGTTTGCATTTCTGCTTACCTACATAAAGCAAAATTGCTAAATAACATGTGATATAGTTTTTATATCCATTCAGTATGTTTGTACAGATATTCGTAAATAACAACTTCAAATTGCAATTATCCTATTCACATATTTACTGAGCAAAGTAGAATTACGATACGGTGCTTTGCAAACTTCTATTTACCAAGTTTTTGGCGTCTTCTACTATTATCAGGAAGTATTTATTTTATTATTCTTCTATTGTTATTATTATTATTTACAATATTTTTCCCGTCTATAATACCATTCAAAAATTCTTCAATACGACTTTGTCTTCCAGCTGCCTATTGCAACCCCACGAGTTGCCACCAATACATAAGCATCCTCTTACGATCAGACCTGGTATACATCCTTTGTCCGAGGGCGCAGCAATTCTCTGGTTGTACTCACTCTCATTTTGCTCGCTACGTGTTAGATTCATGGTTCTTGCTTCAATAAATTCATTTCTACTTGTAATTTTGTCGCCCAATTTTAGAAGAAGTAACGAAAATATATACACTGCACTTGATTTCATGTTAAAACGTGATTTTGTGAAATTTACTTAAAATCTTGTATTACGTGTGACAAATTATAAATACCTGATAAGCAATAAAACGTGATGTCTATAAAGATTACTTTCTATTGTAATAATTTAGTATACCGTTAAGACAATAACTGCGCTGTTGTTATTACTACTTGATGTGCAAACAAATTTATAAATGGATCTATTGGTGTAATGCCTAAAAAATATTCAAAGAAAAAACAAAAAAAACATTTCACAAGAAAATGCATTTATTTTACAGAATACTCCGGAAGGAAAGGTATATTTTCGATCAATCATAAATTATCATATGAACCTGAAAAATTAGTAAATAGTTGTAGTAATCCAGTGCAGAGTTCAAAAGACGAGACTGACTCGGAGGCATTTACCAGATTCTCATCAGAAGAAGGGCATTGGCAAACAGCACACCACCTTTCACAAGCATATTTGTGAGTTAGGCAGATTGCTGAATGACATGAATTTACATTCATAATTTGTCATTCGTCTTGAATCCGTTTCCATGGTGAACGTTGAGGACCTATGCCTTTTGGGATACACGATGGGACGAAACCTTTTTACTCGCATTTGGAGATTTCAACTGCTTTTACATGTCTTTGATTTAATTCTCCAACCGCCAATTAGTGGTTTTCAAGAAAAGTCTTCTACGGAGTGGTTTCAGTTCATTCTCGAGCTAAATCATTTGACCTGCATTGAACATTATGAAAAATATAATTATTGGCCAACCCAATATATGGTTTGCAGCATCAACACCGCTCTTGGTAAAATTGAATTATGAAGCAAGAACACGAGATTCACGTTCTTTTTCACTTGTGGGATGTAGAATACTAAAGTCTTTCCATCACTGAAACCAAACATATTTCATGTTCATCTTTGCATCAACAAGACCACACATCCTATGTAGTACTTGTTCTGTTTCAACGGTGTATACTGCCGAAATGAACATCTTTCTTGGAAACCTGGCAGCATTTCATCGATTATAACCTTTCCAGAATTTTTTCAAACACTTTACGAATTGGAGCAACGCGGTCGAATTCCTTTCGTTTTGCCCTGGTAGTAAAGTCGTCAAACGGAAGGCAACGTTTCAGGGTCTTGAACTGTTGGATTTCATTACGCGGGCAAATGTTTCAACAAATCAATGACACTCTCCTCCCCCAAATCCTCATTCGCTAAAGAGTGTTCCTATTCACCTTCCAACAAAGCCATTATTTCGTCAACATGACTTGGATTAGAGAGATTGTAGAATTTCATTTTAGTGGAAAAATTTAAACATATGAGAGAAAACACCAACATAACTACATGTTCGAACATAATTTGTCTGAGAGGTTAAGCTTAAAAATTGAGATGTTTCCGAAAAATATCCGAAAAATTTTCTAGGATACAACCACAAAATGAGAAAAATAAACAATCGTTGAAAAAAAAAATTACTAACCTTGATATGTGTGACGAATTCGGACGCAAGGTGCCTCAGTGTGGTCAATGTGACGATAACTGCAGACCAGTTGTGCCTAACAGAAGATTAATTAAACAAACTTTGGTTTCTAATTAACGATGTTACTATTTCGTTCCAGTGATGTATCAAATACTCAAATGTACTTCGTTTTAATTTGTTACTTGAGGATATAGTTGACGTTATTTTGTCATTGTTGAATTAGAACAAAATGTGTGTATGTTTTTGGGGCTTAGCTGTTTTGCAAGTTCAATGCTTTAGGATGTTCTATTAAAATCAAAAATGCAATCAGTAGAAGCTTAAAAAAACACTGTTAACTTAGCTCCAACAAGAGTAGCCGCAATACGTGTTGTCTCAATAAACCTTGTGTAAGTTATTGGAAAAATGGATTAAATGTTAAACTAGCTCTTAAAGTTAGTATTTGTCATGAATCTTATTTTGAAGATCTTGAAATGAAAAATATTTTAACCTATGCCATTTTACTTCATTTTGTAGTCTTTTAGAATTGGTTTTAGGCTGCAACTGATATACTCATCCCTCTAAATGAAACACACATCAGTGGTGGCTGAATCACTACCCGCTAATTAAAAGGAAAAACACTTAAAATATCCAGCTTAATATAAGAGTTGATTTTATTATTCACATTACTGACAATTCTTATGCGAACCTTTTGTGGAAACTCCTCCTTTATCCCAGCATGGTACCGGTAATGGCGCTCAATCCACACAAAGCTATCCTGGGCGGAATTAGTTTAACAACATAATTTAATTTCTATCTGAAGCATAATTAATTATATATGGGGATTTCTTACAGTGGAGCCAGATATAATTTGTATCTTGTTTACTCATTGTAACTCGATCAAGAGTATGTAGCTCTATATAATAAGATTCATTTGATTATTAGAGAAAGTGGGGCACTCTTGTATTTTAACCTGAAAACTGTCTCCACCAGTAATTATTTTATTCTAGTGATGAATATTTGACTACCTCACCACATTTGTTTTTCTATGAGTTGGCATGAATTGCTCCAGAATAATCTGGCAGCGCTGTAATTGTGATAGAGTGTTTTTTTATTTATCTATATAATTTTACACATCTTTCATTTTATTTTTATTCTTTACGCTTTCCAAAATTATAAATTATGAAGTAATTAAAAGCATTATTACAATTACGTTACCTTTTGATATACCTTTAGAGGACTTTTTTTTGTTATTTGCCATTCTTTCTAAGTTAAGGTTTTTCTTGGTCTACCTCTACATTGTTATTATATTAACTTTGCTAGCTGTATACCTTTTCGCTGTCTCGTTTCTCCCATTCTTGCTAGCTGTCCGAACCGTTTCATATATTGTCTATCGATGGTCTTTATAACAGGTTCTACTTTCAATTCTTTTCTGATCATGCCACTTCTTATTTTGTCTCTTCCGGTTATCCCTGCCACGCCTCTCAAATATTTCAACTTTAGGGACTGTATTTTACTTTTCATTTGATTTCATTTAATATCTAACTTTCACATCCGTAACTGATAATTGGTTTGAATATTGTGCTATTACTTTTGCTTTCTTCGATATGTCTTTTTTTATGAATGTGTTGTTTTGCATCTTCTTTTTCGTCATTATATACCGCTAAATACTGAAAGGTTTATAGTTGCTTTATTTCTACTTCATCTAGTCGTTGTAGCTTTTAAATTTTCTTTGCCTATTGTCATTAGTTTAGCTTTTTCCACGTGTATTTCTATGATCCTTTTCTTCCAGATATCTAAATTCTCTTTGTCCCTCTCATTTTTTGCAAGAGCCATCAAATCGTCGGCAAAAGCACATTCTGCTGTTTCTACTATTTACATATCTCTGTAATTTTTTTTGTTTTCCTTTGGGCCTCTTTTATAACTTCAGCTAGTACCATATTGAAAAGCACTGTGCTAAGTACTCCTCCTTGTCTTAATCCTTTTTGATTAAAAATTCTTCTTTTCTCACGTAATCTCTTGTTTTCCTATATAAATTTATTATCACTTTTTATAGTTTACTCGGTATTCTTTTTTTTAAGATCGTCCCAAACTCCTTTTCTCGAGAGTTTGCCAAATGCTTTTTTTATATCAATGAAAGTGATACATATGTTTGTATTTCTGTCCTTTTCTATGTCTCAGCCTCTTCTCCAAAACCCTCCCGTTATTTTTTGATGCAATACTCAAAAGGGTGGTACCTTGTAATTTCCACGTTCTCTCTTGTCGCCTTTTTATATGAGGGCAACTGTATTTCCACTTCCCAGTCTTCAGGTATATTTCCTCGCGTCAGATCTTGTTAAAAAAAAAATTGTTAATATATCTATTCCATCTTGATCTAAGTTCTTCATCATCTTAGCTGTTATTCCGTGATGTCCTACCTTACCTCGTTTTAATATTTGTGTATTTCTTCATCTTATATTTTCTGCTTCTAACTCATTTTCGGATTTATTTGTATTTCACTAAGTATATCTTCAAAATCTCCGTTCCATCTTGCCATTATCTCCTTTTCGTATTTGTGTCTTTTGACACTTTATAGAGTAACTTTGGAATTCCTTGATTATCCTGTTCCATTTTTTTCGCCAAGATTCTTGTATCATTCTCCTATTTTTCCTGCATTACGCTAATGAAATTATATTAAAAGAAATTATATTTCTCAACAGGTGAATGTTTCATTGTACGAGTTGGAGTAGACATACTGATAATAGTAAATTTAAGAGTAATTTGCCACTGTAACTGACTTACTAATCTAGCTGTAATTACACTTACTATTTTTAAATTCTCTCGTCAATCGCTAGCTTTTAATTATCTACCTGACATCGTCCGTTAAACTTGCAATATTGTCACTAATAAACAAGCTGATGCGTTTAGCGTATCAGAATGTAAAAGTGCTGGATAGGCATGCACATTTTTAATTAAAAGCGCTTAAGTAAACAATTACATTATGCAAATTTCCGTCTACTAACACCAAAAAGAATATGGCGAACGACGTCCTGTCGCCGACAACGCGTAATGACGGAAAAAAACGACGTATTCCAGTAATTATGTCTTAGACCGTTAAACTTAGTGACCCGAATTGTATAAAAGAATACCCTTGGAAACAAGTACGCTTTTAAGGAAAATTAAATCGCATGAAATAAACATCTGTGAGATGTATATAAATCCTTTCACGATGTTATTGTGTATTCTGTGCGCATGTGGGGTTAGTGGAAGGAATTATTCTACTCCATGCATCCGAGCCCACGCATTTTCAATAGCGTAGGACGATAATAGTGAAGGAAAACTTTCGCGTTTTAAAAGAGGGATTGTTATTTCATCGAATTTTTCCATATTTTATATTTATTGCGTGGGAAATAGATGCAACTACACAATTCTATAATTTGCATTCTCAAAATATGGGATTTGCACTAGCACGGTTAATCAAATACTGCTATATAATCCATGATTTGCTATTAGTAACTAGTTTATGGTTTATAAAATATTCTGGTGGACATAAATTGTCACTTATTGAACACAATTGAAACAATAATTCTAAACTTTCTAAATTAGTTTTCATTAAAATGGATGTTTCTAATTACTACTAATAACATTTATCGATTTTACCAATTTATTTTAATATGAGAAAATACTGATTTTTATGATGCACTAGTTCATACGTTTAACCTCAAATGATACTTATTACAAAATGTAGACCATAAATTTAAATTTGACGAGGTTAACTTATTTTTTTTTAACAGACATTTAAAAAAAGAATTCTAATTATTTTTAGTCCAGTCACTTATATATGAAAAAAAAAACGAAAATTTCCCTATTCCAAATTTTGACATGGATGGAAAAGAATAACTTCTACAGTTGTAGCAAGTGTCACTCTACAAATAGTTATAGGACCCATGACGCGGACAATTTGTAGCAATAATTAGTGAAACAATATGGTGGGAAACAAGAGCCCAAAACTTTGCCCAACGTTTGCTACAATAAACTTGCGTATTTTTCAATAATTATTGAAATGCTAACGGAACGAATTTTAACAGTTACTACGTCAGATCACAAAAATTACGACAATTATAGGAATAATTCTTTATTAAACTACCATAAATTATGCAGTGTTCTTAGAATTATGACGTTTGAAAGAAGAACAAATAAACTAAATAACAATAACTCTTCCATGTTCCTGTATCTTCAACAATTCTCACCATTTACAAGCATGTGTAATACTCTTATAGGCGGCCACTATAAGAGTATTACATACCTGTAGTAGGTGTATGTTCACCACTCCAAGTATTCTGAAAAATCGGAGGAGTAAGATGAACTGCGGAAGACCTTACTTTGAAAAAGCTGCAAGTTCGCTGCTCGATCTGGGACCGTTAACTTGGCTACGCTACCTGTGGCACTAATGATGAAAATGATTTGAATATATGGTCTTTTTAAATTAAATAAAATTGAATATTCAACGTTTGTTAATATTTTAAAACGTGGGATCCACATATTTCTTTGCAAGATGATTTACAGAAAATTATAGTAAAATAGCAAAATCTTAATATTCACGGAGCTTTCTACAATTACCTGAATTTTCAATGCAAGTTTATACCTACAACATTGTAGTAATTATCTTTACAAATTCCCTTTTTGCGCAATTTTCAAGAATTTGAGGATAATTTATTTTTTCTTCTATAGCGCAGAATCTTTCTTGCTTCCTTTTTCCCTATCCCCGGAGTTTTTGTAGGTAAATATATCTCCAACCAACAATGACCCCGGGCAAACGACAACCCCTTCGCTTTGATCTCTTTCTATCATTAGTTCTCGTATTTAAGGGTTAACCGAACGATGGAATTTAGTTGATAATAGGAATCGCAAAATAATTTTTCCGAATTAATCAAATAACTTTGTGTGGAGCCGAATGTGGCAATACTCTAGAGTTTGTTGTAAACACTTAAAAAACAATTCTCTTTGTCTTCACAATATTTCTCTAATTAGATATCGTTTGTACAAGTTGTCAAGTTGCTGAAAATGTGCATATTTTACGATTACTGATAGGATGTACCCTAGATGGCCGCAGTTGAGAACTAACAAAAGCTATCGGTAACAGATGAGTGAAAAGATGCCAAAGCAATTGAGGCTTTTTAATACGAATTAATAATATTTGAAAACGTAATTTCAAGTGCAAGTTAATCTCTCCGGTCATATGAAAAAACGCGGCGCTTCTTTTTCTTTATAATCGTTCACCATTTCTTCCTGTCTTATTCATTTTTCTTTTCCCAGTTTTGAACCTTAGTATGACTAAAGTGCTTGCAACCACTATTTCCCCGGTCTTCCTGTGCTTCGTTTTCCTCCGGATTCTTCTAAAAATTAAATCTTCGCAGTTCTTTGAAGGGGCTTGTACGATGTTGGAATTTTGGTAGATGTTCTTTATTTGTTCTTCACCTCAATTGTCCGCCATTTTATTTGGCAGCATTGTTTTTTTGAAACTCCACAACTAACATCCTTATAATACCGAAGCTCTGATTACAATGGGCAACAAAATTTCGAAAAGATTATGTTTCCGAGACTAAAACAGTTACTTCTTAATGCTGAAGGCGATGATGGCTAAGAGAAAACTGAATCGGCTAAAGTTTCTTAGCGGGTACGCATTTTTCAGAAAAAATGTATACTTGTAAATACTTTAAATAGACATTATTCCTGATGAGCGTTCAACAATAATCAGCTAGCATTGACGTGGATCATTTACCGTATATCATTTCTTCATCTTGGCAGGTTTTGATTAAAACCTTTGCATATCACAAACTTGTCCGCAATTTTAGAAGAGAGATGCAAGTGCGGGTGAAGTAACAAATTGCAACCCAATTCATGAAACAAACCCAACGTGGCATCGATCAGTTTCTTGTAGTTTTCGGTCTTTTTATTCCCAAAGAAGTTTTCTATCACTTGACAGAAAATGCGTCCCCAACCTGTATTTCTTTCTTAAAGAAGTTTTGTAAAGTTGTTTAATCTTGAGGCCCCTCGAAACCGCGCTCTTTAATTTTTTTCACTGCGCCAAAGAAATTATTTATATGGGTACTTGAATGCTAGTCCATTCTTATCCATGGCTTTTACCAAACTTTTTGGTGAAACCGCACTTAATATGTTGTGGGAGAATAATAACGTGAATATTTCTGAAACGAGAGCCAATTTTTTCTGTCAATGTTGTGGTTCTGTATATTCCCATCTTTCACTTTCTAGAAATTAATCTCGCTTTCATTATTTTCCATGGACTTCCATTGGTTTATTAGTGCGTTATTCTACTTTCCGCTTCACTATCCTTATAATTTTTGTAATTTAGTTACTCCCAAACATTCAAACTGTTCCACATTTTCAAACTTACATTCCTTATTATCTTATCCTTTTAACGTCATGTATTTGTTCTAAATTTCTTCGTATTTCTGTTAATAATAAATTTATATCTCTTAATCATTACAAATTCAAGCTATAGCATTAGAGTACATACATATACAACTGCATCCTTTCGCATAAATCCATTAGCGCTAGACAGTGTTCCACCTCAAAAGCATACGGAATACACCTGTGTTTTATTTCTCGCCCTGATAAATGACCGCATTACTTACAGATCATATATTATGGAAAGAACAACATAAGATCGATTTTGTCCGCAAATATAACCCTTCCGCCCCACTCAGCAGCATACAGTCTATCTTAATATTTTCAGTTACACAAAATGCAATATCCAGGGTAGAGGTAGGTATTAGGTAGCTACTAGGCAAAGATCTAAATTACAACGAGTTACGATTAGAAACGACAAGTTCCAATCCTGCTTCACCTTCATTCCTTGGGGTCGGATGTAAATATGTTGGTTTTATGCGAGCTCCTGACTGTAAGCTAGTACCTCCTTGATATTACTAAGTAGAATGTGTACACTATTAATGAACTGCATAGTTAATTGAGAAGGTATTAATTATGCTTCCTATTAGAAGTGCATATATATGTTTGTATAGTAACGTTCTATGTACTCATCGTTAAACACATAATCTATGTTTAAGATATTACAGATATTAATGGAATAGCTAATAATATGAAAATAGCACATGCTCTAACTAATACGACTTAATGCATTTAATCTAGAAACTGCTTGCTACTGTAACTAGCACTTTAGGTTTCATCATGAAGAAAAAAGCAAAGACCTGGTATCAATGAATTTTATTTAGCGTGTCTCTAAGAAGGTACTTGAATTAAAAATGGCACCTCATTGAATTGACAACCAAACATAGTCTAACGTGGACAACTCATATTATTATTTAACACTTAAATAAGTACGAACCTCTAGCTATTATTAAAGATTAAAGAAAACAACAATTACAGTTCCAGTATTCATTAGAGCAGTTGTTTTCTATCTACCAATTCCTAGATAAGAGAAAAATTTTGAAATATCAGCATGACAGAGCATCTCTTTGGGGGGTCACCTAATAATCATAAACAAAAAAAAAAAACGACTAAAGAAAAGGACGTCCTTAGCCAATAAGTCACCAATAAAACATTAATTCGGTGGTTTCCTTCTTCAACTAATCAACTGTTTGTTTCCTGATCTTCGATCCTCCGACACGTCCAGTACCACAAAAGAAGCAAGCAACCTTCTTGGGTGTGCTTCGTAAACTTAATTTTATTGGATTAAATTCATCTGGAAACACCCAAACTGTTGATACTTAGTTTGTAACTAGTACGAATATATTCCATTTTCGTCACTTGTTAATGGATTTTTAAGTTCCTCTGTCGAATTTTTTGGCCATTTGGTTACACCAATTGATGGTGACTGTTTTCGTACTTAGATCAAAATATGTGGGTCAAATTATCGAGAAAAAACCTTTCTTGCCCCTAAATGTTCATTACAAAATCGAATGTGCTGCGATGCTTCATATGCTAAAGAATGCCTCTATCAACATGCCGGGAAGTTAGAAATCCACTCATTGGTTGAGCTGGCAACATTACTAATATCTGACAACTTGTAACTTGCATAAGCGCATTACATTAAGATGGATCTGTGTAGAATACACGAATAAGTACAATTGACTGAAATCACTTACCTTAGCATAAAAATTGATAATTTTTGATGACGTAAATAAAATTCATAGACATTCAACCTCACAGAAATGTGCCAATATCTGTAGAGTAGTGATAAGCAACACCAACTGTTTATGGGAAGTAAATAACTTCCCCAAACAAGAATAACTCCTCACTAAATTAAAGAGATTTTCACGAACATTACATCTCTTCTTCAAAAACATTAACAACTTGCGAGTTCTTGTAAGCCAGTTTAGACCATTAGAAGAACAACAATGGTTGGATAAACTACATAGACTTGTATCAATTTAATCACTAATAACATCGCATTTTGCCTATTCAATCATCGTCCTTTTATATACATAATTACTAGTATTTTATCATATAGACAGAAACGGTTGAAGCTAAAAAGATATTTGTTTGCTTATTTTTCTTGATGGTAACCAAGCATTCATTTGGTTACGTACTGCAGTAACTAAGAAAAAACAGTTTGTTGCTAAAAAAAAAACTGTATATGTGCTCAGCTATATATCAACTATGTAAAACATAAGTAGTCACATTCAATCCCTAGGCGAAGATTTATTACTTCCCATCTAAGATAATCTAAGATTTCTATTCCCTTTCATTCGCCCCTCGCAGAAAATTCTACGTGGATTCTATGTTGTAAATAACTTCTGCCGTAAATTATATCAAAAAGTATTTCAAATTCAAGTCCCTCGCCAAAGTGGTCGGCATCGGAGTACTTAGGACGATCTATTTTTCATGTATTCCGTAGAGATTGATGGACGGCATAAGCTCTTACATTCCAGGTTTTCTATTGCAAAAATGTTGTATGTTGCACAATGAATGACTCTGGAAAATCCATTTGATCTCTGTTTGCGAAATTACGAATTACTAAAAAGGAATTTTACCACTGTAAACTGTCAAAGTAAAAATAATCAAGTAACTTATGCGATGAGAAGTATTGCGATGCTTTAGTGCCTACTTTAATTGAAGATAGCCCCAACTTGCTTTAACTGCGAATTTTGTATTTCAGTAATCTTTAATTTGGTCCTCAAAAGATTTATTTAAGTAGAAAATCGTCCTACATCCTTAAAGACACAGAAATAAAGTGTGTGTATTGTGTATAGTTACAAATATTTTACATTGATACAGCAGAGCAATACACGTAGTAGTTTTGTCTATACCTAATTCATAAATGAAGAAGAAAATTTAAATGGTCATTATTTCTTTTGTTTGATAAAAGTGACTAAAGCGTAGGGATCACAGATTGCAGCACACACAAGATACAAAATCAAAAAGTCAGCGAAGTACAGTTATATTTTCAAATCGATCAATTCTAACCAAAATCTTTGTGCCCAGACTCATTGAAAGATGAAAGTAGAACCACCCGCGATATACGTGCGTCTTAATACAATAACGTCGTGTTAGCCCATATCCAAATTGTTGCATTCAGTTTCTACATTAATTTAAAAATTTGTTTTAGTTTTACTTCTTAATATAACAATAAAGAGGACAGTCGACATTTTTTTTTGTTTTTGAGAGAGTCTGTCTCCCCGCATATACATAGATCAACACGTGCTTAGATCTCCCCGCTTAAAAAAAAAACTACTACATATAAACGGGTGTGTAAACTGCAAATTATTGTGCCACTGCTTGAAATAATCCTCCGGTCTCCACCGCAACAGATTCGGTGAGTCCTTCACTGCTCTTCATCGAATTAAGCTACTATTAATAATATTTAATTAACGGGTATAATTCAGTCTACTCAAAATAACGAGCTGATATACCACATACATATACATACTAGTCTCTCTAAGAACATTATGTTGGTTGTTAAAGCGTTATGTCAGTTATTTTAAAATTTAAATTTCCAGCCTGCTAAGTACTACCAAAGGTGGTAATATTGTTTTAATTTTTCTAATGTTTAACGAAATGAATTAATACAGAGATATAACGTAACCATGTAACATAAAGTGCTACGAGAAAAGGCGTTCTACAATAAATAAGTATTACATGCTCAAATATCAAGCAATCACAAAGTAATCGTACACAGTAAAAAATGTATGTAAATATGATGAATATTAGAAGTATTATGCAAATTTTAGGGTGAATTGTCTCTTTGGTGAAATTTTCTCAAATATAAAGGTAATTTTTACTCAAAACACTTAACTTTACACACTTAAAGAAACGATCAGCACATTTAGTGATAATATCCTATTTATTAAGTTGTTTTCACTTTAAGAAATTGATAAATATATATATATATATATATATATATATATATGTTTGTGAACATTGTGTAATTGGGTTAAACGTTTTCGCTGCTACAAAGAAATATTTTCATAAAAATTATATATTATGGGGATTGGAACTTATAATCAGCTAAATTGTTAGAAATTTTAGGTGCCTATGTTCTAATATTAATTCTCTCTGCGACCACATATCCATCAAATGAATCACATGGAACTACTTTATTTCGTCCTCTATTCAATGTCAATATTACGATGTTCAAAATAAAGAAGTTTTGCCATGCAATTTTAAAAGTGACTAAAAAATGAAAATATAAAATTCATAAAGTATGATATGATAGAGATTTGTTTGCGTTGCGGTACGTTTACGCTCGGTGCAGCTCCGTCATATTCATCAGTAGTTCCTACAAGGGAGTAGCAGAGAATTACATATAATATTCGTAGATTCCAGAAGCGTATTCGCTCACTAAAGGGGAAGAACATGGTGGAGGAACTAAGAACCTTAGAAATACCCAAAAAATTGATATTTATAAAAGCTCTACTGGAGAACGCAAACGTAAAAGAAAGATTTCAAAGGAAAGATAAATACCAGCTAAGAAATGAAAAGCAATCTCTCCAACTCTATTCAATCCAACATTAGAAGGTATCATGAAAAGGACCAAGCTACGTGATGAAAATATAATTGTGAATGCATTAGAAGTTGTAGCATACGCATGATGTAACAGCGAATAACTGGTAAGGATCTGGTAAAATCAATCAACAGACTAGAGTAAGAAGCGGGAGAGTATAGGTATAAATGAAGAGAAGACAAAATACATGAAAATTGGAAGTGAAATACAGCAGAGAGTAGATCTTCTAAGAACGCAAATTTGAGACAATTACGACGTTCAGCTACCTGAAAGTAACATTGGGGTAAGCACACAAACATAGAATAAAAAAAAGAATTCAAAAAGGATACCAAGCATTTGGCAGAAATAAAACGCTGTTGAAAATCAAAATATTAATAAAGTAAATAAATAAAAATATATACAATTCTAAAAATAGCAGTAATGACGTACGGTACGGAAACAACAGTGACAATTTAAAGGGAAGAGGAAGAGCTAAAAATAATTGGACGAAAGATACTGAAATATTAGGTCCAAATATAACAAAGATATATAATATAAAATAAAGAAATGGAGCGGGCTGGACATATAATGAAAAAGAAACCAACCGAGATGGTCAAAAGGGTAACGCAATGAATTCCATTGTGACCTAGAAGAAGATGCAGACCGAAGAAGACTTGGAGAGGCGAGATACAAGAGGATACACGAGCGCCAAGAGTAATGGATTGAAGAGAGAAATGCCGGGACAGAAAAGACTGGAAAAGAATAGTAGAAACGGGTAAACCAAAAAATAAATTGTGAAAAGGAAAACTCACATAACACAATCATCGGATTTTAAAAACGCTCGGAGCATTAGCCACAATCCTAAGGATGATTAGGCTAGGATCTCAGCTCGATTGACGACGATCATTTGTAACGGAGAAAAATTGTAACCACTACCGATAACAAACGAAAAATTCATCCAAATGGTGATAGACGATCGTCGAAATAAGATTAGAGAAATGGCAGAAGCTATGGGCATCTCAAAAGGAGGTCCCTGTCATATGATGACTGAAGAATACACTTTCAAAGCCCTGTTGAAGCAGTTTAAGCGAAATAGGTCGATGTTTCGATGACAATTAGTAGCTGTAGATAAAGCTTAGATACATCAGTAGACTCTTGAAGCCAAGCCGCAATGGGCGGCCGGGAAAGTGATGACGATCTTTATCCGGGATAGTCATGGAGTTGTGTTAATAGACTACCTTGAAAAAGAAGAAAACATCATTACCTGCCAAGCTGTCTCACACCTCAGTGGTCGCCATGGCAAAATTTCACGAATTAGATTAGAGTGATAGATCACCCGCCCTATTCACCCTCGTCCCCAACGACTTCTTTCTGTTTCCTAATGTCAAGAGTTCAAAGTTTCGTTCAAAGGACGGAGATTTTCATCGAATGAGAATGTCGTCACATTCGTAAGCAGAATTTGACAAAAAAGTCTTGTTTCCGTGTTAGGATGAAAATTTTTCAGACTACTAAGAAGTACTGTCTAACGTTTAGGATCGAAGGAATATCGGGAAATTTTTAATTTTATTTACTCCTTCAGATCGGTTCTGACTGTATTTCCCAATATTCCTTCGAGCCCTACGAGACTACCCTCAGAGATTTGACGATTTGTTAACTTTGCTTCTGCTCTGGCGAGTTAATTGGAAGCCGAATTACATGTTTTCATTAGAAAAACAAAGCGCTTTGGGAATATAAATCTATTCGGTTGAACAATATGTTTTGGATTCAAGGCCGATTAATTTAATATCGCTCCCAGGCGTAATTTCTTGGCTTTCATGGTTCATTTGCTGCGATTGAATTCGGCCATGCTGGGCCAGAAATCCTCATACCACTTAAATAAACGGAATTACTGCAAGATAACCTTGTAAATGTAATTTATATAGAATGAGGTTAAACGGCGTGTGTGTATATACATAATACAAGCTTGTTTTAGAAACGAGAAGGTTTTGAGTATAAATGTTAGGACGAATAATTTTATCAATTCAACATGTATAATCAAATGAAATCATGTTTGTATTTCAAGAGCACAAGCGATGTATGGTTGTCGTGATATACATATCTTATATACTGGTTTTATAATGGTTACCCCAAACTAGTGCTGTCTAATTCGAAAATTTTTAGATTCGAATTTCTATAGCTTCGAAATCCGATAGTTCGAAATCAATTTTTAAGCTTTAAAACATTCGAAGTTCGGCTTCAAGTTAGAATTTCAAATCTGAGCCAACATGTATCGTGCATTTTTTATATCTCAGCCGACACCTCTAATGCTTTCAAGCATTGTTTTAACTGAGCATAGGTGACGTGAAAGGTATTAGTTGGGGAGCTGGAGGCAATTTCGGTATATGATTTCATCGTCCTTGACAGTAATATGTAATATAGTTCACATCTGTTTGATTTAGAAAAAAAATAAGAACTAAGCTTAGGCAAAGCCGATTTCTTTTATGAATTTTGAAATTGAAAAAAGAACAACTGTCGTAAATTATATGATTGTGTTTGCATTTGATATGTTATATTAAAGATCACAAATGTATTAAATTTTTTTATAGTAATAAGTACAAACAGGAAAAAAGCAACTCTATTAAATTATTTCATCGTCTTTTTTCTTGACATTTTTATTTCCAGTACAGTCTTAGAGTCTCTAGGAAACGATTAAAAAGGAGGCAGACCTGATTAACGATGTAACTCCAAAACAAAATATTTCTATTTTTCTATTTTAAATTTATTACATCATTTGCTTATTATACATTCAATTTTTTCCTTTACTTTCGTCTTCAATACCTTCATCTTATAAAAACAATAGGATGTTCATCAACACCTATAGAAAGAGAAACTGTGGTTGACTGACTCGTCAACGCGGAGCTGAAACTATTGAAACCACAAACACAAAATTTGGAGAGCAGGGTTCCCCTTGTGGGTAGACGCGCAATAATTTTTGGAAATTTAGCACTTAAGGGTGTTACATAGGGGAAGTTTGTTTGGGAGTCTCGTAATTTTTTAATTTAGAAAGATGAAACTTGGTACTTAGGCTTGTTGTTAGAAACAAAGAAATACAATCGAATTTCGGAACCTACTCATACAAAATTGTCCTCCCTCAGTTAAATCTCTTACGGATTGGTTTCCAAAAATATGTTTTTCCTAACTGGAAGCTTGTATATTTTCCTAACCCAGTTTCATACTTTTCTAAAAACTCCAAAACGTGGTAAAAGATTGTGTGACGTTTCGATTTGATATTCATATTTTTGAAATCGTTATTGAACGGTTAAAGTGCAATAATTTTTTGTCTAAAATCTCAGCAAAAAACATTGACTAGTTTTTCGAAGCTTTTATAACATTTAGCGTATTTTAGGCATGCCAAAGTTGCAAATTCTTTGATAGTGAATTACAGAATATCTGTCTTCCAAAAATCAGCTTTGGAATTATCTGCCTTTTTTATTTTTATGCTTCTTGTAATTATTAAAACCACTAGGCTTAAAGGCAGATACTTCATTTTTTTAATAAATTTACAATATTGCAGCTTCTTAATACAACAATATCTAGATGACAGAAGTAAGGTTTCTTGCCTTTTATAATATAATTTTAATAATTGACACAATCTATCTGGCGATGAAATAATTTTATTTTTTTATATCATAATAGCTGGAAAAAATGAATTATTCTTAGACGTCACTTGCCTAACTTATTTTTGGAGTTTTTTTTTAGTTAAGTTAAATTAATACACTAACGAGTCAGAAGCGATTATATTGTTTACGGCACCACCTTTCACGAGCTCCCATTTGATATTGCAGAAATATATTAAAGATAGAAACTGCTCATATAGTTTATTTTACTCAGTTCTTTACTTTCGTCCACTTCTGCCAAACGGTGAAGTCATCTAAAAATTACTCCCACCAGCTCCCTAAATTTTTGTTATCGAAATATAGAAGTAAACAAATTTTCAGTCTGTCTTGCGAGTCATTCTTGTATACTATTAAGGATATTGTGATATATTGCCACATTTGGAAGATTGGAAACTAGTTTATTCTATTTGGTTTTCTTTATATTTGTAACAATAATGATAATAATAGTAATAATAATAATAACCCATAACGCCGTAGCGAAGGTTATACACAACTGGTTAGCATACAAGGTCCGATACATCCAAAAGCGCACTCCCTATTATAAATACAAGCCTGAGAGCGTAAATGAAACCGATGAGCATTTACTATATTGAAATAGAGTTATTCAAACAGACCACCATATGCCCTGCAGTAGACCAGATAGTGAATAGAAGAACGAAAGAATATATAATTATAGATACAGCAATACCAACTCCGGCTAACATCCTTAAAATAAAAGGAAAAAGTTACAAAGTACTTACCGCTATCCGCTGAACTAAAGCAGTTATGGAGGCTTTCGTCTATCCGGATAGTTTCAATTGTAATCGGATCCACCGGTGAGATACCATTTGAAAACGCTAGAACTTCCATCTAAACTATATGTAGAGATGCAAAAAGCGGTTATTCTATCCACGACAAATATAGTAAGGAAAGTTTTAAACATCTCCTGAGAAATTCTTGGACGGGAAATGGAGAGAGAGTAGGAGTAGGAGCAGGATATCTAAAACAGCAAAAACTGAAATATAATGTGCACTTTGTAAATATCTCAATGGATATGCGTATTATAATTGTATTATATCGTACTACTTACCGTAAGAGACCCTGTAAAATACTGTATACTCGATAGGTGAATAAAAAGCATAATAATAATAATAATAATAATAATAATATAGTATTTAATAATAATGCAGTATTTCACAAGCCTGTAGTAATAGTTTATGAAAGAATATGAAATAACAATTCGGAAATCATGGAAATTGAAAATTGAATGCAGATTATGTTGGAAAAGAAACTTTTGAAGACATCAGTATTTCAATAGATACACACTTCATAGAGCACAAGAATTAGGGACCTTGAAGATTCCAACTATAAAAATCGAATTAAAAAAATTAATGTACACAGAAATTGTCGCCCTTTCAGTCCCCAACTGCGACGAGAGTGAATGAATGAAAATTGAGAAATGTGATTTCTCATTACCAAAGGGAAAGAAGAAATTAGAAGAAAATGAAGAAATCTGGAGCAGGCCAGTATTTTAAAATAAAATGGTTTCAATACAATGTTATATGTTTTATGCATGATAAGAGTAAGCCTAATCAGAGTTGCAAAGAAAAAATACCGGACAACGTTGTGAAGCAAATAATTAATTAAATAGGTAATCGGTTTGTGGTGGTTTAACGAAAAAGGGAATCTCCTTTATTCAACGACTCAATATCCATATAATAATAAACTTAATAATATTCTTTTTCTCCAAATAGGTTGGTAAAATAATTGTTGAACGACAGTGTTTTCAACTTCACCAACGAAACTAGTTTGCTTGGTGGAAAAAAACATTCTTTAAAACCAGAACCCGGTGTAATATTTGAATTTTGAATTTGGTCCAAACTTTGAATTTGAATGCTAAATTCCTTGAATCCGTAAAAAAATTGTTAAGATTCACCCGAAGATGTTTCAAATTGTAATAAAGGTATGAATTTGAAAAATTGTGTTCGTTTCACTCTCAGGAGTTCCTCTGAAAAAATTAAGCATCGCAGATCTTAGATAAGCTCAAATTCGTTAATGCCATAAACCAACATTTTGCATTTCCCGTTAAAAATCTAATTGAATGAATACCATCACCTATAAATAGCCGCCCAAAAGATCAACCTATTATTAACTTCAAAAGAATCGCTGTGGGTTATGATGGCATTCGTTTGCGTAGATTAAGACCATGCATTCTATAACTTGCTGAATACATCTTGTATATTTTTAACTGTTATATTGACACCAGTACACTTACCTTGACGCTTAGAAATCTGACCAATTCCAAAGAATAATTCTTTGGATAATAAATTTTACCAATACTCGGGAAAGTATTTGAAAAGTGCAATGCCCATCAGTTAATTGGATTTATTCACTTCTACAATATGCTTTCATTTTATCAATTTGGATTTGGCCCAGGCTTTGGTTGGATTACCGCATTGACAGAGTTGACGACACACTTTATGCGGTGGACCAGGGAAATGTAACTGGTCTTGTTCTCTTAGATTATAGTCAAACTTTCGGCGCATTTCATCACGAAACATTGCTCTATTTTGAAATCTAATGGTATATCGAATTCGCGTATCGCATTTCTTCGTTCTCGTATCTATAGAATAAGAACACATCAAGTTGTAGTAGATGACGTGATATTCAATCCGATGATAATTCGCCACGTTATGCCGCAAGTCACGATTCTCTGCTCGACTTTGTTTAATATGTATCTATGTATACCTCATACTAGATCTGTGGTACGAAGGGTACTAGCCGCGCTATGTTGGAATCGAAAACCCTAAGCATGTGTAACAATCGAAGACTCCATAGTGCTTTATTTTTCTTTCGCATTTTAGAAAGGTATATAAAAAGTTTCCCAACATTTCGAAATATACAGGCTGGTTAGAAAACGAGACAACGTGAAACTTGGTTAAGAGTAAAGTACCTTTTATTTGAAAAGAAAATAAACGTATACTAGAGAATGATATTTGATTTGTCAATAGAAGCTCAAATATCTAATCTGAACCGGAAAAATAAAACTCGGGCGTAGTGATAAAACAGCATTAGAAACACAAGAATTAAAAGAGGACACCACAAATATTTATCAAAAACTAAACAACGATCTCGTAAACAGACAGAAACCATTGTTCAACAATTAAAAATCCATAATTCCCAATCTCTAAATATCTACAGCTTACCAAAGCTTCATAATATAATGTGCCACTAAGACCGATAGTATCTTGTAATTTAGGAAAATATTTGGCAAATTCGATTACAGGTAAAAAATAAATTCTACATTAAAAATTAATTTGATTTTAAGGAATGTATAGACAACATTAATTTAAATAATAATGACATAACTATGCAGTCTGTCCTTAGATGTAACATCATTGTATATTAACCTACCAATTGATTTAGCAAGTGAAACGTTGTCAACGGCCTATTTTCAATGTAGACGAACATTTTACAAGTAGACACAAGGTGTAGCAGTGGGAGCTCCAATATCCAGTATAATCGCCAAAGTGGTGGCAAATTTAGAAACAAAGTAATATCAAATTTAAACCAGTCACTTTTAAAAGATACGTGGACAAACCTTCACAATAATCCGGTCAAACAAAACTAATTATGTATATACATCAAGAATTTAATAAATTCCATCCAAAGCTACACCCAGAAAAATGATTGCGTTAATTCAACCCAAAAAAATGTGTTACCGTTTTTGCGCTGACTTAACTCAAAATTCGATTGAATTAACCCATGCTTGTATTTGATTCAATGCTACTTTTTGTGTTCCTGTTTTGTGTTGAAGCAACACTATTTTATTTTGATCCAAGACTAATTTATCGTTAATATTATATTATTTCCATCAAATATAATGCCGTGCAGCAGACTATCCGTGGCTACACAGCTGGAAATATGTTATAGTTTGTGTCTACAGAGGAAAGCGGAAAGCAATCTTTTGCGTGCACATCCCGCTCAGCTTCCAAATTTAATGTGTACATTTTTAAAGCATATTATTACATTAATTACTTGAACATTAGAGTGGCTCTAAATATAGTGTTGCTGCAACATAAAACAATGTTGAGGCAACACATAATTTTATATATTGAATCAACACGCCAGTTGCGTTGTTTATATGCACCACTAAAAATGTGTTGTAACCATCCTTATTCCCGAGTAATTGTTGAACAGGATCTATATTTATTGCGCACTATGTTACTATGTTATGCAAGAGTTATGATCTTTCAGAAACGACATAACGCATTGCACCGAGAAATAAAATTAATTTTCTTGAGGTGAACTAGTTTATTACATTTGACAGCGTTATATGGAACTTTTCAATCCATTTCAATTTCTCTTCGTTACACGTTTTCTGTGGACGCTTTTATTTATTATTTGTACGGCAAAAAAGGATGATATATGGCGTACTTTATTTCACTCCTCTTAACACAAACCTCAACAAAATATTTTCGAGAACAAACGTTAAACCATTACACTTCATAAACTCATTTTTGTTAAATTTGCTGAAAATTGTTTACATCAGCAAACAGGTGAGGAATTAGAACGGAATATTCAAACAAACACTTTTAATTGAATAAATTAACCTTCCATGGAGCAAACAAGAGATTACAATATTCTAAACTGCTGCTTTATATAAACAATATTTGAATAACGTTTAATATCAAACAAATTATATTCCGACATGAGCTGACATGAAATTAATTACTAATACTGTTTCTGTTGTCTCGGAGAACAAATATTCTGTAAATGGGGAGGAAAAAGAACCAGTAAACAAATAAAGTGCGTCGTAGTAGAGTTTCTTTTAGTGCCTGCTGCTTTGCGTAAATTAAATTACGTAACATCAAGTAAATTAAAGTGCTGAGTTCAATTAGTACCTACTTTCGCATAAAGAGTTTTAGGTTTTTTCTTATACACTTCCTTCGTTTGTAGTTAGTACGCCAGTATAAGCAACAAAAATGCAAAAGAACTAAAAGATATTACCGCTAGTGGTAAGATACACATATTTACTTTAAATCAAATAGGTTAGGATTTACTTTATGTCTGTTGTAGACACTAAACAGGTCTTCTTTTTTTCAGAATACTTTTGTTATTGTCACAGTTAGTATGCAAAATTGTAATAAAGAAAACGGATTAGTTTTTTGTGCGGAATGCCGTCTACTTAATCAAGAGTCACTTGTACCCGTCGATTTTATTTTCTATAAGTACTTTTACTTAAGAAAAAAGATATTTTTTATGTATTATTTTCAATTTTTAATTTATTACATTATTTTTCTATTAATATGACCTCACACAGATAGAAGCCCTCCTAACTTTTTAATTTAGAAATTTGTAATTGCGTACTTAGACTTTTGTTTGGAAACA
The DNA here is from genome assembly GCA_902654985.2 of Oryctes borbonicus. Taxonomy (NCBI): domain Eukaryota; kingdom Metazoa; phylum Arthropoda; class Insecta; order Coleoptera; family Scarabaeidae; genus Oryctes; species Oryctes borbonicus. The sequence goes on from LR736888.1 coordinate 4,304,721, forward strand.
AAGAAATACTATCGAATTTCGGAACCTGATTATGCAAAATTGTTCACCCCCAATTTACGGTAGCTTGTATACGACTTTTTGCGTTATTAATTTTAAATATTTTAGAATTCCATTATAAAATTCCACCACCGATTTTACTCCTCGATTCTCCAAAAACACTAAAATAGCGCTTTAAAAGATGGATTTCCGAAAAACGACTGAAACACGTAATCACAGCTTTTAAATGTTTGGGTTCGTCCTGAGCCCCTTGTGAAATTTTAATGAATCAGTATCAGGAAATTCTTTGTATAGTGAATTTCCTATATATAGTATAGTATATAATATAGTGCCTTGCAAAAATCTTTATAAATTTTTATACTTTTTATAATTATTAAAACCATTAAACTTAAAAGCAGATACGATGAAATGATTTTATATTTATTTTTTTTTTTTTTACAAATTTACAATATTGGAGCTTTTTAATACAACTCGGTCGCAGGAGTAACGTTTCTTGCCTTTTACATATAACCATAATAATTGACACAATCTGTCCATCAAAAAAATTCCCTTTTTTTATACTATATACCAAAGACTTCGCTGGTTCGCTGGTATCCAACTCGCCTGCCTATTAATCCATCAATCGACACTCTGGAAGATGGCAATGAAGTACTGTTAATGACACTGTTAAAAGTGATCATCTTGGTATATTCGGAGAGAGCAGTACGAGTAGTTCAATATCAATTTTAAATTGGTTTTATCGAAAACAGTGACTTTCATTAGTTATTTTGAAATAACTGCTGACGGGTTTGACATTTTAAACTTTTTCAAACAGATTTTAAATTAACATATAAAACTGCAAAACATTCTCCATTTAATCAAATCTTAATCTTCAATGATAAGAAAGGTCCCCATGCAATACCACTCGATCTAAGACACCTGGTATAAATGGAAAGTAACACACTAAAGGCCATTATTGAAAACGTATTTTGTTACAGGTTCGATACCAGAATAAAACGCGACGTCGATCTTAGCCCAGAAGACATCTTAACTCTTCTCAGCTTAATGGAAAACGAAAGGCAGCATCCATCTAACTACCGCAACTGGCAGAGATACGACTCCAACTTAGATCTGGATAAAGACAATCAGGATAGCTACGAGGAAGAAGACGAAGGTACCTGGTTGGATACCCCTGTCTATCCGCACGTAGGCCCCCATACCAATTCGATGCCTTCGTCAAACTACTACTATGAAAAACCCCAATCCTACGAGAAACACAACCAATGGAATGAGGTAGCGGAATCTAAGAAGAAGCGTTTCATGGTCGCTAAGAAGAGGAACGATCCGACTCGCGAATTAAGATACCTGAACGGACCGAACGTTAACGACTACTACACCCTCTCCCAGCTGCTTGGCAATCAACGCGAGCCGAACGTACCGGTATACCACAGGCGCGTTTTGTAAGCGTAATTTGTACGCCTTGAAACTACATAAAAGAACGCAAACATTAAACAAATTGGACGCATATCCAAGTATGTTTTATTCATTTCTGTATTAATTACATTATATATCTACGTATATGGAGTATTTTAATCTTATGTCTACATGGATAGGCAAAACGCATGTTAAATGTATTTAAAACTTTTAAAAACTAATCATTGTGAATTACTACAAGATTCTCAGTCAGTATAATATTTAAGAACATGTATTTATTAATGTTATATATGTCAAAAAATAAACGCATTATAAATCTAAACGTGTATATTTATTTATAATATTTATTATTATCAGACAAACGTTAAATGAATGTAAAACACTATGTTAGGTCATTATTATTATATCTTTGGCACAATAATAGGCAAAAAATCCACAGAAACAAGCCCACTCAAAAGTACAAAAAAAGAAAAATAAAACAGCATCGCTAACAGGCTATTACAGCAAAACACAAAAACAGAAAATACATTGTAATTATTATACTGCACAATACTAATTATGGTCACAGTTGTATAGCTGACGATAAATCAATACTTTGAAAGTAGGTAAGGTCTCAAGAAGTACGTCACAATTCGAAAACATTGTATCGAACGTTTGCATAACACACTAAAATAGCGCGGACTGGCCCAATACAGTTATCCGGCGTGATGATAAGAAGGTGTTTGTTTAACACGAAGGATGTGATGCAATATGGAAATCAATCATGTGGAGCATTTCTGGCGAATTGTAACGATTATGAAGAAGTTTACAGAGCAAAGATAGCATCAACTCTCGAAAATTGACATAGAATTTTTCATGGTAATGAAATTTAAAATTTAACAATTATGTAATTAGGTTCAGTCAAATCATAACAATAATGCATCAAAAATCCAAACATTTATTGGCGTCCAATAGAACGTTCTTAAAGTGGCAGACCAAACTCAATTTATCACTTATGCTAATGCTTCGCCATTCAAAATATAACTAAAAACAATAGGTGGGGCTCCCTTAGAAAATTGTATTGCATTTAGACAGATTCAAATAAATTTTATTTTTATAACAAAATTGTCATTTCAAGAATGAATTTTTAAAGCATCAACATATCATAGAAAATTACTATTTAATATGCATTAATAAGCTAATAAATAGAATAAAAAGACTTGGACCCAGGGGCAAACCCTGTGGCACGCCAGAAGTAACATTCTCAAAGCACGCTTAACAATTCAGCGCGAAAGCTTGCATATGTATGACAAATATGAAATTAACCATTGAAGATCATCTCGTATACCACGGGTATTGAGATTATTGTAACCCGCCTGAGAAACAGACTAAAGATAATCAGTGAGAAGCTCACAAATGTCCCTGCAATTATTTCCCTCGAAGTTACTCCAAATCATAGTCAAAGGAATAACAAATTTGTTTCCTTTAAATTTTATAAACCTTCAAAACTCTTAGTGTTACTTATGTGGAAATTTTAACATTATTAATGTGATTATTATAATCCATAGTCGCCGCTCTTCTATGTCTACGTTTCGGCGGTAAACGTAAGCTTACCCCGTTAGAAATTTTAGAAGAAACATGTGTAGCTATAATTCGATTAAGTCTACTACAAAAGGAGTTGCCAGTGCAATTTACATCTAATTGAGCGAAGGTATTTTCCCACAATATTTCTAATGTTATCGATGACAGTTATACCTCGTGAATGCACTGAACGATAATGTGACGCAGTCCAGTTACACAATAAAAAACCTATGAAAATTCTTGATTTCCATGGTATTTCCGACGTAATTGAACATCTGAAAAAATCTCGTCCCGGTAAGGAATCGAACCTGAAATTTCCCATTCACCGGGAAAGCGGAGCGTGCTAACTACTACACCACGGGTCCTTATACCACAAGTCTTCACTTCACAAAACTAATATATTACTCTGTACATTTAGCAAATACATAATATCTGTTAGGAAAACGGATTTCCTGTCATTGGGATAATGTAAAGAACCCTTAGACAACACATTCCAAGAATTGTGAGGTCCTAGATTAGAACTCGTTTGTTAAATTGTTGAATTCGCGGTAATTCCTATGTATTCTTGCAAAATTTGGTACTTTCTTCTATAAACGACGTGCGCTATCGGGAAACAGCAGTAAACTGGGCCACAATGTATACCGTAAGAAGACTCACACAGACCGGTACCTGCATGCAACATCTCACCACCAACCTCAACAGAAGAGATCCCTCATCAATGCCTTGTTAAGAAGAGCGGAGAAAATCAGCGACAAACATCACAGGAATAGTGAAATACGACACGTCAAAAACGCCCTGCAGAAGAACGGCTACAGTACAAAAGATATAAGGAAGCCACGAGAGCAGAAAAAAGACGAAGACCAACAACAACCAGCAGGATACGCATACCTTCCGTACATAGCCGGAGCCACCGACAGGCTAAAAAAGACCCTAGGGGAAAAAAACATCACCACACGTTTCAACACGGTGACCACAATCGACCAGCTACTCCCTCCTAACAAGGACGTGTTACCGAAACTACGAGCAAAAGGCATATACGAACTGAAATGCCAATGTGGAAAAAGCTACATTGGTCAAACAGGACGGAGTATTCAGTGCAGAGTGAAAGAACACGAGAGAGACGCACGCCTTAGACATATTGAAAAATCTGCAGTAGCAGAACACCTGCACCAACAAGGAGACCACCGCATAACCTACAGCGACGTTAAGGTATTAGCCAGGACCAGCCACTACTACCCGAGGATAATACGGGAATCGATAGAAATAATGAAGAACACCAACAACTTCAATCGTGAAGACGGATACAAGATCATCAACACGTGGAAGTTAGCACTACGGAGTCGTCATATAACGAACGACGCGATTCAGCGGAACGGATCGGTTATGGATTAGCAAAGCGTAACGGTTATGAATCAGCAAAGCTGAACAGAAATAGGATATATAACGAGGAGCAAGAGACAACAACACCAGTCTTTAGAAATCTGCTGAAGAAGCTGAGAGCATGGTCAGCGAAACGTCAAGTAAAATATATATTAACTACACGACATCACCTGAAAGACATTTCTACAATACTTTTACAAACGTTTCAGAAACATGCGCCAATGTACAAGCTTTTAACTTTTCTTCGTAAAGAAAAAATATTTCGAGATAAGTTTGATACTAAGAACAATAGATAAAACTCAAAAACAAATTAATTTATAGAATTATATTAGATTATTTGGGAATTGAATGGGCCCTTCTGACAACTTGCGTACATCTCGGTATGGAATTAAATAAATTTTAAACATTATGTTGGTCCAATTGCTTCCATTCTGCCTGAAGCGCCCCAGCAAGTTCACCCAAGTTGTTTGGACGGGAGACACATGTTCGAATCTCTCTTCCCGGTCTGTCCGGAAGATGTTCTATTAGGTTGAGATCGCTACTGCAAGCTAGCCAGTTCATACGCGCAATCCCGACTTCATCTAAATATTCGTTTTCGTACTTTCTCAAAAATATTGGATATGCTATTCAAAATACCTGGTTTATTTTCCTTTTGATGGTTGATATCTTTAGTTCATCTGGAAAATAAAGGTCATATAAGACCCAAGACACAAGCTTTAATAAGTTTAGCGCCCATCAGCGTTAGTAATTCTCATTTTCCGAATCACCTCATGTACTTCTTCAATTGTAGTCGGTGTCATAAACATCGTATTGGGGTTTTTGATCTGGGCAACTTGTTATTCGTCGTAGGCTAGGATGAGTTTGGATGCATGTGAATTTGCTTGATACCAATTTTCGACTAAAATTAATATTGATGGGGATTATTGAAGATAATAAGAAGCATGGGAAAAGGAAGAAATCGAACTTGAATTGGCGCGACTGTTGCGTTGGATTTGAAAAAGGTGTTCGAAGATCTAGGCAGATCGGTTCGAACAATTTAAAACACAGCTTCAATTTAGTCGACTTAAATGAAAGGAGAAAATATTTTGTACTGCTCAACTGTTTGAGATTTAAGCAATTAAAAACATACATCCCAAATATCAGTATACTGACTGCAGTGGCATAATGACATTGTTGTACCCAGTCTTTGGGTATTCTCCTTTCTCTTAATTTTCTAAATAAGTGTTCTATCCAACTTCCCACTTCTTTTTCACACCATTTAATTAGTTCTGATGCTAATTTATCGCTTTCTTGAAGGTTTAAGTACTTCAATTGCTGCAACTACTTCTATTGTATTCTTTACATTTCCTTTCCCGAAAATCTCTTACATTGTCTCGTTTCGTAAAAGCATATACCCGTTTTCAATTAATCAACATTTCTATTAGGAGTTGATTGTTGATCAGTAAAATGACACCTGTCAAATTTTAGAGAAAGCTTTATTGCCGATGAATAATACCTAAACAAATGTGGAAAACGTCATTTGAGAGATAATGTAATAATTGTAACCACTACATATATTAGATATGGCGGATAAAAAATTCGCAAGTAACCTTTATTAGATAAGTATTACGTGCTCAAATTGGTATCAATTCGTTTTTTGCAGGATGCGAACTCGAAAAAAAATTTTTGGTGGCAGCGGAGCGGAAAGACTATGACGTAGTTCGAGAATGTCTAAGGTTAGGCGTCAACCCTAATGCTCGCAGAGCTGACCGTGTGACTGCACTGCACATTGCTGCTGAGCGTGGCGATATTGACTTGGTTTTGCTTCTACTATCAGCGAAGGGATTAAACATGAATCCGTTCACAATACATGGATTTTCCCCATTGATCATAGCTTCTCTTAGCAGGCAAGACGATATGGTGGAATTCTTATTAAACCATGGCGCAGGAATTGATATTCCGGAACGTTTTGGAAAGACGTCCATACATCATGTCGTCTTTGCGGATTGCCTTTCCATTGCGATGATATTAATAAAGCATGGAGCGAATCTCAATCTAATGGATGTATTCTACCATACTCCACTTTCAATTTCAACCGTCGATAGACATTTTCTTCCCATGGTGAAATTGCTTATTGAAAATGGTGCCGATGTAAATTTGTATAGAGGCGATTTGGTGCTTCCCATATTCTTGGGTAAGATGTTTAAAAATAAACAGTTTTTCGGTAGTCTGATGATATGCCTCACATTATAGTCCTCTGTCCTCTATTTTTTTGGGTTATTGTCAGTTTTCTATATCTAGCCCTAATTTCCATATTTGTTCGATTCCCCCACATTCCACGTCGGTCGCATCCGAATATTCTCTTTAAAACGTTTCGTTTCCAAATATGCAGATTGTTTTCAATAGATCTGGTTATTATCCAGTCCACGTTTTTGCTTTTGTTAGCAGTACTATGTCGTTTGGGTACACAATGGTTAATTTTTACTGTTAATTCGGTTTTCATCTGTTCTCTGTTTATTTTGCAATTTTTTGATTTTTTCCATTTCAAATAATTAAAGGATTTTGTATACAGACAGACATATTGAAATGTGCTGGAACTCCAAAACTTTTAGATCGCCGTGTAATTTTTCAATTCGTAAAGTCCATTGTTAAAAAGTTTAGAAAGTGTATGGAACAAAAATATTCGCTTGTTATAGCAAAATATATTTTCTACTGTTAATGAATAATTAATACGACCAGCACCGCCATCTGTGGACGCGTGTCGCCGTTTTCGGCTCATCGGCAACGAGAACGTGCACCTTACAAAAAAATTAACCCTTTTCGAACGTGGCCAGATTATTGGGCTACATAAAAGTGGTGTCAGTTTCCGGAAAATTGTTCAGAGACTTAATTCTAATCATTCGGCTCTATTACGGTGTTGGATTGCGAATCGCGTAGAGCACGTGAAGCACGTAGAGCAGGTTCGGTCGCGTCCAGGACTAGCCCCCAATATTTTCTTTTGAAGCGCTGGGTTATGAAATACCGTTTTCAGACGGTAACATGAATTGTCTATCATTTACTTGTTTATAAGCATTTTTAATAGTAATAAACATTATTTAGCAAAAATTTTTTACTGGTGCATTTTTAATTACGGCCAATGTATACACTGATTTTCCAAGAGCGTTTGACTCAATTGGTCACAGAATTTTGCTTCGAAAGCTAAATTATTTTGGTTTATTCTCTCAGCTTCTGGCCCTTAGCTACTTAGAAACGAGACCAAGTTACGTTTATTATAGTGAATTTAAATCGTATGATTTATTGTGGAACTTCTGCCATAGCACAAGGCAGGAATCTTGGGCCACCCATTTTCAACATATTCGGAATATCGTTTTTAACTACTCAATCAATAACATCTTCTTTTGTTTCAGAAGCGTGTCTGGGTTGCTGTAGCGAACAACAATTGGAGGTAATAACTTACCTTTTAGAGGTAGGAACAAATCCAAACATAACCGACTTCCTAACAGATAGAAACGCGCTCCACTACTTTGCAATAAATAATTATTTGCCGTTAGCGAGAGAATTAGCTAAATGGGGTGTAGACTCGCACCATGTGGATAAGTACAAATTAACGCCGTTGAAGCTCGCCAAGCTACACAATAATATGGAAGCGGCTGATTTCCTTGAGGATCTGGAATACAGACAATTACTGCAAAAAGATTCAAGACAGTTGCAGATTAAATTTAGTGGCAACATATAATTACATAAGTCTTAGTTAATAAAAAAAAATATGTTGTAACATGACTTTTTTACTACATGTATACAGAATGGAGTACTAGCGCGAGGTTGTTAGACAATACATTTATACTAGTGGTAATATAAACAAAGCTTTTATAACAATTATTGATGTCCATAAACTCTATAATTGTATCTAAATACACTCAGGTGCAGAAAATTCGATCCATTACGTTTTTCATCTTTATTTGGATTTCTATACTGGTATTAAAGGATACCAGTCTGCTGACTCTTGGTTTTACAATTTGCCAACAAACGAGGAATCATGCTTTTGATAATAAGCTTGTAATCAATAATTGAAAAAATATTCAGTGTGCTTTGTGTTTATTTTTCAAGTTAGATATGTTGGCAATTTAAATTTTAGTGAAATAAAATTCCTTCGCCGTATTGAATGTATTTTTCGAATCTTTGTTATACACCACCAAAAAATACCCAGTACTATAATCAAAAAGGTAGCAACAAGAGTTGCCACATAACTTCTATATGGGCAGGCTAATAAAGATCAATAAAAGCGATACACCTAAAATAACAAATGGGTAGATAAATACTGGGAATATAAAAAATTATGAAACTCATTAGAACAGAAGACCGGCAAAATACTACACACGAAAATAATAGGCTAAAGCCAGCAATGGTACGGAAATCCAATAGTGAATAAATAGTAGCAAAAATCTCACCATATTAAAAGAATACATTGAAAGCAATAGCTGTTACTGCTATTTGCCCTTATTTACATATAGGTTCGGGGGAAACCCCTGACATTTCCGGAAGAAAAAAAAAACAGCTATTTTATCGAAAATAAAATCAATTTATTGTTTCTCAAAATATTCGCCTTTAAGTTTTTAATACCTATGCATTCGATGAAGCCAGTTGTCGAAACATTTATTCCAATCTAAAGTGGGTATCTCAGAAACATGCCTTTTAAATGCTTCTTCCGGTATCGAAAAACCGCTCACCACGCAATTCGTTTTTCACAAAAGGGAACTGGAACAAGTCACTAGGTGATAAGTCAGGCGAATACGGACAACAAGTCATTAATTCAATATTCTTCTTCTTTAAATATATCGTGTGAGAGCTAACGTTGTCGTGGTGACGGATGATGCGCTGATGTTTGCTGTTTTTTCCGATTTCATCAAAAAATTGTTGTATACCAATCAGCGTTTACTGTTTTTCGACCATCAAGAGCAACAGACACAATTTTACGGAAGAAAAAAGCAATACTTTTTTTAAAGCGTTTCGTAAACGAACTACTTTTGTTGGTTTTGGTTCACTTTGGAACATCCAAACAGTGTATTATTGTTTTGTTTCTGGTTCGTATGAATATATCCAGTTTTCTCCACATGTTACGGTACTGTATACGTTGGTAGAAGCACCGCGATTAATTTTTTTTTTTAAATTCAACAGTAACGTTTGCACCAACTCGCACGAGCCATTTTTGAGCTTTGGTTAAATTGTGTGGAATCCAAGGACTGCAAAATTTGGTCACTACTAAATGCTCATGTGAAGCCGTTTGTATTTGACTTTGACCAGTTTATTATATTAAATGTCAAATTAAATATATGGCAAGTGTCATCTAGTGGTCAATTCCGGAATTTTTTTAAGTTCCCCTTGTAGTATCATAAAAGTCATTTCTTTGAAAAAGTTATCGGAAAGCGGGGCTGAATCCGCGTTACCCAAATTCGAGTCCAAGATTACGGATAAAAATTTTGGATGGCTGAGTTTTTGGACAACGGATCTAGATCCAAGGTACCGAATAATAATGCCAGATTCGAACGAAACTAGATCCGGATTTCGGGTAAGAGCCTCGGACAATAACACTAGTTTGCAGATATAAGGATAGTAAATTACGCAGATTCGAATAGCAGCTCTAGCTCTAGACCGTTTTAGTATCTCATAAAGGCACATCCACCTAATATCGCAAACTGTTTTTGAGATTAATGCGAAATACTGCTTATGAATTTGTTATTCGCAAAATGCACAGCACTTTTGTTTTTTAATAACGTAATTCTTTATCATAGCTTTCTGCTAAATGATATTTTTTTCTTAATTAAGGTAGATGTGAAATGAGCCATATCGCTCAAAAGGGTCATTTGAATAGTATATTTTTAATAATTGTTGTACTTTAATACAAAATTCATCAATATTTTGCTATTTCGAGCGGGTTCACATTTGTAAAAAAAGCACAGCAAACGCACAGTACTTTTGTTTTTTAAGAATTAAATTAATTTCTTTGAAACGTTATTACTACTAAACTACGCGGTGACTATTTTTCTGTCAACGGTATTTATCATAAACGTCAAAGTTTAAAACAACCATGTTGAAATATGCGGCCAGTGCCATCTTATTATCAATTCCAGACATTTTTATGGTTCCCTTCGTACATTATGGCTCATTATAGTGAGATTCTTTTTTTTTTGTAAATAATAATTGCTAGTCAAAGTAAATAACTGGAGTATAGGCAACACAAACAGCAATAAAAAGTAGGAATGATTTCAAAATTGTGAATATGAAATATAATGGTGTGATATAAGTTATAAGTTAACAATAGATGCGGCCGGAAATTCCGTATCTTATCGAGTTTTATTAAATATTACATATAAATGTTACTTTTTGGATCTAAAACGAGTTTACTTATCATACATCCTGAACACATCTGTCAAAAGTGTTCTAGAAATGCTAACTTCACAGTAGAAATTGACAGCTACATTTGTCACTTGGTTAAATATTTTTATGTTAAAATGATAGTTTCGGAAGCTGGCAGGAAAACCCTTATGAAAATGTAATGAAAACAAATTTCCATGGCGACCAGAGATAATGAGTCCAATGAAAATCAACAGTTTGTTGAAGAAATAGATTATAGAGAAATTGAAAATATACAGGTATCAAGTTGTCTATGTTTATATTTGTTATTGTGATAATTTCTTTGCTTGCTCATAGGTTGTCGGCGAGGGCAGCTTCGGTGTAGTTTACAAAGCTCAATGGAGAGGAATTTACGTTGCTGTAAAAAATATTGTCTCACAAGATGAGAAGAAAGCATTTACTGTCGAGGTTAGGCAATTATCTAGAGTTAATCATGAAAACATTGTGCGGCTATATGGAGCTTGCACGAAGGAACCAATATGCCTTGTGATGGAATATGCCGATGGAGGTTCATTATATAATGTCTTACATTGTTCGATATACGATTATACTATAGCGCATGCTTTATCTTGGGCATATCAATGTGCAAAGGTACATTGAAAATATAATGATGACACAAATATGTAATGTTATATGTAATTTTAGGGTGTAGAATATTTACATTCAATGCGACCGAAACCGCTAGTACATAGAGATTTAAAGCCACCTAATTTACTGTTGGTAAATGGAGGCACCCACTTGAAAATTTGTGATTTTGGTACTGCCGCAGATAAGAATACATATATGACCAACAATAAAGGTTCTGCACCTTGGATGGCTCCCGAGGTAAGGCAAAATAATTAGTTAATGTGATTCATTATTTTTCAATACATTTAGGTGTTTAGTTCATCAAACTACTCTGAGAAATGTGATGTATACAGTTGGAGCATAATCCTGTGGGAGGTAATGTCTAGAAAACGGCCTTATCATTCAAGGTCTGCATCGGCTTTAGCAATACTATGGTCTGTTCATCAAGGTAGGCGCCCCCCATTGCTGAGAAACTGTCCACCTCCTATTGAAAATCTGATGGTAAAGTGCTGGGACAAAGATCCTGCTATAAGGTTAAATATGAAGGAGGTAAGTATCTGAACTAGCTTTCCTTTCTAATTTCCTTGTCGAAAGCCAAAATAACATTTTACATCTACATTGTGATATATATATTTATGTTGCTTCAATGACCATAAATAGAAATTGGTGTACATATTATTGTGTTAAAGGTGGTGCAAGTGGGAGTTTTGAAGTTATTTTATTGTTACAATTACAGGTGTCTGTATGTAGGTACCCGCTAAATGTAGCATTGCGCTATGGAATTGCCGAAATATGTGTTATTGAAACTACCATTATAAACCATCCATGAAAATTTCTTTTTTTTTGAACGTACAAGAATTGAGCACGCGGCTATCTAAAGTTTACTGTAAAAATAATCCATTTGTGTTATCAATTTAAGGAAAAAGTCGTTAAATCTAGGGGGTTGAATCCCCAAAATGGGAAAAATTAAGTCATAATTTCTGGCAGTTTATTCCATAATGGTCTTATGTGCAAACATTTTTTAATTAAGATTTTCTTTGTCTACATAAGGGGAAATTCTTATATTTTGCGTACAATTTGAAATGCTAAGTAATTTCAGAAATAAAGCATGTATTCGCTAATTTCTTGGCAACTCCCAATTTATTGCCAGAACTGGCAACTTAAATTATCTGTAAATTTAAAACATTCCTAACGGCTGAGATTCTTGTACTTTGCTGTTCTTTATAAAAAAACGGGCAAATTTGTATTTTATGTTGTAAAATGTAATTCAATTTTCATCAATGTGGGAGGCCGAGGACGATAATAGTAGCATAATAAATAAATATGTACTTTAGAACTGATCCTAAATATAAAAATATTTTTTCAAATTTGGTAACAAATGTACACAAGTTGTTGTCACATGGAGGATGGGGCAATAATGCGAAATAAATAGAATAATAGGAAAAAATGTCGAATACGAAAATCATAGATGTACATCAGTAGCACAAGCTAAAATTATTTTGACATATACAGCGTGAACTAAAAAATGTTATACATGAAATGGAATACCGTGTATTAGTACATATTTCATTTATATTCGAACTTCTAAGATTGCTTTGTACAGGATTACCTATACGCAAACTAAATTGTTTTCGAAATATTTACGAAAAACGGTTTTTGCATTGCTCTGCTGAAACATCTGTAGTTTGCATAATATTTGACATATTGCCTTCCACATTGGGTATTAAGTAACCTATTGACCTAGAGATATTTCCACTTAGAACAAGAGAACTCCGTATTCATAGGCAATCTCTGACAATGCAGTGAAAATTTCATTTTTCGAGCGACGTTTTTGTCGTTATTTTAAATGGGATGCCCTGCATATTTTTTAATTTTTGAATTGCTAATAACATTTTGGGTTAATTATGTAAACATTTTCCCTACACTAGGCATGGGGAAAGTTTTAGTTACTTGTTTTTGAAATATTTTCATCTTCGACTTATTGTCACGACTCGGGGTGATTAGGTATCAAAAATTTAAACTTTAACACAATTGCGTTCCCATTTATCTATTATCTCTCTTAAACACACTTTCTCTATCTGTTTTGGCAGCTTCTAGAAGTTTAGCGTTCCTTTAATTCTTTTATCTATGGCACGATTCAAAAACAACTGTTCCTTCTGTCAGACATAATTTTTATAAGTGTAAAAGTATATGTATATTTGCACAAAAGTATAAGTGTACTTGTGAAACGCTATAAAAAAATAAATTTTTGTAGTAAAGAATGCTTAGACATGATCTACATTCTGGACGAATGTAACAAAAATTGTTTATTGGCTTCGCGCGTATGTAGACAACGGCATTTGGATAGAAAAAAACCAAATTCACTAGCGTTCCAACACTTGATGCTTAGGTTTGAGGAGAACATAAACTACAAGAAAGCCACAAGAAGAAAAAGAGCATTAACCGATGAGTTTTGGCGTAAGTTGAAAATTGCCCAACGAACGTCCTATAGTAAAATTGAATCATTTTCACCCCTATAAAGGGACGATGCATCAGGAGCTTAAAAATATCTCGAAAATCGTATAGAATTTTGTCTGTGGATTTTGGATAAAATTAGTACCGAGCTTGAGTTTTTTGAATTTGTTTTATTCAGTGACGAAGCAACGTTTCATAAAAATGAACGTATGGTCAAACAATTTTCACATTATTCTCAATTCAGCCCTCTCTCTCCCTCTATTAGAGCTAAAAATTACCAAAGTCGTTGGTCACTAAATGTTTGTGGTGACTTTATTTCGAATATCGTACTAGGTCCTTTCTTTTTTGGCACCCAACTAAATGGAAATCACTATTTACATTTTTTGGAAACCGACCTTCCTGAGTCACTTGGGATGTTTTAAGCGCGCATATGGTTTCAACATGATGAAGCGCTAGTGCATCATACGGGCTCCGCTAGATATATATTACCCCAATAAAAGGATAGGAAGTGGAGGACCCATATCTTGACTGACCATATCAGCAAACCTTAAGATGGTCGACTTCGTGTAAGACTACGTGAAGGATGTACTGTACCGCAATGCTCCTACAACAGTAGATAATATGAAACATATTATAATAAACGCTTTTCGGAGTATCATTCCGCATATGTTGACCAACGTGCAACCGTCGTTTAGGCAGAGAGTACAACTACGTATAGAGCCAGGCGGCAACATTTTTGAACAAAATATATAATGTTTTTAATATTGTGTTTTATTATTAGTTTTCTTTGTTTCTTAACTAGTTTATTTCATTAACCTTTTTATTTTTGTATTTACAACTTGCTTGTCTTTTGTTGTTGAATAAACACTTATTTGTTGAACTTAGTACAAACCAATAATTGGGTCTTTTATGGTCTTTTTCAACATTATTATCTAATTTTTAATATACTGACATGTTCTACTTCAAATTAAAACAATATCCGAAATGATATTTGAAGGCAAAAAATCCATAGCTAATTAAAGGAATACCAAACTTCTAGAAACTTTCAAAGCAAATAAATTTAATATTTGATACCTAATTACCCCTAGTTGAGATAAGCTAAAGATGCAAAATATCTATTTATTAAATAAAAATTAAAAGACACCTATTATTAAAATACACCAAAATCCACTATATTTGTTATTATTCGCTTCAAAACCGTGCATGTTGTGACTTTTACCTAACAAACGAATCCTCTTTCTTTTTTTTAATATACAGTCTGTCGTTTTTTTTTAAACGTATTAAAATCTAAATTTCACTATTAAAAAACATTACTGCTTTACTAATTTAACTTGCATTAACTTACAGCTAGAGGTGGGCATTTTGAGACTTTTGTAGGCCCAGCCCAATACGTTTGTCAGTTCGGCATGACCCGTCACGTTTGTCAGTCTGGCCTGCTAGCTTCTCTGATTGTCGACCCATCAAGTTTCTTTAGCACGACAAGTCCATTTTGTGCTAAAATTCTACTTATCCGGAAATTTTTTAATTCTTTTACGGTTTTTTTCCTAAATTAAATATGCTTTTAGACGTGAATATTCTGACAAAGTTCTCTGTAACATCCTTGACTAGATTGCTTCCAATATTTTTACATCCTTGTCTTTTAATAAATTGTTTCCATTGTATTTTTTTTTTAATTTGTTCCTAATACTTCTTGCCAATTTCAATAAATTTTCAATTGGATATAATAGTGTTTAAAATGGCGCTGTAGTCGATGACGCAGCTGGTGGTAACTACGTAATACGCAGAAAGAAACAAGCTTTGGCAATCGTATGAGCATGCTTAATATGTTTGTATTTATTATGCTAAATAAAATTGAATTACCATCATTATTATGTCTTCGACTAACACCAACAGTCTGTGAATCTTATTAGTTGAAAAATATTCTCTTCTGTGCATCTTTACCGTATAAGTTAGTTATATAACTCTTTTATTATTTTTTAAATTCTTCTTCTTTTTTACACACCTTTGCTTCGAACAAATGATGAGGGAATGGATAATCATATCTCGATATTGCCGTCGAACAAAGTAAATATATGTGAGGGTGATTGCCCAATTGAGGTAGGAAAAGTTTTGCATAGTTAATGCAAAATGTTATCAACGATTCAACATTTTAAAAAAATATGCAGGGTATTCTATTAGTAAAGTCACTCGAAAAAAGAATTTTTACTGCGTTGCCAGAGATGGACTATTATCAGTTCTCTTGTTCTCAATGGGAATAACCCTAGCTACCTAGCTTTTTAATACCCAATGTGGAACCCAAAATAT
Source organism: Oryctes borbonicus (assembly GCA_902654985.2). Taxonomy (NCBI): domain Eukaryota; kingdom Metazoa; phylum Arthropoda; class Insecta; order Coleoptera; family Scarabaeidae; genus Oryctes; species Oryctes borbonicus. The sequence continues at coordinate 4,320,786 of LR736888.1, forward strand.
CAAATATTGTGCAAAGTACAGTTATTTCAGCAAATAATATTGCAAATGCCATTTTTCGTAAATATCAAAAACAATTGAGTTTAGGTATACGTAATCCTATACAAGGTGAGATTAGATTCTTGAGTATAAACGAAATATGTACTGGTGTAGAGGATGGTCCATTTAAAATAGCATAACCATTGGCCCATTGGCAATACTGTAATAGATCCAATAATTGATAGCTGTAAGATATCATCTGCGGTTACTGTCCATTATAACAGTGAGTTAACAGTGCAAATGTTTCTTTTTAATTCGCGCATGCACCCCGCCCCACCACTTCCGGATTTCCCATACGCCGTCATTTAGCGCTTCAACATTAAACGAATTATAACGTTTTTTTTTGTTGGGATTGGGGACGTGCTTCTGGCTAGACACTATTTTTCAAAATTTTATAAAGTAGTATAGATTGCTGCGTGCGTTACTTCATGTGGTTTTTGTGGAAAGGAGGTTTATTTCATATATTTTTATATCATTGTGCTATTATTTTCACTGCACTACAATTTTTTTTTTCAGGTCGCCACCTTCATGCACAATTTAATGCTTCTCTTCCCTGGCGCCAACGAACCTATCTACAATGAAAATGATTGGACTTGTGATGAGATCGAAGATGAAGAACCCATTTATGAAGAAATAATTACGAATCCTACCTTTCCTGATACTAATGGAGACAATACTTCACGTGTAACATCTTTGCCGCAACCGGATGAAAGCACATGTAAACCTTTAACTGTTGAATTGACGGTACGTATGCAATGTCTTGCATGTATTCCATCTTGTTCACGTTTTACTTTTAGAATGGTTGGGACGTCGTTGATCGTGAGTATGAATTACAATTACAGACAATGCCGGGCTTCGACAGAATGGTACCAAAACACGGTAAGTGGATATTGCGTAGCATAAACAATTAACGGAGTTGTATTTGTTCTAAAAATGACTTAGATAGGTATGATAGGTACGTATGCTAAATACAGCAGTATATATCTAAGGGCTGGCCGCAACTTTGTACTATAATCTTGTTTGTTCTTGAAGATGAAGTAATGCATCTGTTTTATCGAGCACTACTAAAAAGCGAAAATATAGTGCATTAAACGCATTTAAACATTTATAAAAGGTTATTGATCAGATGAATCAATAATTAGTTCACTGAGTTTTTTTAGCACTTGGAAAATATAAAAGTTTAAACTAAAACTAACATTCTGCCTATAGAATAAGTTACTACTCTGTTGACGTAGGCCGCATTTTTCAGAGCCTCTGGTGGTATTATAAGCGTACTATTAGTAGAAGCCAGTTTATTTTAATCCTTCGTCAATGATTTTGTAGTGAATACAAATATACAGGTAGCGTTTTATGTTCCAGGCCGATGTTTTTTTTAATAACTATTAAATAAAAAATATTTTTATAATTTATTTATTATTTATTGATTGGTCTTTATTGATTACTAATGAAAAATGATATCGGTCAAGTGGCCTCCTCTGGTCATGACGCAGATGCGAACTCTTTTAAGGATGTTTTCATAACATTGTTGCAGACTTCTGGGTAGGTTCAAAAACACAGAGTACGGGTATAAAGTATATGCAGTTGTCGTTCTCACACATACCACGTCCATATATGCCTTGTGTTGCCACCATCACCTCTAGCATCTTCAAAGAAATATGCCCAAATGGCGTACCATGCTATCACTCTACGTGAATGTATTTGGTGTATCAAATGAGGACTTTCAATGACCCAGCAGCGACCATTTTGTTTATTAACAGTGCCAACCTCGTCGCTCTTAAGGATTCTTTGTCAAAAATTAGTATCGTCTGATACGAGCTGTAGAACCTGAGTACTCCAATTTCGCCTCCGTTCATTTTTCTGTAGCCCTTACGTCAAGTGAATTCTATACGGGAATAAGTGCAAATCTGTTTTGAGAATTTTTAAGAAGCAGCGATACTCGGGCGTTCTCAAACACTCACTGAATCGATGGTTTATCTCCCAGTGCATGCAAATTTTCAACAGTATTCAATATGCGTTGAATGGTTGATTTGTTTGGCATATGATTAACACCAAGAAACTCTCGCAATTTTCTTTGAATATTCACTTCTTTAAATAAAATGATTTTATAGTTTCAATATGTGGTTGCGACGTTAGATGCCCATAACAAATTGTTATCGACCATTCTCTGCAACTACCAAATATAAGCCGTCAAATGATAGCTGAACCAAGATGGCGGAAAAGCAAGGTCGGCCTGTAGCATAAAACACACGTTGTACATTTATTAGCTTCATTCTAGACTCAATGTAATCCTTTGAATTAAAAAAGTACGCTTTCCATGTTAATCGTTCGGTCTATGATTGAAAATGAGGACTCATCGTCGAAACAGCTGTCCCGGATTAATTAACGAAGCTTGTGACCCCAAGTTTCCCGATCTTCTTTTTCTTCCCGAAATTTAAATAATTAGTTATTGAAGAAATTGAAAGTATTGTCGGAAATAGTTGATCATATGCGGCATCTGTATCATGTGTATCGTTTTAAAATAACAGTTTTAGTTGAATTACTTCTGATAAAACACCGTAAAATATTTTTCTTAAAGGCTATGTATGTTCGTATATACTGGGTTACAAAAAAATGTTACATGAAAATTTAAGCAGAATGCTAGACTATAATTGCATATTTTGATAATATGGACTAAATAGAGATAAGTTATTGTTTCCTATAGTTAATTCAGGGTGTTTTTGAGAAAACTATTTTTGGAAATGTAGACGAAAATTTAAGAAGCGTGTCTCACCTACATATTTAGGTTGGATATTTTTAATTGTATTTATTTTTAGTCGAAGCTTCAGATTTGATGATAAAATAAAAATGATTCCTAAAAATTATACAGGACGGTCGAAAGTATACCTTTGATTAGAAATATATGAGAAAATCTCAATACAATTTTATAAATGGTTAAAATTATGATAATGAATACAGGCTGCTTCATTCAATATAAGAAAGTTATTTGACTTTACTGATAATCCAAACCAAAAATATATTTTAGGGATCATTTTTATTTCGCCATCATGTCTAATGCTTCGAATTTAAAATGAATACAATTTAAAATATCTAGCTTAAATACATAAGCCGGACATTCCTTTTAAATTTTGGTCTATATTTCCAAGAACAGTAAAATTTCTCCAAAAAAAGGCCTTTAGATGTAGGAAGCATAACAGCAACTAACTTTTATTTAGCCCGTATTATGAAAGTGTGCAATAATATATGGGGTATTCCATTTAAATTTCGTCTTTGAATGTAACTATTGTTTCAGTCACCCGGTATATATCAAGACAGTTTTTAAAACTTGCTTTCAAAGAATCTACATGGCCCCAATAATAATTTTCTTTTAAATATTGCATCGATTATCGTATATAAAATGACGCAAATTTGTTGCGCCATTCTGTATAATAGATACTGCTTCAGTTGCTTACCTTTAAGCATGTGATAGTTTTTCTTACAGTATAACACATCTCTTTATCTGCTAGTTCTAGCCAACGCTCGACAATTATCATAACGGTGTTATATCTACTAAGCCATCGTGTAACACCTTTTTCTATTTTGGCCAATAATTCCCCTAAATAGTCTACACTTTTGATTGATGTGATTAAATGTTCTAGAAAACGTTTCAACGTTATTTATTTACATCAGGACAGTAACTAGATTTTTTAGCGCAAACTTTTGGATAAGTCGGCACCACCGCATATTTAAAAACGCCAGATGTATACATAGTAAATTAGATTTCTTAATAAATTAAATACAGCAGAAAAAATAGTTTTAAAACGTATCCACGAATCTCTAAATTATTTTTTATTGACTAGAGCGATGTATTGGTGTATTACTTCAAATTTAACTTGGGTCTCCTCTTATTTGTATACTGAAAGTTGTTGATGTTCTGGGCAAATCCAATAATATTATCCTAACAGTGTAAATAAACGAACTTTATATATTCTGAGAAGTTCATATTGTTTACAAGGAAATAAGAAATACTTTACTATGTAAAAAATCCAGTTAGTCATGTAACGCACTTGCAGAAATGACAAAATAAATATTTTGCGCAATCGTGACCATAATTGTTGCTTGTTGTTCTCACACGCAACCCAGTATATAATCAGCCAACTTTACCGGATCCGGTTAAGAATTCTAAAAACTTCAGTATTACCAACTTTAACGTTAAGAAAATTTTAAGACAGCGTCTAGTATGATATTTTAGCAATCTAAGCGAACAAAATTAACAAAAAAAAATCACTAAAGCTTTATTTTAATGATAAATGTGTACAATATCATAAAATACTGTCTTAAGTAGTAACTAAACAGCGTTTGAATATGTACATAACTACAATCAGTTATAACGGCATGTGTACTTTACACGCAATTTTTTTAAGTATAGTTCGCACGTTAGTATATGGATCTTCTAAAACTGCTTGAAAACGTTCTTTATTTTCTTCCTTAAACATTGTTTTTGAATGCAAATGGAATTTATATTTTACATTTTAACAATAAACTTTGCTTTTAGTCGCTCAAATGCTGATACTGGAGGACATATATGACTATAGTTATGGTACTTTTGGTCCAAATAAGTAAGCCTGCAGAAACCAGTTGCGCTTCACCAAATTAACAGAGACTAGACAGACTCGTGTTTATTCGTCTCAGGAGAATGGATTCGTGTTGCCTGCAGGTTTTCCCCGAGAGTCGACAAAACACGAGTCTGTCTAGTCCCTGCTAATTGCGAAAAGCGCACGGAAAGTGTACTCGTTTATGCAGGCTTATATATAAGCGATTTACCGATAAGGGGTTTCCCAATAATAAATATCTAACCGGCTAAACATTCATTATAAAAGAAAAGACAAATAACATAGACGCAAACAATTAACAAAGAACAAGGGATAATTAACAAAAAACAAATAACGAATAACAATAGAAATATGTGAAAAGTAACTTAGTCTTAAAATAGCACACGGCGAAAAGTAATTAATTATAGATAGAAGTAAAGATGGAAGGGAATGAGGGAAAAATCTTAAATCGTAAAAAAGTGAATACCTCAAAATTGTGTATTATTCAAATTTGCTTTTGTTTTTGACAAATAATCTAAAAATGTAGCAATATACCAACTATATCCTTGAAAAACAGGGAAACTAAACACACTGTATACTTCAAAATAGTGATCATTTGATTTTAAATAACTTTTATTCCCAACATTTTCCCATCAAATGAATAATTGCCCGATTTCGCAAAAAAAACAACATTTCTCAAAGTTTTACATACTTGTGCTATAGGATAGAACTAGATGATAATATAAACTCTTAGCTTGTTGAAATATGCTTGTTAGTTTAATACTTTTAATTACTTTAATTAACTTACTGTAAAAAATAATTCTTCTATTTAGTCACGTATTCAGTTTTCAAAAAGCTGAATCTTAATAATATCAACAAAAAATAGCCTTGAGCACATCAGAAGTTGTCTTCTGGAGGAAAACGTTTCCTGTAATATAGGAAATATAAATCCGAAGCATTCAATGATTTAAATTTTCCGCCAGTATTTTCAAAATTCCAATAATTTTTATTTTCTAGCAATTGAGTTGGTAATATTGTCATAAAAAAAGTTACGATAAACCATAACTATATTGATTACGAAATAGATGCAATTATTAAACAATGTTTTACAACAATTACTTTTTTTTTGTCAATATTAGCTCTAAAATAACATATTTTTAATAGTTGAAAAGTTAAATTTATGACCAGTGTGTAAATAAACCAGCGTTGTCATTTAAATAACGTTGTATCCCCTTTTTAATTTTTTGTTTTATTTGACCTGTGTTCCTACGCAACAAACATGACATGTTTTACTTTAAAGATATTTTACTTGAAATATATTCGTGGTCACAAAGAATACGGTAGGTACAACAAATATCTTTGTCCTGCCAGTTACTATGTTAGAAAAAGTCCAATTAATTTATGACTCCGGTAAAATATTAAAACGCAATATTTTACGACTGTTATTTTTATCTTGTTTTGCGAATTAATATAACTTGACTAAAAATTTGTAAACATACCCAACGTAAATTTTGTATAACTACTAGAACTAAAGTTAAGGCTCCTTTTTCGAATGGCCGGCGCATATTTGAGAGCTGTATCACTTCTGGTGCTATAATAAATAACAACTTGGTGACACTTTACGGTCGAATTTTAATTTACTGTAATAACATTGGGCCAGACAAAAGGAAAATACGTCTCTCCTTTATTGTTTTCTAATTTCATTTGACATTAGCACATGTGCTTCTCAAAATAGTGCGCTCGGGTTGAACGACGCATGCACTCTGGGGGACAATAATTGTGTTTAGTGCAAATCACAGTCCAACCACACGAGTTCGCATAGATTTTACTCAATAGAAGTTCTTCAACTTGTTTATAAATTTATTATTGTACAAGTAAAGATAACACCTTTTAAAATTGTACCTGCAACAAAGTAATAAAATGCATACAAGTGTGTATTTTCGATCCCATATATTTCATTATTTTATGGTTGTTTGTTTGCCTTGATTTTTAAAACTAATGCGAAAATTGAGTTTTGAAAAACACCGATTTTCAAATATTGTGTTCCCCAAAAATCGGCTTCACACACGAAGCAAAATATAACTAAAATAATTACATATGAGGCCATTACTTACAAAACTTGTTAGTCGATTAACATTTTTAAAATTCGTTTACTTCATCAAGCTTCTACTGCTACCTTTTGAAAGTATCAATTGTGCAAAGAAATCTCGTTTTGATGCAAACAGATTGGAAAGAACTTTATAGTTATTTGCAGGTATCGCGATTCATCAAAATCAGCCATACATTTTATTTCAATCAGTTTTACACACGTCAAAAAATTAGTTAATTTAGCGACCTTGAAGTTCTTGACGTATATAATACACTCAAATTAACCAAGAAATTGAGTTTAGAGTCAGTACTAATTTCCCTCAATTTTTTAGGTGATTTGATGGATTTCGTTATCGTACCAACTTGCAGAATTTGCTTTGACAAAGTCTTGTTTACAAGTATTCTGTTGCATATACAAACTGATACATTTTAGATGATAAGTTTAAATTTGGCTAAGTTGGTAAATTTTGTGTTAGTGATGAACCTGAAAACAAAATGGGCATGTGATAAGTGATATTACAAATAAATTAAAAAAGAAAGAAAAAAGCAAATTCTTCTTGTATCTCTTTAGCCCAGCAGAGAGAAACTAAAAGCACGTTCTATCCAATGGTGTACTCCAAATTTTTATATGATGTTTCTTATTTACTATCAACCCCATATTAGGTTTTAACATCGCCAGAAAGTTGATTTCAACCAGGTACAGTATGACAAAAGCTTACTTATTATGCTTTAATTGACGATTAAGACGTTTTAACATTAAATAACATTGCTCGTTAGTCATAGAAAATTGTAGGACGCCATCGAAGAGAAACAAAATATGTTTTTTTTTATTCAATACCGAATACAAGATATTTAGTATAGCCTTCAGAACGGCAAATCCACATAGTATCATTTCAGTATATCTTGATGAATCGTTTAGCGAATCTCGTAGTGTTTATGTTAATAGGAATTTGAATAAACGGGATATTTGATATATTTTGCATATTTTTTTCGATATATTTCTCTAATGGTAGGAATTAAAGCTGATGTTTAAAAGTAAGAGTTACTTGATATCGGAAGTGCATTAACATGAACACATTGTCAACTTTAACCCTCTAAAAATTGTTTAGCCTTAGTTGTATCTCTTTGCAGGATGTTCCAAAGGTAAAGAATACGGGATTCTTTAAATCATAGTCACCATTTTGATTGATTATAATCGAGATATCCCAATGCCATTTTCAATATAAAAAGTGTTGCAAATATGGATTTTATTATTAGCTTATTTAATGAGGTGTGCGTAAACATCTAAAATATAGGAAACGATATTATTTAGTTTTTGTAACGTTTATTGTACAAATATACAAAAATTGTAAATACACATTTACGTAAACATATATTTTATCAAGTTAAGCAGGTCAATAATGAAAGTCGGTGAAGAAGTGATTAAAGTAATAAAAATTCTCACACTAGGAGCAACGAATAAATCACAACGAGTTACATTCAGAATGAAGCGATGGATATGGAAAGTCTTCATTTGAAGAAGCAAAGTTAGTGGGATCCTGGGCGATTCTTTCCATAACCATCCTTATATCATGCATACGCGAATAGATTTGTATATTGAGCGACGGCAATTGATTAAGTATCAAAGATTACATCTTTATGATATTATTTCGTATGTACCGTCACACCATAATCAGATATAGGAACCAAATCTGAAATTTGTCTTATAAAATTAAACCTGTACTTTTCTTTAGCATTATAGGTACTTGAACATCTTTTTTAGAGTAGACTTTTGCTTTTCAAAGATTGTACAAATACGACCACAGTTAAAATATTGCGCTTGAGTGCAACATCCTGTACATGTGGTAATTGTTTCTTGCAATGAGTATTATTAGGTTATTTATATATAATCAGAACCCCTGTCTACCCATAGAGTGTAGCGGTTAACTATTAGGTTAATCCAATCGATATTATAGTAAAGGTGCTTTTTGAGTGCACTTTGTGACTTGTTTGATGTTACTTGCTTCCGAAACACTCTGTATAGCTAGAAATGTATATCCGATTTGAAGTAGAAGTTTTTCTATTTTAATACATATACGCCTATTACATAAGTGCTGCGTTTAAGTGCAGCACTCTGTATATTCCGCAGTGAATGAAGGAACTTCTTATATTAAGTAACTGTTACATTTAAACATCACCGCTAACTCTTGCCGTTTGGGAATTACATCGAAAAAATTAACATTAATTAATTGTCGGAGGGATGTATCATCTCTTCAAGCTCAATTTCCGCCGATATAAAAAAATCGTTACTTATCTGAACGTACTCTACATCCGCACCAAGTTTCATCCAATTCTGAAATTGACGCCCAGAGCCCTTTTTTTAACCAACATAGAAAAATGCTTTTAAATTTACAAACATTTCGAACCTTCATTAATTCGCGTCTACAAGGGAATCATGGAACAATATTTAGTTCTTGATAAAATCTACTGAGAATTTCTACTACGTGTATTTCTTCCGCCACTTTATACATTCCGATGGTTTGGAAACCGGTAACCTAAAAATAAAAGATAAGATATATATTTCCTTAACATTATAAAACAAAACGAAAGAAAACAAGAGTAACTAACTATAATAGTTTATTTAATTGAACGAATATGCACTTAGCACTAAGCAAAATAGGGCGATGGTTCTTCAACAGTAAGGTTTATGGAAATAAAGTGGAATATCGAAATGAAATAAAAAAAAGTATATCATCACTATCAACACCCCTTAAACAAAAGTCGAAGTTGGTCAAATTTATATCAACAAAAACAGCAATTTTTCGCCTTTCGAAAAACAGGAAAATTTGCAACAATTGAGCAAAATGCGTTTGCGATACCCATTTGTGTGCTGATTTTACCAAATAACTACTAAGATATATCCCAGGTTTTTATTTTAGGTCCATTAGATATGTAATCCAGTGTAATCACTTTAACATTGGAAATTTAAAGTAATTTTCCAGAAAATATGGTTGAGGACCAAAGTCGAACTACGCGCCTGACTATGTGAGTCATATTGGGGGCACTTAACTAAGGGTTAATGAGGAAAAAACTGTTAAACAGCAGCCAAATATAATCAAATGATTGGACTGTGATATACTGGACATAATGGCTTTACCCCAGTGTACATATGTAAATACATCTGTCTAGATGCTGTAAAGCGCAAGAATAGAGGCCGTCGCGTTTTTATTTACTCATCTATACTTCCTTGTACCTTTTCTTGGAAGCATACTTCTGAATAAACATACGCGTATGTATTAAAGCAGACACATACACACTCACCCATACGGGCGACGGTCTATTTCTGTATAGCCGCATGAGTAATTCGTTTTTATACCTCCTTACGATAGAGAGAGAGTTTATTTATTTTTAATGAAATATATTCTTGTGTATTTGTGCCTTTGCGCGAATATGAAACGAGAATTTATTTATTTTTTGCGCTCTTTCTCTCGTATTTTGGACGCGATTAACTGTGTCACGACTTCGAAAAAAGCATACCTGGAAATAATCCATGGAAGAAAACGGTAGACAGGATGTCTCTTTTCTATCAACGACCGCGTTTTTTTTTCTCTTGTCGCTCGGGAAGATGTGACTAAGCCCCGACAAATGCAAGTCGAGAGCGGATCTCTCTAATGGGCGAGACGCAAATACCAGATCGTTCGCTTGCTGTTGGACAGAGTTTGGAGCATGACGATACCACAAAGGCGATTTAAAATATGTACTTGTGACTGACTGCAACTGTTGTTTTGCCATCGACGAGGCGCATGGCAATAATACCACGCAGGATTTAAAAGTGCATCTTGCTTTTAAATTACCGATTCGAAGTCGTTCTGACATGTAAATACATACGACAGGACGGCAATACAAAGACACCCGTTAAAGGGCGTTAAGCGGTTACGGGATCGGCAGTTCCTCTTTCTCCCCGAGTCAAACGGTCAGTTTGAGTTCGAGCGACGACTGTATCCGTTTAAGAGAAACGCGCAAAAGAGTGAGTAATGTTTTGGCGTGAAGCTTTGAAAGATTATCACGTGTGCACTATTTTGTTTGCTTGTTTTTTATCTAAGCGCGTTTTCACTTTCAGTCTGCCAAAAAATTCGACAGAAATGCTTCTGACCTTGAACATATCATAAGATTGACGCCAGTTTTTCCCCTGAAACTAGAAATGATAATACCCAGGTTGAATTAATACTGACACTCAGTTCATTTTTTCTCAAAGAATTATTGTTGTTCATCACATCCTATTGATTTAAAATAAAACAATTAGTTAATTCTTAGTTTAAATTAGCTTTGTTAAACATAAATATTATATCTACAGTTTCATCAAGTCTTAAAGTAATAGTACTTAATGCCATTTTAATTTTGAAAAGTTATAAAAATCCATAGTACTCCCGTCAAAGGATTTGATTTTCAGTGAATATACTTAAAACTTTCAGTTTAAATATGCAAACGTGGATTCTTAATCATCTATGTAATCCACTCCGTATTATAACTTTCGTGATTTCAGCAGATTGTTCTGCGTACCTTTGGTAATTCAGCATACTTTCCTTATAATCCCAAAAATTATGGAACCCAAATTATTTAAGTAATTGCTTGTTTGGATTATTACAGAACATATTTTTATTGGTGTACTTTGCAGCGAATCTAAACAACGATTGTGCCAGCATCCTGGGGCTTATATGTAATTTTTCATTTTTATTGCCATTTAGAACAAAAAAGATTTCAAATAAAAATTAATCAAGGACAAATCCTAGATAACACAAAATTAAATTCAAGTGGCTACGATTATCACAACACCTCACCAACACTGAGGCACTTTTTGATAGTTAAGTTATAGTTTCTGATTGCTGAAGATGAAGGAAGAACAATTTAGAGAAGTGTTTTAGTAAGGATGATAGTGAAATATTTCAAAGACGTGATTTAGATTCTAGCATAAGCGATGCATTCTAGTGTAGTTAGAGAAACTTTGTGAATTTTTAAGCACGAACTTCATTTTATCCGAAACAACTTTTAATGAATGTATTACAACGGTACTAACTGACAAAGTTTCGTTAAATGGCTATACTGTGTTTTATACAATAAAAGCTGAAGTTTTAGTATATAATTCAAAAATAAATTTTCCACCCCAAAAATGATACGTTCTATTTCTTCCTCGTCTGAGTGAAGAGAAACTACTCCATAGGTTTTCCGTCAGATTCCTAGAATAGATAAGCACGATTTGTATAATCTATCTTAAGTTCCAAAAGTGATGTGAGTTCTTGGAATGTCAATGATATTTTAAAACTCAAAATATAAAGCATAATTTATTTATATATTTTACGTGACAGATTAAATGTTTATTTAAAGAATAGAATGTTAGAATAAAAAAAATCGGAAAATATATATATTGTCCCTTTTTCACAAAATTTGGGTACTTATATTCTACCATTTGCTTGAGAAAGCGGCACTAATGTATTCACACTAACATTCTTTACAATTTACGAACGAGAAATCAAATGCATATTCAACATTAGATTCGAGATTGGTTTTGTTCCTTTTTGTTGGGCCAGACGATAGGTGTAATCCTATCTGGTGCTATTTTGTCATTGCGTGCCTTCCCTACCTTGGCGATAATCTTAGTTCTAACTTTCTGGTATCAAATTACTTGGGGTAGACATTGATCATAACCTACCTTTTCATAAACGGGTTAACATCTGCAAAAGGCTAAATTCAATCTGTTATGCGATTGTCGAAATGAAAAACAGTTTGAATACAGAGTTACTGCTGGCATATTCGATTCTTGCTTATAATACCTACCCTAAAATAGGAACCAATTCTCCAAACATCTTTTCCACTCTGCAATATGGTTCTTGAAAGCTTCAACGGCTTCTTCAAGTGATAAAAGTGGTTTTTTTGTTTGACATTCGGGAACAAGAAGAAGTCTTTGGGCAATAAATCAGGTGAATCCACGCAATGAGACATTAGACGTTTTTTATCTTATCTATAATTTTTGGTCTAAAACAGTGGTGGCGTAAGTTGACCCATTTAATTTGTTATCTTACCATAACTGCACGGTAGACTTTGGTTTACTATTTGCATCTTTATTCATTAGTTTCTATCGCGAAATTTATAACGTTTTGGAAGTTTTTATTATTACACCTATTATTTATAAGGTGTATGTGGGTTTAAAAATTTGACTAGCTGCTTTCTGGCGTTTTGCTTTAATGACGATATTGGTGAGCTGTACTTTTTAACTGGAGTTTATTGCAGTCAGCTTTGTTTATGTCACCACAAAGTGTCATTAATTTGATCTTTTTCTCATACAAATAATCAATTGTTTAGCGTGCTATGCGAGAGCTGACATTCTCATGATGAATGCATTAACTTCTTCGATTCTTCAATGCAATTCCTGCGACAACGACACATGCAATCATTTTCTTGGAAGTGCTTCGTGAACGAACAACTTTTGTTGGATTCAGTTTATCGGGGAACATCCAGACAATTGATCATTGCTTAGTTTCCAGCTCGTGCTAATATACCCAAGTTTCGTCACCTGTTACCATGCTGTATACGAGATTTGAAGTCTTTCTCTCGAATTTTTTGAGCATTTTCTTTCAACAATTGACACGAACGTCTTTTTGAGCTATGGTCAAATAATGCCGAAACCATTCTTTTATCACATCTAAAGAATTGAATATACTTAATCGTCGATATGCCTAAAGGTGCCTCTATTTCGCGGTAAGTCTCATGCCGGTTCTCTTCCATCATATTGCGTACAATATTTATTTTGAAGCAACAGCTAATTTTGGTCGACCTTCACAAAATTCATCACCGATGGAAGCACGATCACGACGAAGTTCTGCGAACCAATTTGTAAACGGCGTTTTCGTGTGGTGCTTCGGTATCAAAACTTGAACGAAGAGATTCACAGCATTGTTCTTGTGTTAGGCCTTTACTAAAATCGTAGAAAATGCCATCCTCTATTTGGTTGCAATATGGGATTCTTATTCTCGGTCTCTTTTTTTATCTCTTTTTGATGTCTATTTGCATTTAGTATTTACACAACTTGTTTAATTAGTCCAAACCAATCACAAGAAGACACTTGCGACCCAAATAAACAATCATTTTCATAACTTAATAACAATGCAATTGGACACCTTTTCCATGAACGAATAATACTACCTATGACGATGCATCATCGTGTACAAATAGCGCTGTCAGCGTTCAACTTAAGAGGAATAAGATCCAATTAAAAGTAAAGATAAAAATAATATTACAAATGAAAACCGAAAGAAATAATTAAATGGTTTTATTTTAAAATGTTGGCAGCGTGCATGGTACTTACCTCCGAACAATTTTTGTTTGAAAACGTTTTCTCTAAATTATTCAGGGAAGGAATTATCTTCCACTCGCGTACGAGATGGACACCAAAACTTGGTATCGACTAAGATGCAGATAAATGGTTCACCTGCTTTATTAGATGATTATTAAGTCGAGTGTAGTACAATCCTCTTAATTTCATGAAAACTATTTCTGACAGAGAAAGATAAGAAAAAGATGATCACATCATATTCAGTAGCACTCAATTTTCTCATGAACTGGTTATCTGACTTTAAATTGCTGTATTTAGAAGTCATTCTACAAATAATCTTAAACAGTGATCTAATATCTACTTTTTGCTTTAAAACTTGGTTTTCTCGCGAAAAATAATTGCCGCATACTAATATTTACATTCCGCTTCGCGAAATAGGAATGCAAACTTTTTGGGGTGGACCTTTCTACAATCAAAATATTTACGCTTTCGTAAAACCTGCCCATTATGTATCATGTATAATTAATTACGAGACTTCTAAACGGCATTTAATATCCATTAAAAACCAATTCTCTTTGAAAAGATGTACTCTCCTCTACACTTGCCAAATAATTGAGTACTATTAATCTCCAATCATCGCTTTTTATTCGCCAGTTCGTCTGAAATGAATCAATGAAATTTTCGTGAGAACTATTCTGGTTTTTTCGAAACGATAGTTATTAGAATGCATACATGTGATTGTAATCATTTTTATGGATTGCATCATTAATTTTCGTAGGTGTTAGAATCATTTCGTTTGTAATATTTGATTTGATCAATTTTGGTATTTACAGCGGGTTGTTCAGATGCCTTATTCTAATTTATGATGACCGAATCTGTTAAGCGTTAGTTTACATAATTTTTTGTTCCGGTAGCTCTTTTTGAATAATTTTAACCAGTTGCGTCTTGAAGACTGTCTATTACTCACTCGTTCTCTCGAAACTGGAATATCCGTCAATTGTTTAGTACCCATATTATCACTATCACCAATTATCCAGAAAAGATTTCTTAAATATCTTTCGTATAAGTCTGATAGCATTTAGCCTCCTCGTGGTACAGATTATACCAATTTACTCTGCAGACATGATTTCAGCTCGCCGTCACATTGCAGAGATGCGGCTAGCGCGAAATTTCTTATTAAATTAGTAAACTAACATATTGATTCCCCGTCTTTACTATTTCAGATTTATTTTATCATACCCCATTACAATCATAGTTCTGCAGGCACTTTTGTTACCCCTACGGCACGTATCAACACATTATTAAAAGCACTTTGTATAATTTTTGATACATATATTTTTTTGTATACTGTACCTAATTTTGTTTGTTTTTATATTTTGATTTTTTTTTTTGTAAATCTGTTGGGCAATAAAGTTTATTCTTATTACTAACAGAAGTAACGAAAGTTATGAAATTTTACATCTTTAATAATGATACCGAGTAGCGTCGAGCTCCGATTGTAACTATTCAAAGTAACAGATACAAACAGCGAAAGTAACGATTGCAACGACTGCAAGTAATGGAAAGTAACGAAATGTTACGTTTCTATTCTTGTAATTAGTTTGAAAATTAAATCCTGATTTTAACGACTTTGCTAACATAATTTTTTTAATACAATATGTAGTAAGGCACAACTTTGAAAACGGAATCTTGATTTTAACGGCTTCGTTGTTATAATTTTTTTAAGATTTATAAAAATAAATATTACTAACGTTTCGACAATTTTTTGTCTTCTTTAGAAATGTTTTATTTTCTTTAAAAAAATATCAACAAAGCCGCTTAAATCGAGATTCAAGTAGTATCCTATTACATTTTGTCTCAGAATTTAACGAGAATACCCAAAATTAATGAATATAAAGGTTGAAAAAAATTAAAAATTTAAAAATTGTTTTGCATCGTTCGTACCGCTTTGTTAGTCTGATTTGTTTCATTATTTGGATTGGCTACTGGTTTTATGTTTTCGACTATTATGCTAAAAGTATTTACGATTAGGGTAGTTTTTATTCTGAAGTGTGTACGGCAATAAAAAAGAACACGCAATAATTTTTAAAGATGGGCATTTGAAAATTCACACATGTAAATTTTATATTTTAACTGGTACTAACGAGAACTGCATACTGTAGAAAAGCTTTATGACTTTTTGAATAAACTTGAGAGTAAATTGAAAATGAATAACAAAATTTAAATGAAGTTCCACTTCCATTTAAGTATACGTGACTCTATGTGAGAAGAAAGAAAAGAAGGTCTTGACTCACAAAATTTTATTTATAATATTAATACAAGAGACCCGTTTCGTACGTTATCAGGTCAAAACTCGATAATGCAGTAAAAAGTCGTCAAAACAATAAGAAAATTAATTTCAGTTATACAAATTTCCACTAGTCACTGAAAAAGATTATATTGTTTTGTCATTTTATAAGAATTGTAAAATGTTATAAAAGGAGACAAACACTACAGATTAATAGGATAACGGGTAAGACCTGTTACTTAAACAGTCTTGTCCAAAAACATTGAACGTCGATAGATATAACTTTCTATTGCAGATTAGGCAGAAAAGTTCAGAAACTTTTTTTCTGAAAGTTTGGAATTACTTTAGTTAACTTATTGATATTTATAGTTTAATTGAATGGGTTAACTTGGCTCGAAAGGCTGGCAAATTGTTAAACTATTTGCAATAACAAATAGATTTATTGTAACAATACGCCATTACTACTGTGTTCACTATAACTATCTAGTGATCATCGTAGCGTTTCTGAAGAAAATCTAAAGTTGGAATGAATAAAATCCATAAAATATTAACTATGACATCTACCATCATAATTAAATCTGATTAATTTCGCTATATAACCACTTACTTGCAAGAATTAATATAAATAGCAGCAGTATTCAATATAAAATCCTCGTCCTCTCAAAAAGCAACACTGAAGGCATTATCTATATGTTTTTCTAAGAAAGGATAACCTCTGTGTACAAGTTTAAAAAACATGTGTTTTGAACGTACAGATGTGAATTGTGGCCTATTACGAGTCCTATTTTTAATAAACGGTTGTATGTTAGGTTGGTCATACGGTTTATAAAAAAGACAGCATGTTTAATGTTGAAACTATGTCCGGGATAAAGTCCCGTCATTGTAGGGACATTGCCAAATTACTTTTTGATCTTATTAGGACATTCGCCGCCATAAAAAAAAAATCTGGCTTTAACGATGATAAGCTAGAATGCATAAATAGTTCGTAAAGGAAGTTATCCAAGAAAGAGACAAACAAAGAAATGTTTTAACGTTGCAATCTATTTATTTTCTTGTAATCTCTGTGCTTTTGTTTGGGAAATTTTAAGATCTGTTGTGTGAGAGATATTGTAGTCACGCAATTAGCCTGTATCTTGGAATCTTCTCCGATTATTTGCTTTTTAAATGAGTTCTGAAAATTCATTTTGTAAAAGTGATCAGAGAAGAAGGTATATTTTTTATTCCTCGGTAGGCATTACAAAAGAATTTTTAGTTAAAGAGGTAATAATGTTCCAATCTCACAAAAGTTCTTTAAAAATAATTCATTACTGGTTTCGAGCAAAATTTAATCTTCAGGCAACAGTTAATATAGTGCCTGAAGATGTGATTTCGCTGACTTGACGTATCGCAAGCATTGTTTTGCAAGATCGAACAATACTTAATGCTGAACAATTGTTTGCCAGCAGTCGTTAATAAAATCAGGAAAAACGTCGCATCGTGCTTCATTCTGACATTGTCAGCTCTCGCAAGATAAAAACATCCAATTAATGTTCTATTGCTCGTACTCACCTCATTTATCGCTTAACGACTTCTTATTCGCGAATGTCAAATCAAAAATGCTTGGACAGCGATTTTTGACGCCTCAAAAGCTGTTGAAACCCCCAAAACGATGTTTTTGAGGTACTACCTTCAGAGGGGAAAAAAATTGGAGAATTGGTTCGAATTCGTGTAAAAGTAAGTGTGAAAAGCAATAAAACAATTTGTACCAAAAAATTATTGTTCATTGCTTTTGCAAAACTTAAAATGTATCCCCCGTGACGTAACAAATATATATTTTATTGCTGACTATTTCACTTAAACTAAATTCAATTATGGCAAAAAAAAATTAAAGTTGTACTAGAGCGTTGAAAATTTGCAGATTGTTAAAAAATTACAAAACAAATTTCTGCATATTGATAATAAAAATTCCCATATGATATGGACTTCTTCTATGACACTGTATGGTTTCGGTGTTTCCGGGTAACTAAGAGATTCATACTAAAATTTTGCATCGGACAAAGGAACGAAGAAATTTTGGAATTCAGAAAAAACAATCGTTTGCAACGTCGTTTGATCATATTACGTGTTAAAAATCAAGATTAAAACAAAGGTATTAGTCCCTAGAAAAGTTTAGCTAAAATAAGTATTGCGCTATTTCCATATGTTTTATTTTTGTAGTGTACGATAATTCTATTTAAAATTGTAGAATTTCGATCAATTTGATTTTTTTTTTTTGATTCTGTGAAAAGATGCCACCAGTACACATGAACATTTTGTTACGAATGTAAGAAAAAATATAAATACTTGACATTTTATGATTACGCGGCAAAATAATGGAATAAATTCATTAAAGTTGAAGCAATTTGTTTTTCGAAGAAATGCTGGGATAGGTCAATTTTATTTCTTTAAATTAAACATTATTACATCAATTTTTCTCCCACCTCTGGTTTTCAATTAATGACATCATCGACAATTTTTTTTACAACTCCGGATTTTTTTTATGTCGGTAGTTCTAAATGGTATCATCCAGCGACCTCTTGACAATACGCAAATCAATGGACGCATTCGTTTGCTATGGCGAATGACGTCAGGATGAATTCGACCCATTTCATACCTAATTCTATTTTCAGATCTTCCAGATTTTCTGGTCTATCAACATAGTTTTCTGATTTTAAATACCCCCATAAAAAAAAATTAAGAGGCGTAAGATCTGGAAACCTGAGGCCATTCTATTGATCCTCGTCTGCCGATCCTCCTCTCAGGAAAACAGTTGTTTAAAAACTCGCGAACAGAACATTACTTTTTGTTACAAATTAAAAAAATTGTCGATGCCGTCATTATTTGAAAACCAGAAGTGGGGAAAACAAAATTGAAACAAAATTGACCTCTCCAAGCATTTCTTTGAAAAAAAAAACAAACTACCTCAAATTTAATGAATTTGTTCCATAATTAGACGAAACCTATTTAGAAATTGTTCGAATGAAGTTGAAGTTAATTTAAAATAGATGCAGGCGTGAGTATTTTACCAATTATAACGCAATTAAAATTGTTAGTATTTCATAGACTATCCAAGACCATTTCATTCAGTTTTTCGCGTACAAACCATTTTCTGAAGTATCATTTCAATTGCAAGGAATGTTACATGTCAGCAGATCGTTATAGTTAAAGCAAATGCGCAAACCTACGGGTGAATCACTTATAGATAGATGAGTTCTGATACTGGAGATGTTACGTGAGATCTGAAATGGTAACAATTTGCTAATTCGTGGATAGTGTCCAGAAGTTTAATTTGTGCTTACTTAATTAGAATGTGTAATAGAATTGTTAACACGCCAACAATTTGGGATTTAATATAATTTGTAACCTTGGTTTAAGAGAACAGCTAACAAATATAGGTACAACCGGAATTTTATTTTTTTATTTGTGAAAGGCTATAGTGGAAATTTTCCTGGCAAGTTATTGCACTGTATTTATTTTGAGAACACACTTACATTATTCATTTAAATAGAAATTGTACAAAAACAATGTAAGTAATCGATCATTTTCCTTTGTAAAGACAATTAGTAATTATTAACAAAATATATATATATTTTTTTAGTTCTAACAAACGTATGCATATATAATTATTTGGTTGTTTATCTTCAAATGGCCCAAATGATACATTTACATACGATAGTGTTTAATTACTGTGGAAATGAGTGGAAAATTAGTGCAATATTACGCACTAATTTAACAACTAACATCAATGATTTCCTTTGTAATGCACGGAATTACACAGAAACTGTATATGGTATGTTTACTAGCAGTTTCTGCAGTAATCGTGACATACAAATGCAAAGACAAATGTAGACAATATTGTTTGAATGCCACTTACGAAGAAAATCTCTGGTCTCCGAGCAAAACTTTGAACCTATGAAACAGAAAAAAATCACCGACAGCCAGATCTGGTGAATGGGGTGGGTGCTCTATCGCTTCGAACCCCAATTCGTGAATTTTTGTCACTGCGACCACTAAACTGTGAGACGGCGTGTTGTCTTGATGGAACAAAAGATTCTTTTTCTTCAAATGCTGCTTATTACATATTGCTTTTCTTTTTTCAAGATAGTTGATTAATATAACTCCATGACTGTCCTAAAAGACAATCGTCATTACTTTCCCGGCCGATGGAATAGTTTTTGCCTTTTCGGCTTCAATTAACCATTCGCACTCCACTGTTTCGACTACCCGCAAGCTTCATTTACAAGTACTAAGCGATGCAAAAGCTCTTATTTCACTTAAACAGCTTGAACAGGGCTTTGGAAATGTTAATTCGAATGCGTTTTTTGGTCCTAAGTGACCAAGCACGATACTTACCCGAATCTTCAGTCAACATATGATAAGATAAACACGTTCTTTCGAAATACCAACAGCCTTTGCTATCTCTAAATGTAATTGGACGGTCGTCTAGCATAATTTGTTGAACTCCGATGTTATCGGTAGTGGTTGCATTTTTTTACCGTTTCGAACATTCATCGTCAATCAAGCTGGTACGACCACGTTTAAATTCAGCTGCCCAAAATTCATTGTGACAAATGACGGTGCAGGATTCTCGTAAGCAGCATTGCTTTTCAAATCCAACCATATAATGACGACTGGATCTTACAAAAATACTTACTTCACTAACACAAACGACTGCTATACAAAAAAAATAATTTTTCAAAAGTATCGATTAATACAATTATACTATCAGAATATTTTTTACGAGATTAATTGATTAATTGTAAAATAAAAAATAAGTATCAAAATATATCCCCCATTAGAGTATAAACACCATACAAATCAATTTGAATCTTTTAATTTGAAAATGATTGTATTGCAAAAAATTTAAAGAACAAATACGATTTCGACTTGAGTTAGGTGCTGCGTCGATACAAGGCTTTCGCAAGAACATCTAACTGCAATATTATCACTTAAAGAACTGCAGCGTATGGTTGAAAATTCATTAACTTGGCCAAATTAAACCCAACATTTAAAAACATTTAAACATACATAAGCTTATAAAGACATCAGGCATTGCTTTAAAAAACTCGAAAATTTGAAAATGTTACAAGAAAGGAATATAATTATAATAATAATTATTATATTTAACCATGAAATTTTTGCAACAGAATCTCGTTATAATATACTTTGAAGATCTCCTTCAGAAATTGAACTGCATTGTTCTTACACTGCTTACACTGATGATCTTAAGATCCAGAACATCATTTCTTCTACAGGCAATTGCAATTCTCCAAGACATGTATACAGAATAAAATATACTTGAATTTGTCGTTGTTTGCTACTCAGGGTCAATAAATCCTTTTGGTTACAAATACACCTTGAACCTAAGACTTTATTCCTACATACTTAATAACCAGAGACCTTGGCGTTTTGTTTGATACAAGTATATCACTTGTTGACGCCTTTATCTCCATACATAATTCTGCTACGAAATGCTTAGGATTTCCTGTTAGGTACAGTGGGCTAGTTCCACCAAACACTTTAAAATCGCTGTATTTTTCGTTTATTCGCACAAAACGTATCTCTAATTTGGTATGCATCTAATGGTCCTGCTTGGGTACTAAAGTGATTCCTGTATCTATCTTTTGAAATTGGTGATGCGTATACGGACTATGTGATAGGACATGACTGTATCTTTATCGAATCGAAAGAACGAATTTACCGCGCATTTTCTACGCAAATTTTCTCTCCTTTACCAAACTAATTTCACAGTACCTCGGTATGCTACAAAAAGTTTCGTAACTTTTCAAGTCTCACGATATGAACCAAATGTACTGTGCAAAGCTCCAATCGCTAATATGACAAAACGTGCCAACAATTTGTTTACGGACCCAGTCTGTTAATTATATATTTTAGTTAACATTACATTATTTTTTCTTCTTCAAGTATTTTTTATGTCAAGTTCTTATTTGTTTGTTTAATTTTTCACAATTTTAATCTGTTTTATTTTCTCTTCGTTACGAGGGTATACTAGAAAAGAATTATATTCTCTAGGCTAGTACCTGCCCAATGTTGCCCTCTACCGCTAGGTATGTTTACTAGACACTAACTTGTCGGTTGGCCAAGTAGCCTTCGCGAGAAGCCATGGCAGCAGAGTGATTTTTTTTACTTTCACTTCCAACGATCTCGGCGATTTTACATTAGCAAACTTTATGGAACAACATTGAATTCTATTTATCTGGCGAAACGTCAGTTGAAATGAACCCTGTTTGTATCGCCACATTGAGAATCGGCGAAAATGCTCGATGCCATCATGTGCGATCATCGCAGAACAATCGAGAAATTGTAGCAAATCACTGGAACTTCCTGTAGTTCGTGCCAAAGAATCCTAAGTGATGATTTGAACATGGAACGCATCGCTGTAAAGCTTATTCTGTCCTATCAGAAGAGGGAGAATCGTCTGGGAGTATGCCAAGAATTGAAAGAACAAGCACAAATTAAACCTGATTTTTTTTGACAAAAGTCATCAGTCTAGTATGACCCCGAAAAAAAGCAGCAGTTCAACCAGTCGAAGACACTCTAAATCGCCGGGCAAAACGGCATTTCTGGAGATCGAAGAAGTTAAAAAAATCGTGAAAAGCACCTAACAGCATCAGTTCAGAAAAATATAAACATGTTTGGTATAGTAGAAATAATAATAAATAAATAATTTCCGTCTTTTTTTGGTACCTCGCCGCCTATTGCATGCATATTTTCAATTTTTATTGTCCCGATTATTTTCTGTTGGTCAATAAAAGATATGATTGCTATTATTAAACATCAAAACTTCCAACAAGCTCAAACCATGCTGATGGACAAATAGCTGTTTTGGCCACAAAAATTCAACATTTGTCCAATCTAATACAAATGACTTTCTAGAGGTGTCACTCATTCTAACATGGATATTATAACCAACTGGAAGACAATATACAGAAACAATGAACTAGCTGATTCTAAATGTTTGTATTATCGTCTAGATTTCTTAATTTTAATCAATGTTGATTGTAGAAAAAGATTAAGTATTTTTTCCCCTAAATCCAGTATTAGAAAACTATTAAGAAATTCCTCATAAACATGTACACGAGAACAACAACAAAAACGATAAAAATATGTCTTTCCTAATTATCTGAAAACTCTAGAAAATGGTTTACAATTGGGCATTTTCACAAATAAATTATTCTACTTATTCAGCACATTTTCGTTAAATTTAGCTTCTCTTTCCTATGCCCTGATTAAAAACATATTTCAGGAAATTTTTATTTTAGTTTGGCATTTCTTTTCCTCAAAACGCAGGTGTTCCAGGCCGATCGCCTTTTGTTTATAGTCTTATCACGTGCTTCGGTGACTGTTCCCCCGTATTTTTTCTCCTCTTTGGCGGAACGTAATTCGGTCGCGCTTGGCGACGCGACGTACTGGCCGTCTAAAGCACTGGAGATTTCTGTGTCGATTTAATAACGACAGTCACTCTCTGGTCTGTTTATAGCAAGCGTGAGTCACTACAACAGATTTAGATTAGGTTTGTTTAGTTATGTGTTATAGTTTTGATGGTTTTGCTTCTACCAGGAGCGGATTAAGTGCTCTCCAGACGATTTTCGACGATTTATGAATAACTTAAATTTAAATATTTACGATTTGATTCGCGAATTTTGTTAAGAAAATGTTGCGATAATTGATTTGGATTTTTTGGATATACATCACAGGTCTTTTATTTGTTGTTCGTATACTAATTTTGTAGTAAGTGATATGAACAAGAAAAGTAATTACAAGAAAAAAAGTGTGTATAATGTTTGAATAATTGCACAAAAGTGATTTTAAAATATGGCGATCTATTGTGATTTAAAGAGTAAACGAAGTGTAATGCTTTTATGACATAAAGCCTCCACTGTTTTAAATAACACTAGAAAATAAATTATCAACTTGTATAAACCCGTTGAATAAAGAAGTAATTAATTTAACCCTTTATAATTTATATCGATAACTTTTGTAGGCACTGTCGAACGCTAATCGCCTAACATGGCAGCTGCTTCTTTTAAACCTTTGCTCCATGGTCAATATGCTCTAATCGAAGAGCTTATTTCATTTATCGTTAACGTTTGCCATACTTTGAAGGCAAAATTCTAAATACGAATCAGGAATGTGGATTTTGAAAGAATATTATATAAGCAGCTGTATAACAGTCTAATACTGAAACGAAGCCCATTTATAATCTACATAAGAACTAGCTAAAATGAGATTCAAATGACCGAAAGTGATGCGGTGTTAGCGCAGGTTGATGAGGACATGACAGCACTATACTACAAACAATTTTTGAGGAATTTTATCAAAAATGAGAGGCAAACTTGTCTCCTATTTTTCCTCCTATTTTCCTCAAATGAAAAATTTTAAACTATAATGTGAAAACTACCACACATCAGTTTAAAATTATTGTTATTGTTATGCTTAAAATTCAATTTCCTTTCTCATTGAATATTACCGAAGTAGTGTTTAATATTACATCCTAATAGTTATTTTGTCGTATCTTCTAATATGTGTATACAGATTCGACATAACTTCCGCGCGACTCGTACACGTGCCAGAAAAAAATAGATGTATGTAATGTAATGCGATCGTTTGTATGGTTACCGTTCGACTTTTCCATTGCCTTGTATCTGACATTAATTCATAATTAGCACTATTGATATTTTATGTAAAAACTCTTCATCTTCTGAAATCTAATGTTTCTTCAAAGCGCTAAACCGAAAGTTCCACAGTTACTTGAAACAGTTTTTTATTTATATATCAGTTACCACGCCGCTAAAATTGCAGCAGTTCCGCATACAGTCGAGTAAGCCTGCAGAAACGAGTGCTTCCGCCGTAGCGTACGGCTCAGTTACTATCAATATTAAAAATTATGTATGTAATTACTATTTTAGTTTGATTATGTTGTTGATGCAGACTAATGCAAAAATTCGCTGTAGTAATGTATCATTAGCGTGGTGTCCATTGACGACTCAGTCAGTGAAAATATGTTAGTGTATTTGGAAAATAAGGATTTTGCGTCTAATGATGTGATGTTCGCGAATTTCGCATTACATTCGCGCTCTTTCACTTGAACTCTTGGTGGTCTCTAATTTGGAAATAATAACAATAAGAATTGAATAATTTTCGGAAATTTGCTCTATTTGAGTACGGATTTCGGTATGTGAAACCAGCCGCTGGCTTACTGAAATTGCTTGGACTTCTTGCAGATTTAAATTTAAGATACAAGCTTTAATAATGTGCAAAAGTTTCTCATAATACAAAACAGCTTTAAGCCACGTTCGCCAACTCGTCAATACCGGTTGTAGTGGCTGAGGAATGCCCGGATAAGCCTGTTTAAATTCACGAATGCGTTTTGGAGATTTAATAAAAAACTTTTTTTGGTAGAAACTACTAATTGATCTACTTTTGGATAACTTTTTCTAATAAATTCGGCTACAAGATGACATGCATGGAGAAAATAGGTTATATGAAGCAATTGAAAATGAAATTGTTTTAGTAACTTTCCAGCTTTACCCATGCTTGAACACCCATCTGTAACCAACATTACAAGTTGTGTTGCCGATATATTTAACTTCCCAAAGGTATTTATTATAGTTTCTACTATCGTTTTTGCATTTGTCTTCTATAATATTGTACACAGATGCCACATCACTTTTTAAAGTGCGCACTCACACATACAATTTTTTCTTACATCCGTTGCTTCATCCACTGTCAATCATATTTTTTTATTCTTTAACTCTGCCTTGATTTGATCTGTAATCGTGTTTTTCACGCGCGGTAAATTAAACGGTAATTGACCTCTTGCTGGCAATCTCTATTCCGGAATGTATTTCCCCCAAAGCTTTCGAAATTCTTCATTGTCTACAATATTTTGTGGAATGCACGCACTTAACGTCATATAGAAATTTATAATATGCCATTTAACAGGTACTGTTTGCTATTAACGGTGTCTTTTTCAAACAAAAATACTGTACGGTAAAATGTTGATATTGCAAACAATATATTTAACAATAGTGCCAGTGCATTCTAAAGTCGGAAATCGGTTAAGAAATCTATTAACACTCGTCGAACACAAAACACGCCGTCGATTCGCCTTCCTCAGTCCAGCCCGTTATTCATACACATACTAGACGTGCGCGTATGGATCCTGACTTCGAGTATGTCCAACCAGTTTCGAAATATATCAACGCCACCATTCAGTGCGCACTCGTTTCCACAGGCTTACAGTCGAGCCCCTTTATGGAGGTAAAAATCAATTTTATGGGAAAATGAAGAATTCTACTTATATTAAAAGTAAAAACATTAAAGAAGTGAAAAAGTGTACAAGAGCTGATAATTATAACCATTAAAATGTAAAATAAGCCAAAAAATCGTGGGTTTCTAATTTTATAAGGGTAAATTTGTAATAAGGACTGTTTTTTTATATAACTTTTCGGTTAAAACTTGATTTAGCTCGAATTTCACCTAATATTCAACCATTTTTGGATTATAATTACACCTTGCAAAGATAAAATTGCATCAGTGTAGCTGGTATTTCTTCCTCTTCTTCGTTACATTTAAATCCTTCAAAAACTCAGGTGTTGAATATTGGTAATAGGGAATGCGTGCAGGGTCCTGGGTGAGATTGTTGATTTTAAAATTAACAATATCAGTATGCCGATTGTCACCAAAGCGGAGAGTTGGAGATTGCATATTGAAAGTTCTTTTCGTTTTAGGGATCAAATTAATGTTGATATACTTATGCATCTTATGCAAATTTGAAAAATTATATCCTTGTAGAGCAATCCTAAACAAAGACGTAAAGAAAACTTTGTATGATGCGCTTGCTCTCTAATTTTACATACTGCTGTGAAGTGTGCCATTCCTGCTTAAATTCCGTAGCGTCTTACCACATGCAAAAAGTACAAATTGCGTGCCTTAGATTCTGATGATTCCTGCACCGCCACACTTGATGTCTTGATCTATATAATCATTTACCGCAAGAACTGAAACGATTTAATTGTTGTCGATTGAAGCACGAATACCGATCTATGTTGTTTCATCAGAAGAAAGCTTGAAAATTTGTCGATAATGACCCCCTGTGCCTTCTTTTTCCAAATTTGAAAAAGTGGTTTGACGAAAATCACATCAAATGAAGAGGCCATTACCGAAACAGGTCCTATTACTTGGATGGCTTCAAGTAGTTGGAATATCACTGGATTAAACGTGTAGAGCTACAAGGAAAGTATTTCGAGAAATAAATTTACTAAGTAGAAAACAATTGCATTGTCTCCCTCGACACGGGTATTTATCGTATATAACACTTGGAAAGTCCACTGTGCGGTAAGGTTTTTCGTGTAATTTATTAAATATAAAGAATGATCAACAAAACAATTACACATAACATCGAAGTATTTAACCTAGATTAAATTTCAACATCTTGTAGCAATTATGAAACCAAGACATGAACAGCGATATGCCGCGTTAGAAAGATCCATAGTAAAGTGAACCGCTAAAATATATGGACACTGTTGCAATATTTACTCTCTATGAAAGTATAATGGCGGCGAGTTGGGCGATGGGAATAAATCAGTCATTAATAATTCAACCGCTGCTTCGAGAGCATCACTAGACTGTAGTCATACGTTCGCCCCTAGTTTATGTCTTTAAATTGATTATCCTTGCCTCGCTTGATTGTTGATTGCATTGTTTGTATTTTGTAGTTATACGGTAGAATAGTTTTATTTTTAATTATGTTCCTATGAACTAGAAAGTCGTTAAATGGTACTACGTTAGATGTAATAATAATTATTTGAACATCTGTTATAAGAATAGGTTCAACTGAATTTTTACACGTATAAATACTATTCATTTTGACATAAATTTCCGTTAATTACATGTACAAAAAATGTTTTTGTTTTGGAATTAAATTTGTATCTAAAAATGTGTCTACTTACTTGTATGTATGTATTTGTTATGACATCCTAAACTTAATTTACTTATTTTATGTATTTGTCATCATACTCCCTTTTAATTTGACGACGATTTTTTTGCTTCATATACGATATCCCATTCAAGTATTTATTTGGAAATAATCAATGATTAAAATCTAAAACTCACAGCTCGAACATGTACAGCAGGTGACTGCAAAATTCACCCCTAAAACCAATTTCAATTAATCCCAAAAAACTTGAACTTTCGAATTCCCCTAAAAATCCCTATATTTAAAAATACCACGTCCTCCTTCTGACAGTATCTTATTATCAATTATCTTTGTTTTGGGGTTCTTACGATTTACAAGGTGTTGTTTGATAGCACAGACTTACTTAACTATAGAGCGTGTAATCATCGACTGGTTCCGTGAAATACGCGACATTGACTTCGTTTATTGAAATTAAATACTAACTCTAAATCTCATGATCGTAAAAATGTGAGTGGCAAAAAGCTAGAGCTATGATTTGATCATAGGATGGCGTTAGCTCCGTATTTCGAAATCGTGAATTTAAATATGCACTGAATTCAACTTCAGTCAGTTTGTTTTTTTTTGAAGGGTGACAAATGTAGTATGTATGCCCCTAAAAATATTTCACAAAATGTTTGGCGCCAACAGAAATTTAATCCACGTATTTTGCCCTCAAATTTAGGTATAAATTCCTCAAGTTGGTAACCCTGAGCGTGTGCAGCACAAGCGGCAACATTATTCCATGTATGTACAGGACCAGCGCTTATAAATGAATACTTACCAACACTAGTATGTATCTGTCAGAGTGGGTGATAATGTTTAATAATAAAGTTAGGATTGAAGTATAATTTTTAATAATCTTTTTGTAAATAAAAATTTTTACATTAAAAAAAAATTAAGCGCCTAGCATTGTCAATTTTTATCGGAATTTTTTTCAAGAGATCTATCATTTGTTACTAGCTATATACTTGCCCATTTTATTTGCTCGTACTCACATTACCTAGAAATAAAAAAACAAAATTACTAACGCTTTATTCTGTAAAATGTACTCTCTTTATTTAGAAGTTCAAAAAATACTATTGCAATGTTCTTGTTTTGTAATTGTTCTTATCGACGCACTTTTTCAGTTACAATATATTATTAGTTTTCTATACTAATAAACAACACAGAAGTATCGATAGCCTCCGCACCACACAAGTTTAATTAATTTATAAAATTGCATGCAGTGACTGTAATAAAGCCTATATTGGTCAAACAAAAAGATCGACAGGTACCAGATTTAAGGAACGTATCAGGTGTTTAGGCTACAATAACAGGAGGCCCTTCCGTCTATTTGTCCGTATTTCGTATTTTTTCGCACGTCTTAATTTTAAGGTACGTAGGCCGTAAAGTAGATACTTGTAAATAATATTTTTCTCGAAAGTAGGGATGTTAGTTTTAGAGGTTTTTCACATCATTCGGTCACCGGTTGAGAGTGTGGATCATTCGTATCCTCGAAACGGCCGTCCGGGATTAATTAATTGAACTTGTGTACCATACATTCTATTAACTGATAAGCTTCTATTCAGATAAAAAACTCCAATTAAAAATTACTTCCTTAAAACTTATCACTTTACCGTTTCATATGATGCATCTAAAATTAAATTTTATATTTAACTTTCCTCTAATTCCAGCTTTCTTCGCATATATTAGGTGTTTATAAATATAGATCTGTAAGTTGGACGTACGTATATACATATTATTTGCAGGCAGTAATTTTCCATGTTCATAAAATGCTCATGCTTTTAATAATAATGGTGGAAAAATGTATAACTTGTGAAATGAAGGTTTGATTACATATAACGTTTTTTGGGAGATCGAAAGTTCAAATTTGTAAATTTAGATTGAGTATCTTAAAATTGAAAATCATAGAATTAACTGTGTTTTTCCCCATTTCTTTGCGACCATTTTAACAGGGATTTTTAAAAGCCAAAGCAAGTCTGCCACTATTTATTTATTTGCAGTACCATTCACACCAAATTGTAGTGATATACAAAGTACCTAAATTACTGCGTATGAAATAAATTACATATTATTTATGGTATTTTTGTCGTATGCTTCAATGCTTTGGAACACATTACCCGCAAATTATTGGGTAATCAAAGTTATTTTGTATGTATCTTGCGGACAACAATAGTTTTGGAACGGTTAAAAATAGAATCTCTATATCCTACTTAATCATACGAACAAATATCTCTTAAATTTAATTACGAATGTGAGTAGAATCTTAAGGATTTTTTTCTTTATTTTGTTATTTTGTAACTTTGTTTATTGTTTCTCGTTGCGCCTCTGGCACTGTTATTTTTCATGTTTTCTACTGAGAACGTCTTCCGTTTGAAAGTATACAAAGTATGACTATATCTCTTGTTATACTTTATTATTCTTTATCCTGAAGCTTGTATTTATTTTATTCCTGCGTATTATGTAGCAGTTTTTAGAACTGGTTATACCAAATGAAAACTCTTTCAACGGCATTTGTGTTCAGATTTTGAAGTATACATAATAATAGGCTGCTCAAAAATGTCTCATATCAAAGTTGTCTTTTCGCATGGAACGCTGTCTAGTTGGTTTTATTACAAAATCGATGGAACACCTGCAACCCAAAAATTGAGATTTCCATGAAACTTTAAATACCGAGAGTATCTTGATATAAGAACAGGGCAATTTTCTTA
Organism: Oryctes borbonicus; assembly: GCA_902654985.2. Classification (NCBI taxonomy): domain Eukaryota; kingdom Metazoa; phylum Arthropoda; class Insecta; order Coleoptera; family Scarabaeidae; genus Oryctes; species Oryctes borbonicus. The sequence goes on from LR736888.1 coordinate 4,351,780, forward strand.
GCAGTAGAACTGGCTAATTTCGCGGTACAGTCCCTTCCAAAAATCTGCATATTTTTTTAAATTTCCGTAAATACCTCGAAAACTATAATAGGTATATTTTTTTTATAACATAATTTGAAGTATATTACATAGTAGTGCAAATTATTTTCGGAAAATATATATAGAGGGGACCGGGCACCCCATTAAATATTGTATAAGTAATTTGCATAATTCTTATGTGTGATCGGTATGATGTTCTCTCACTATCTTAAATTCCTCATCTATGTTCCTCATATTATATATTCCTCATCTTAATTATGTTGTTCGCAATATTATATTTTTAATGATAAATATTCCGAAAAGCATTAATCTTAAATATACCCCAGTTAATTTTTTCTAACGGCATGCCAATGATTTCGACGCTTGTAGCGCTTGTAGACGCTAATTAATATAAAAATGTTCGATGTATTGTCGACAACGCCAAAAAATACTCAATCAAATAAAATTCGAATCACTGCTCTAATATGTAAGACGATACCGGCCATTAAGAGAAACAGCAACATTTCGCAAAAATATCACATTATGCCAATTATTTCAAAAAGTAAGGTAGATAGGTATAAGGAATATTGGTGAAACAAATTGAGAGGGATCCAAAAAGGTAACAATATACTATGGTTCGCATGCAGTAATTACAATTGAAGTTTTTTCTCATGGTAGCCAGTCTATTTCAAATGTGCCTGACATTAACGTACCTGTACATTTCAACGTGTTCACTTGGAAGCGCAGGGCATTTTAATAGTTCTTAAGCAGTCTTTGGTATTATTTGGTTGAATTTGAAATGGACCATGAACCGTGGATAAAAAAATTAAAGTAACCAGGAGGAGTAAACACATCTCTTTCGGTGACGAAAATGGTTCTAAATTTACCCATCGAAACATTAACGTTTAAACATTATTATGGAACTTCCACCACAGGCAAGATAAGAGACTCGAATTGTTTCTTTTTTGGACTTAATATCAAAAAATTGCTATCTACGGAACAGGGATCTCTGGGGGAAGGAGATTCTAGATCGGAGCCAGTTTGAAGCTACGGATGTCAAGATCGGTCTTCAAATAAAACAATTTTAGAAAAAAAACAACAGTGAATGGGTACCAAAAATTCAAATATTTATCAATTTTGCTAGTTTGTTTGGCATTCCCAGTTTTCCAAGAGTTTTGTTCAGACATTTTCTCGAAATACGATCATAAGCCTGCTTAAAATCTATGGAGAGCGTATGCAGTTCTAGGTTTTGATCATATTGTTGTGCTATATTGCTTTCAACGTAGTTATTTGATTTGTAGTCGATCTTCCTTCTCTAAAACCTCCTTGATATTCTGACTACTTTGTACTTATATTTCCTTAATCTCTTGCGTACGAATTTTGCTTGTACCTTATATACTACATTAAGCAAAGATATCCTTCTGAAATTTTCACATAGTGTTTTGTCAAACTTCTGTGCTGCGAACCACTTGCCCTAGCGCTCTTATTATTTTTTATCGTTTCTTTACTTTATTTATTTCATTTTTTGTTGATTCTTATGGTGTATCAACATCTCCTTGCGTTGCCATTCTTCTGTATTTACTCCCACTTTATTAATTAGCTTTTTAACATATTGTCCCCATCTATCTAATTTTTGGCTTGTCTTTCCCAAAAGTAGATACTCTTCATGTCTGCAGTAGATTTCCTTTGGTCGTTGATGGTTTGTCTTGCTTTCTTGATTCTTTGATACAAATTAGGCATTTCTCAATCTACCTATTTTTCTGTCGTCAACTCCGCTTCGCTGGTTTCCTTTTTTCTTCGTACGTTCTGACGTTTTCTTATATTCTGTTTCTGTCCATTTCCATTTCGGCTTTACCTCTCTCTATTAGAATTTGCTCACAATCTGAGTCAAGCCACTCTTCCGCACTAATTATATCCTTTCCTGTGTTTGCTGCTTTTCTTTTGTACCGGTATTTCCTCGATCAGCTTGGGATGGCCCAATAAATTTATAATCTGCAGCATTTGTCTCCGAATAATTTTTGTTTGAAAACTTTTTCTCTAAATTGCTCGTGGAATGAACTATCTGCCATGCAGGCACCAGGTGAACACGCTTTGTATACCATGTGGCAATACTTACTAGGAAGATATACCTAATAGGGCACAGCGATGGAATATCATAACGATTATGGTATAATAATTAAAAATAGTGCAATTTTTTACAAAAAGCAATTTCAGAATGAATCAATATCTACACGCCCGAACCTCGTATCTTGCCAATCTGACCGATACCAGCCTGTTTACCTTACAATACTTATAGCGTCGAGACGTATGCCAACAAACGATCGGGGTTTCTCGAAAATCGAATTTTTCCAACATTTACGTTGAGTTCCTTCATCTAATCATATACGTTTTCATGTGGCGGCCGTACGTGGTTCCCGCAATAATGAACATTATTCTCGTTCCCGTCCGTAACCCGTACACATACGCGTACAGATTTACATTTTTCTATAAGGGAGTGAGTTTCACGTGTGTTATTTTTAGTGCGGAGTCGAGGAACACGCATGTGCTTCACAAAATGAATTGAGTAATTTTCTGCTCACCATCCTATCGACATGCTAGAGCATTTTTCGACGATTACCGTTTACATCATAATCGTCTTCGCCAGCAGAGTCACGTCTAACGTTCCACCGCAACACAGCTCCATTTCATCAATTGAACGACTGATGGTTTGCCGTAAACCGATTGATTTCGGACTTAAAATGTGGGTGATGTAGTATTAAACAGCGATTTCGAAAAGACCTTGACGCTACTCTACAGCAGTTGTGCGCGCGTGAAACGAAATATAACGCGTTCTTGTTTTGTTATTTTGTTTTTCTTTCAACATTACAATGAAAATGGATGCAAGTAAACTGTGAAATCTCTTCGTCTTGTTCCGGGGAAATAGGAAATCGTTCGTCACCTGTGTGCATTTCGATTTAGCTGCTATTTGCGAGCTTTACGGCTTCGTCTGAGACCTGTCTGACTGATTTATCTTTTTACACTTCCAAGATGTGTGACTGTCCTACCGCAGGAGTATTCGCTACTCATGAAACTCACAGGAGTTGGATTATCTTTAAGGAGGTTAAGACTGAAACTGGTAAATCGATTTTGTACTTTTTTATCGTAATTCTTTGTTCAAAAAAAATAGACCAATATTAGAATTCTCATCATTTCTTTCTGTCCTTGTTGTTGTTGTTGTTGTGAATATATCACCTCTCAATAATAAAGGAAAAATATCTGCACACATTCATGAATTGGCAGTGATTTCTAAGCTACGTTCCATTATTAATTTTCAGGAAGATTCCTACAAATTTCTAAAATGTATCTTATACAATTAACAAATTTTAATATTACCATTCAAACTGTTTTAACTTTTCGTTTTTAAATATCGTTATAGCCTTAACGGGGTGGAATAGACGATACAGAAAATAGACCCTAGTTCAGTGTAACGTCTTTATATAACAAATTGTTCAAATAGGTATTTTTTTATCCTTTCAATTATGAATCTAAATTCTAGGTTAATTTGTATATAATTCTAGTATGTATATGGATCAAGGTATTTCAAATTAAACAAGCTAATTGTGGCGTAACCTCAATTACTATACTATAATTCCACAAACTTTTTACTTTTACACTTCCTGCAGTTTATTTGGAACTTCCTCCAAAAACACTAGTGTCACCCCTTAACCACTTTTGTGTTTTTATTACTCTTCCTAATCATATTCAGCTGTAAATAAGAAATAAGTACTTAATAAACAGGTTTAAACATATTTAACAGAAAATAATAGCGATGCCTCATATCTTTCGTTCGTAAACTCTCTGATTTTTTTATAAATGATTGTTTTTTTATGAAAGTTTTAATATTCATAACAGTATTAAATAAATTTACATGTAGACGTGGAACAATTGTTTTAGGAATTCGTGGAGTCCCACTATCCGCTGCACGGCCCAATACTGTGAGAAAAAGATTTTAATTCTAATATGCCTTGTTCTATTCCTACTCTAAAAGATATTTACAAGTATCTACTTTTACCCCCAAAACTTGGGAAATACACCAAACTGAAAGAGAATATTTTTGGTTGTAGCACAGAAAGAAAGCATGAAAGAACATATAGCATAAACGAAACCGGGTATAATATTAAATTAGAAAACCTCACCTGATTTGAGAACGTAACTTTGCTGCGAGAATTAGACGCTCACGAAATCATTTTGTGCTACGGGCAAGAACCTTTTCTTTTAGTTTGATGTATTTCGCATGTTATAGGCTGTAAAAATAGATACTTGTAAATATCTTTTAAAATCATTTTCTCACATCATTCGGTTGAACTGTTGATAATGGGAATCCACGAATTTCCGAAGCAATTGTTCCGAATTCATCAAATAACTTATCTGGTGCACAGTGTGCCGATACTCTAGCGTTTGCCATACTACTCCACAATTCCACTATACGTTAAAGTTCTGCAATATTGGATTTTGCGTTAAACACAGCTTGCTTGCTATTGGGTTCAGGTTAGGAGACTGGGCCAATCCATGAATTGAATTTCATTGTTACCATAATATGAAAAACTTCCCTATACAATAATTTTCACACCAACATTCTTTACTGCAGCTTTTCTACAGCCTTGTTATAAATTGCTGAAGTTGTCCAGTACCAAATAAGACGATATTCGACACGTTTCGCAGCTTAGTAAATGACCAAATGAGACGTTAGTTGACCAAGTTAATCCTTTTTTGCAGATGTCGTGCTTGTAATAATGGTATCTTACTTGGGCTTGTACCAAACTAAACAAATTTAAACTGTCATTGTTGAACTTCTAAATTTAGTTTTTGTTATTATCTTGGAAATGCTGGCCAATGATTCAAGTTCGTAGTACCCTATTTCTTAGTAATCGTTCTCACTTTTTATGTTACTTATTTTTGATTGTAAGTATTTAAATAAAGTACGAGAGTGGTTTGATAATTAACTGGTTTACTTCCTGTATAATCTCTTGATTTGATTTAAATTTTCGTCCTGCCAAATAAGTTTTTATTTTCGGGAATAGATGGCAGTCCGAGGGAGCTAGATTTGGCGAATATATAAGATATAGAAGGAGTTCAAATCGTAGTCCGGCCAATTTTTGCTGAGCTGAAACAACACGTTTTCCTTGGCGATTCCTGGGCGTTTCTATGTTATTACCGCCTTTAATTGGCCCAAAGTGATGCATAGTATTCTCCGGCAATGGTTTTTCCCTTTTCGAAATAGTCAATAGTCAATTAGTAGAATTCCCTTTGCGCCTTTTTTGGAGCCGGGTTGCCATATGCAATCCATTGTCTTGACTACTGTTTAGTTTGCGGCATATAGTGACGTATCCAAGTCTCGTCCATTGTCACAAAACAACACAAAAATTCTATTGCATTCTTCTGAAACACTTGCAAGTTGTCGGCAGATATTCACTTTTGCTCTGAAGTGGTTAAACGCGGCCCCCATATTACGCAAAGCTTTTGCATGTGCAATTCCTTATCCAAAATGAAGTGAACCAGCTCAATTGAGGTACCTATGGCTTTAACTAACTCGCGTACTTTCACTCATCTGCCGGTTAAAATCAAATCGCGAATTGTGCCAATGATTTCAGATGTAACGCCCGATTTCGGTGTTCTAGGACGCGGTGCACTTTCAATGCTTATTCTGCCACGCCTAAATTTATTTACCCAAACTCGAACACTCATAAGAAGTCACCTGATGTTGGTAAAATCCTTTCATGAATTTAATTCGCTGCTTTTCCTTTTAGAAAACCGCGAATTCCATTTATCAATTCACTGTTGCTCGAAACACTTCTGTTTGAGTAATAAACAACAGAAATGGTCAGATCATAATAACTTGAGACCAAATATTACAGATTTATTAGCGCCATCTATTAATATGGGAACCAAATTACATATCAAAACACCCTCGTAAATGCAAATCATTGCTCCGAAGCAAATTTTTCAAATTGCATTTTAATTCCATAGCATGTACGCTTGTAGAATTTTTTGAGGATCAATAGCTCTGCATACGTTACAATTTTCAATGGCCTTTGTTCTCTAAACCCTTTTTAGTAATACAATAGACACAATAGGCTCTTTTACATACGTTTATTTACTTGTTTTGTCTCGAAACTTGCGGGTTTTGTATATACTTCGTTAAAGTAGTATTGGTAAGTTTCAATATCCCATTAGTCTTTCGCTTAAAATTTAACACGTGTAGGTTAAAGAAGACTACTACTTATTCATGATGTGCTAGAATATAAATTAATTAAACGATTTCAGTACTTGATCAATTAATAAATATGTTGTACGCACGTCATTCGATTATATTTGCAACAGTGAAAACAATAGTAATCAACATTGCTCATTATGCATGAAAGTGCTTACGCACATGTTATTGTTCGTTTGTTATTTCCTTCTTACATGATACACATACATAATTCACGATATGTCTTGTGTTAGTTTGATAGTGGTATTAGTTCGAAAAGTCGACTAGCTACATAGTTACATATAGGCATAACCGTTTAGGATCAGTCATTTGGAAGTTGAGTAATCATGCTTGGGTAATCTGAAACCATCTACAAATGCAAATTAGTTGATGACCTAGTGACGAGATGTAATTTATTATTTATACTACATTCTAGAGGAATAAATAGTCCTTTTGCGAGATATTTAACTATATCTGATTCTAGCTGCTTTTTGATTGTATTTCGGGAAAATTGGAAATACTTTTAAGATAAGCCTTCCCTGGATGAATTCAATATTTTTACAAATGAATGTAGAGAACAGTGGTACGCAGAGTAATTCCTGACGATGGCCTATTTCACGACAATTTTAATTTCGTCGGAAACAGATCTCAATTTTCTTATTTCAAATGAAATACGATGCATATTATAGACCCCTTTTTATGGCTACTTTAAATGCAAATTAAATGATAGTAGCATCTCACGTTAGTAAGATGTACCAGCTTTGAGAAATTCTTTTTTCTGAAAATGTTGAAAGGTGCAAATTTCAATTTAAGCATCGATATATCTTTTTTTGGTATTTGGTATGTACAATAGTTTTGATGTATTTATCAATTGCCTAAATACCTATTTACAGTTGGTGATAAATATCAAACGTGTTATGTAGGTTGTTCCGAAAATCCACTTCACGAACGTGGAGTTATTCAACTAGGAAAAAATTTTTTTGATAATTTCTACATATTCTACTTCAAAAACCAAAGGCAAAATATATTTTCTTGCTATGTCCAAATTCACTGGTTCCCGAGTTATTTAAAAAAAATGAATTAACACAGTAGGGTTTGGATTATTTGAATTAGTGATAGGTCATCACTGTGACTGACATGGTGACATCTAGTATCAAATGGATACTTCGAATTCATGGTGGATACATGGTGAAAGCAAGCAATTTTTGGAACAGGTAAAGATTTTAGTGAACCATAATCTTAATTGGAAAAATTAATGAATGAAACAAACTTGATGTCTGCGGTATCTCATATTATTGATGATTTACTCACTAGTATTTTTAATTGTGTAGTAATTTGTGAGATTAATTAGCACGTATAATTTTGGAAAGACCGCTTCTTCATTCTATCCAGGAATTCCTTCATAAATTGTTACGAGAACATTCATATTATCTGTACAGATATGCGCTTATAACAGTAGAAATCATAAGTGAAATACTAATATATTCGAAAGGAAATCTACGACATATTGTGACCAAGCTTTGGGATTATAACTACTTTCTTGAGTAAAAAAGACTAACTCTACTTTGTTAATTCAGTTGCTTTTTATTAATAAAGGGACCGATTTTATGGTATTGTTCCTTGCTTTTTCCTTGTTGAATACGTTCATGTTTCGACTGGATTTTTGGAACGTCTTGCATAACATTATTATGTTTATTTATAACTATGAACAAATCAAAACTACTTTGCATAATCATTGCCAAGACATATTGATACTTAAACTGAAGCCTGCACCTGTCAACAATATTCAGGATCTCAATGTTGGTACATCCTAGATAATATACACAATATCATTTACCTTAAAGATAGCTGCGCAAAGAATATCAATACAGAATGTTCTATTTACAATAAGAAAGTTGATATCCGATTTCATCAAAAACGCCATGAAATATTAAACACCAAGGAATATAGCGATCATTAGGAACTTATACGGGGTTAAAACTGTCTAGATGACGAAAAAAGTTTCAGAAAAAATTTTAATTTTAAATTTCACCAATATTTCGCTTTTATTATTAAAACTTCATAAAGGTCGTATTACAAATTCAAATTTACAGATGTAAATTAAAATAAATATTAGTAATTAAGCTACAGTTTACAATGAGCTAAAGTAAATAGCCAAACTTGTGAGCATAGTATATTTTCTGAAATTTTGGGCATCGTCCTGATTGAGTATTGAAACTATATTTAAAAGAAAAATCGTTATCTATAGTATTGCCTAGAAAATTTTCAGGACATTTTAATCACTTTCAGCAATAACCCTAATAAATCATTATCTTGAATAACTCTGCATTTTTATGTCATAGTTCAGGTAAATCCGCAATTTGTGAAATCGTAAATTAATTTGATGAGTGTTTTTAAATCAATTGCTGAATTGATAAAAGAAAGAACTGAAATTGAGATTATGAATTTCTCTTGTGAAGTTACGTCCCAAGTGTTTTTTTTTTAATTTAATAGAAAAATTATTTGAATTTAATAAAGGATTCCTGAATTTATACAAACCCATTTTTGTAAAGTATGGCAAAAAAGTAATGAGATTACTGCATAAGTCTAATTATAAAATACAAATGATCGACCTGTTCTTGGTTTTTCTTTTATTTAAACAAAAGAAATACGAATTTTATTTTTTTTTATTTTTAATTCTTCTTTAACCTTTAAACCTGTGACGGGAATTTGTCGTTGCTTTAGACTCATCCAGTATGTACGCACGTGTGTTGCATAATACCTACACATTAACTCCTAAGAAAATAAATTAGATGTCTCTGGCACTATATTTTTAAGTACCAGTCATAGATTACTACGTTTTTTAGTTGTCTTCAATTTTATGTAAACGTCGCAAAGTTAGATATGTAACTTTCATTAACTTCCATAATTCAAGCATCCAAAACGTTAGTATTTTTTTTATACACTTATACCGGATGATTCACTAGCATTACGCAGGTAACCTGTGATGTCGGAAAGTTATTTAAAGTTCAGGGCGATGTATGTAAATACTATAGGACTAAATATATTAGTTTAACTATTTTATCCTCGAGCCGTTTGCAAGATCAAAAATTCATAAGATTTCCCTTGAATGACTTTTTCTGCATGGAGTTTATTAATAAATTTATCATTTAAGTGTTTTTCTGTTTTTTTCATGTCAAATATTTTAACGCAAAGAAAATATTTGATCTGCTTTTCACATGTTATTTATCATACAAACTTGTATTAAAATTAATTTTATAATTAATGTATATTTCTCCAAAAATTAAATTCAAATAATTGTTATTTAAGATCGTTCTGTTTACATTAAAAACAGTTGATTTTTGTTATTGTAAAGTATTTATTGCTTTTGTTTATGATCAAGTGGTCTTATTACAGAATAACAATGACCTACTTTTTATGATAACTTGACTATCTTCTTATATTTGAAAGGCGCTCGGAATCAATCCCCGTTTCACCCACATTCCTTCGTAAACACAGAAGCAAATAAAACTAACTAGCGTACACTAAAAACCCTGAATATTCATTTCTATTACTTAGGTAGGAAGATAGGATCAAGGCAAACTTTTATCCCGACGTCTATCGGAATGACTTAACAGACATTGACCAACGATAAAAGGATCAATCAATCCACACTGGTAAACCGGGAATTTCAACACGTAACATACCTATTCTAAATTTTAACATTTGTGTTTTTAATTAATTCAATTGCCAAGTCATACACAATTTTGCATTTAATTTGCAGTATACAAGTAATATTGATAGGCATATTAACTTCGGCATAAATTAGCTTTTCCATTAGCACAGCTCTGCAGTGTGGAGATCTAGGATATTCCAGGAAAATGTGATTTAGATCTCCTAATGGATCTCCACATATACAAATGTCAACTGGAAACTGATCGCTCATGATCACCGAATATCTCAGATTTTTCCCTGCAACATATATAAGAACGTGTTTAATTGATACAACTTCACCCATAAATATTGAAGCTTCACCATGGAGTCTTACCCTCATCTTATAATCACATCTGGGAACTTAAACCCCGTAGTCACAACCATCTGTACCTTTAGTTCCACACATATTATACTTTTCCGTCCGCATTCTTCTAATCTTAAGAATCATGAAAGGGTTCCGCATTATAATGTAGATACGCTACGTCAACAGGTAAAAGATTTTTAAAAAATGAAGTAGACTGATGTACTTGCAGCTTTCTATCAGGCTGTGGCAAAGTTCCATACGAGTCAGTCATAAATTAAAATTTCTTAAGCTCCCAATATCTGTTCTATGGCCAGTTTTTGTATCCCATCTAATAATAGTAATTTCCCAGAGATTAGTTTGATTGTAAGATAATAATTTTGGTTTAATTATATTAGTTGTTGAATACGGATGCGGAAAACATTTGTTTTAGAATGGACAAAGCAGGAATGAAGATTTTCTTTTTTGAAATTTTTATCGGTCTACATTCCTCAACAAGATAAATTATTATTGTTTGCCAAACGGGCTCTGATTTTTCCATTTTAAGAATAGAAAGAAATAGAATAATTATAATATTGCTAAATAATAACATGGAAAAAATGTTTTTCTTCGTACATACTTATCTTGACTTAATCAATGGTTATTAAGCCGTACAGTAGGTACCATGTCAAAGCGTAAACACGAATGTTCAAATTGAACAACTTTTACGCTCCTGTTCGCGTTTTTGTGTTTCCGTTGAATGAACGGAAATTGAGTAATTTATCTTTTTTGACGTTTACGTCCACATAGACATTTACGTTTACGTTCGCGTTAATTGTGAAACTGCGTTAAGTGTCGAAAATTTTTAAACACATTTAGCAAATTTCAATTTCCGGAAAATTACAACTTTAGCTAATTAGTTATTGTCTAATAATCTAGTTAATTGGATGAGATTTAAATTTAGCTAAATCTAGGTAAAATACAATTTATTTTTTCAATAGCCACCCACTTTTAATACGTTAATAATAGTACACAATAGTTAATGTGAGGCAAGAATAACTAGGTACTAAAAGAAACAACTACACATTACCGTTTCAGTATTCAACTTAAAGAAATGTTTCAACAAGTTTTTGAAACGGATGGCCAGGTTCTAATGGTTAAAATGGATAATTTGAATATGCAGTTAAGCGGTAGAATTTCTAAATGACGATCAGCAGTTAAAGTTCCATGGAACATAACAGGTTCAATTAAATAATTTCGACGTAGAACTACAACATTTGGTTTTTCTTGTGACCAGTAGGGCTCATTGTGTCGATTAAACACTCCACATTTAGAAAAATAAGACTCATTTGTCTACAATATGCGACACATGAAACTATTATTTCGGGTACTCTTGCGGATAAACCGCCTACAAAGTACTACTCTGTCATTATAATCTTTTGGCCCTAAAGTATAGGCAATACGCAACTTCTAGGGGTGAGACTTGTATCTTATTAAAATTCCTGATGCTTTTAGTTTAGGTACACCAACCTATGCTTCTATTTTTCGAACTAAACTGCTTGGATTAGCCTCCACATTATTATTAATTCACCGTTGTCGTCATCAATGAATTGTTTTTCCTTGTTTTAATGGGCTTGTCTAGTCTTCTAAACATGTTTACATTTGGTTATCTTCTTTCCGGAAAATTAGTTAAATAAATTTGGGCAGCGAGGTAACACTTTGATGTGCAAAACATTTCGTAGCTTTCAGTAATTCGTTTGTATTACAAATAACTGCAGATAACACTTTAGCTTAAGTACCTACCTGCCTCTTTGCAGATTGTAATAAATTAGCTATAACACATTTGGTCATTTAAAGAAGCAATATCACTATATTTTTCTGTGATTAAGGTACTTAATACTATGTACTGAATTAATATGTTACTAAATATTGTATGAATTACATACTAGGCTTTTCTAAAATAAAATCATAACTTTTTTGTTTCTTACTTTCATTTTTTGTACCTATTATACTTGGAGGAAGATATTTAACATACAAGAAAATTATAGTTTTTGTTTTTTTTAAATAGCTTGTGAGGAACTTGATATTTTGAATTTTTTCAAAGAGATTTTAAATCAGCACATAAAACTGCAAAACATTGCACAGTCAGCCAGGTAATCCCACTCGACTTGGGACACCCGGTATACCCCGCTGGGGAATCATCACACATCTATAGGAGTAAGGATGAAAAATCTGATTAAATCTAAATTATTACAATTCCAATGCCCGCAATCTTGTGGTTGAATATTTTCCTTCAAAATTTATATAAATATATTTCTGTTTAGAGAAATTTGATTCCAAGAATTACTACAAACACCTCTACTTGAAAAGTTGAATGGATTATTTTAGTTTCTGTTTACAACCATATATTTTCTCTACACATCTCACATATTTACAGTTTGCAGATTTTAATGTATGTAATTCATCCATTCGTACGATACTTCGTTTACAATTCAGTACATTTAACAGAACTATCGACTTCGTATACAATCACGGTATAAAGTTAAAAATACACAATCCTCTATTTTGCAGCTACGCAGTCTCACGGTATTCCTAACGTTTTACATACAAAATATTATATTTGCTATACGACAGTTCTCACGTAACTGTTGTATATTTTTAACAAAATAGATCGAGCTATTTTATGCAATGATTAAATCTTCCGTTTTTGTTTCGCGGTCCGTCGTCTGGTTGTCGGTGCAATCCTTACGATTAGCAGATCGCGATTTTATGATGTTTATAAATTATGGCCATTGCCCGCGTAGTACACCTGCCAACTACCCATTAGACAAAACTACATGTAATTCGGTTTTATTTATGTGACCGAACTCCTCTATTTCTCACCCACACCGATTTCATAGTGTATAGTGTTTGGACAGGTCAGTATTTACATTATCTCGCTAAAGATGTTGTGTGGAAATTAGTCTCATTTTTTTCCGTCTCAAATTTATTTTCGACTTTCTAGCAATACACAAGCGATCGGCGATAATTCCTGACCAAGCTCTCTTTGATTTATCGGTCATACTTGCACATAATATATGTGTTAATATCATTGTGAATGTTTTCTTCAAACAACAATTCGGTGACAGGATTTATAGGTAGCTATATTTCCGCCAACGATAGCTTTGAAGATTTTCAATTTTTTTTTGGATTCCTAAAAGAAATGACCTGTCTTATATACAGCATAATCCTCACCGTAGATCTTTGTTGATCTGAAACTTATTTAATGTATGTGTACTTCCGTTTGGGAGGATGCTATGTTAATCGGTGGTATCATCAAATAGCCAACAATAATCATAGTAGAGAAACGCTTTCCTCCTAGCACTTTAATTGATGGTGTTAGAGCCTTTCCTTGTAGCTTTCTATTACTTTCTTTTTAAAGTTGTTAGTTGCCACTTTACTAGAAGTTCGATGCATGCTTCCTTTATTCTTTTAAGTATTCCACTAATTAAGAAATAGGCTTTGAGACTATAAACTACGTCCAAAAGAAAACAGGACTAGCAGAATTCGGATATTACTCTAAGGAAAATCAAAATTTAAGCTAAAAGATAGGTTCTTGTGCTGTAGAATTAGAATCTTCTGATGCTTCTAAAATTGCAACCATCATAAGTCTTTCTTTTCATTTATTTTCAGCATTGTCAACCTATCCCTAAGCTAGAGCGTTTATTTTAAAATCATTATGTGTAATCGAACTTCCACAACTCGAACTTCTATTACTCGAATTTTCTCTAAGTCGACCAAATCTTTGTGGTATTAACATTTCGGTCCATTAAAGATTGGTTGCACATCCGGAACGTTCATAACTGGAAGTTCTCCTTAACTTATGCATTTTCCGAGTAAAGAACTTCCGTAAGACTGATATTTATTCAAGCTAATGTGTCTACGCATTTTGCTTCGAACGCAACTATAAATCAGTATCGCCAATTAATTGGAATAGGACTGGCGTCAGTTATGTCCGAACGTGTGCTAAAGTTCATGCTATTAAAAATTTAAAATCATCAAAGAAATTGAAACACGCTAGAAAAAACATGTAGCTACTAAATATATCAACATTATCGACAATTTAAAAAAATAAATCGTCCATACGCAATATTGTGGAGAGTACTGATGGCAACCACTACCAAAGAAGCCAGCGAATTGAAAAGCCAAAGTACATGAACGTGGATACTGCCGTTTTGGAATGGTTCAAAGCCGTATGAGCTAAAAATCTACCGGTGTTCGGTACAATAGTTAAACAAAAAGCTTTAGAATTAAGCGTTCCCTTTGGTGACACAAATTTTAAAACTAATACTGGATGGCTTGACAAGTCGAAACCAAGGTATAACGAAAATCGCAAAAACTGGAAGCGTAATGCTTTATTGGGATTATTGAAAACTATGAGGAGCAAAATGTGTTCAACATTGACGAAGCAGGTCTTTTTCTTAAATGCCTTCCGGACAAAACGCTTACTTTCAAAACTGGGAAATGTCCTGGCGCAAAATATCGTAAACAAAGAGTTGGACATGTTCTTGGCTATGAGATGAATAAAAAAGCCTAGAGGACACAAATTTTTTAAATATGAATGATCAAACTGGATCGAAAGTTCCCCCCAGAAAACGGGAAAATTCTTATGAATATTGATAATTGTCCGGTTTACAAGAGTTACAAACCAAATTAAAATCGATTAAACCTCTACATCAATTCAAAATTACAGCTACTTGACCAGAAAAAACTTTAAATGTCATTATCGGCGTAGAATTTTATGAAAAGCCATCAAGGTACTGGAAGAGAACGAAAGCATTCTCAAATTCTCTTTGATCAATGCCATTCAGTTTCGAAACCATGAAAGAGAGATTTGATACCAATTTCTAATTCTAAAGCCTGGTTCTTTGAGAGCATTTAGTGTGGGAAGATAATGATCTTCTCCTTGCATTCGTAAGAGAACATGATAATGATTTTATGCATGTATATGCTGAAGAGTTCACACAGTGACATTTTAGAAAAAAATCAGCCATGTTTGCAAGAAACGGAAAATGATGAGGTCGATGATAAATCTGAGGTTGGTATTGTACGGCCCTCAGACAAAGACATTACATTGGTGGTCATTAGGGCAGGCACTCTTCTTAAATTTTGGTTTACATTTTCAAGAATATTTGAATTTCTCAAAAACGGCTTGCGTTAGGTACATAGGAAACAACGTATTCTCATAATATGTAATAATATTCTGGGTATTCCATTGAAATGTTCACAGTTTTGGTGTCTAACTTTTTTCTGAGTGAGCCAGTATATACCAAAGTAATTTTGAAACTTGCTCACAATGATCCTGCATAGCCCTTAATAAAAATACTTTGAAAATATTTTACCGCTTTTCGCATACTTTGACGCTGTTCAATACGAAGTTGTGAAGCTACTTTCCAAAAGATAAGTGACACACCTAATCAAATTGTTACCAAACTTCTGAGCAGATTTTCTTCAAAATATCACAACAAATATGTCAATTAATTGTTGCTTTATCAACCTAATTGATTATCTACTTAGGCATTACATATACGCCCTTACAGTAGAACATTATTCCCATGTTTCGTTGCAAAACAGAAATTTTAGTTTTTAACCAGCATTTTTTTCCTTTAGCCCATTAATGCAAGAATGTTTAGTTTGATTTTATATCCACTTAGAGGTACACCTATGTTTGTTGTTGGAACTTATAACTACTACTACTATTTAGAATATAACTCATGCAGATACTACTCGTATACTCCTTACATAGTTACATTTTGTAGGTATGCAAAAGCACGTTGTCACAATAATTAATGTTGGCCATAAGCTTTAGTCTAGTCATATACTGTAATTTAACTATTTTATTTAAATTATTTATTTTATTATTATTATTTATCTAACATTTTGTAATCTTGTAATCGCTTTCATCTTTCCTTCAAGGTAAATAAGACCATATTTCACCTAAAATTATAGATAAACATTGGTTAGTAATATGCTAATGATGAATGCAATTCTCGTGTCTTCATTTTTGTTGTTTGTTATGCAATGCGTAGTTTGAAATAAATAAAATTCAGGAATTCGGTAAAAATCCAGATAGAACATTTCTACGTCATAGTTTCTTACTTATTGTACCTAAAATAGGATAGCTAATATATAAATTATGGTCAATTTATATAAAATAATCTTGATAATCTAGAGTGGTTCTCGGAGCAGTTTAATTTAGATTTCGTAAAGAATTCCAAAGAGACAGAAATCTAAATTGCACGGGTGCACTTAAACGTTTCATAATTTCCCGCTTATCTGAAAGCTCTTAGTGATTTTTCCTGTATGCTGAAATTTCTAAATTGAAGTACGTTATTAAAATAAGATTAATGCATTGGATATTTTGGATGGAACTCAATTGAATGAAGTGTGTTCATTTTAGGCGGGCAATAAGCCTTCTCTGTTCGATTAAAAGTCTCATTTATAGAAGTTCAAATAAGTCATAAATTCAGACAAAAAGAGCAGGTTGGTTCGTATTTTGGTCGAAGCGTTTAGCGATCTTTCTACACCTTTAAAAATAAAAACAGGTGTTATCTTTGATTTCTGGCATGGTGCATATGTTTTAATACTCTCTTCATTCAAAAATAAATGAGACGAACTGCAAATGCGTTGTTACAATTATACATATGTATCATTGTGATGACCCAATAGTGAGTCATATTAAACGCATTACATTAATAAGTGTTTCATCTATGAAAATCAGTTGGAGCAATTCCTTAGGTGTTAAATGTTTCCAATAAGGATAGGCGCATATGTTGTAATTGCAGTTTGCGTGACACATCTACCATTTTTCTGCATCAGAACTGTAATATGATTCCTTGTATTTTATTGAACCCTCAGTATATTCTTATCCTTTTTTTACTGTTGATTGTATGCACGAAAATGATTATTACTTCCTGTAAATATTGGAACGGTACGCATAAAATAACTTTCACGCCTTTTCTTAATGAATATTTTTAGAGAAACGAAAATGAGGTTTAGGGGCACGAACCTCCTAATCATCGCCAATTGAAGAAAAGATCATTACATATCATTAGGTACATTTCTGCATATTAAATATAATTGAACATCTTAACATTTACTAGAATCTAGAACACTGTTTAGTGGGATAATTATAAAAATCTATCTTTTTTTAACTAACACTTTTTCCTATTCCTAGCCCATTGATATATTTCTAATATTTGCATTTTTTGAAATTTTTGGACAGATGGACGAATGCATTTTAACTTTTGTAACTATGAAGTTATTTAGCTTGGGAAATTGAAATTTTGCGTGATTATATAGGATAGAATTAGAAACCGAATGAATTTTAAGACATTGAAGACATTATACAGTGTGTCCGAAAATTGCGAATAAACTTTCAAATGGAAAAAGTTTCAAAACTTTTTTTTGTTAATACAACTGCTTCTTTTCTCGTTCTCGTCAAATTGTTCTTACAAAAAAACGAAAAGAAATCATATTCAGTACCTATCTCAAACGGGCGCGTTTCAAAATATTTAGGAAAATGTGTATTCTAGCGCAATATCCTTATAAAAATATCCACTACTATATAAATCGTATGCTAGGATTGATGTTACAAAAGGTGTACGGAACTAAAAATCTTTGAACCCTAATTTGGACCTTTTAGAATTAAGCCTTGCTTATTTTTAGTTTACTTTCCATTTTTAAAATCAAGTATACCTTGCCAGTTAAGCAAAAACTATTTTCATTTCCAATATACTAAAATGTTACTAAATATTTGTTCAGAATGAAAAATTATATTCCTATTCAGGAAGATCTGCATACCTTGATTAAACCATCATATTCAGATTAAACAAAATTCATTGCATTTTTTCAAAAATTAAATTTGCAAACATGGCAAATAACACAAAAGTATCGGCGCACCCTCCACCACACAAGTTTAATTAATTAATCTAGGACAGCTGTTTCAAGGATACGTCGATCCTCATTTTCAACCGTAGACCGAATAATGCGAGAAGAAACTTTAGTTCCAATATGCCTGTTCTATCCCTGCTTTTGAGAAAAGTATTATTTACAAATAGCTACTTTTGTCGACTACATCCGAATAGTAAAACATGCGAAAAATACGGAAAAAGAAAGGGTCTCCTGTCATACATTTATGTTTGGGGCCCTTATTAATCTTGAGATCCCATATGTACTTTCTTAAACTTTTAACTGTTGCATCATCTGGGTTCTTAATGGATGTTTCTACCGACGCAACGAGTTCATCCAACGGGATTTTCGAGTCGCGAATACAATGTTTTAGCCCCTTATTTAACAGGGCGATTTCGGTTTTATTAAAGGTCAATTGATTACAAATCAGTGATTTACCCTCTAGGAAACATGCGGTGTTTTTGTTCTTTTTAGAACAAATTTTTCGGTATTTCTTGTTGAAGCATAGCATTTTTGTTTTCGTCTAAAATGCGCGTTGTTTTGAGGCGTAACTCATATGATTCTATTTCTAAATGATCTACGTCTTACATACTGATATCTTATTTCAATAGGAACCATGGCTTTTTAGCATGATTGATGACGTTTAGTGGTTTCGTGCAATTATTGGAAATGTTAACCTTCATAAATTTTGGAAAGACATTAACGTTTAAAAAATAACATATCAGCTTGTATTAACTTTAGTACTCACATTACCAAAACGGTTCAATTTCTTAGACTGGAGAGCCATGATCAATAATGATTTATTGATTCGTATATTTGTTTCATAATAGTTGTTATTTCGTTTCTGACTATAAAGTCTGGATGGTATGTGTGCATGTAATACAAAATATAATAAAAAACGTCTGAGCGCGTTTTTATACACGCTGCCTCATGCCGGCTTAAATAAAAAACAACCTTTGTTCTAATTATAACAAAAATTGTTGCCAACTTCCTTATTTTAAATAGAACATCCTCGTTTTATTAATGTTTTCTTTCCTTTTTAATAGTTCTCTCACTTTTCAAATTCGTTTCCTAATTTCCCTGAAATTATACGACACCCACGCGGGTTCGCTGTCTCTTATACTGTTTTTTTTTTATTGGAGGCGACAAGAAATATTGAAAGGGAAAAATCATTTTATTTGAAGTTGTAAAGAACTAGAGTCCTATTGCGTATCGTACGTTGATACTAATTCTGATTTATGATGTTTTAAAAACACATTTCGTCGTGATTCATTATATACATAGTAGTTCTTGTGCTAAATACCTCAGAAACGAAAAAGAAATTGGATTTTCTCAACGACAATTGTTAGAATATGTAGATAATTACGCGTTGCAATTAGAATAGTTATATAAATAAAGGTGACGATGAGTTTTTTATTGCCAGAACCCCGAAATGTAAGGAATCTCAAAGCAGTTCGCAGGAATTGTTTTAATAACACTTCGACTTGAAGAATAAGGTAGAGTTCTGGAACAAAATAAAAAAAAATCAAAATCTAGGGACTAAGTAATTTGCAAACCAGATCTGCTAGATCTAACAGCTCATTTCTGAGAGCCATATTATATTATGCGGGCAATTTCTTCTTTCGCGTCACATAATCTACATATTTTTTCCTCTAGCAGGCCTAGGTTGCTCATATACTTTCCGAGCTACAGTGTCCTATTTGAAGGGATTTCTGTCTGTTTAGATGGTCTACTGTCATTTTAGGCCTGTGTACAATCAGAAATGGTTGGGTCTGTCAATAACCAGGAATATTTCTCCATTCATTTTGAAATTTCTATTATCTTCATTGTTTAGTAATATATGTGTATGCCATGCCTACACAATGGACGGGCCTGCTCTGGTCCGGTACCTAACCCAGGGCATCCTTAGCCCTCTTGCTTGTGTGGAATCCGGAGGCCTCATTGCCTGAATAGATAGCATAGAATCGATAATTAGTGTCTTACTTGTCTATTTCTTCTACATACCCCGGCACTGCCACTATTTGGTCTAATTCCGTTGATTCCAACAACGAATCCAATATGTGTCTTTGCGCCACCTGTGTATTAGATAGGCTTAGTGGGGAGTTCTTTTTTCCATTTATCTCTATCTAGTCTTAGCGTTTTATAGTTTGATAACGTCACTGGGCCTGCTTCTAATTTTGTTACCTGCCTCTAATCTTGCGATTCTGATAATCTATACCATGCGATCGAATTATAGGAGTTAGTCTGTAAGTTATTGATCTAGCTTCCCCTTGATGCGTGTGGTTAGAATGATTTCTATAGCAGCTGTCGATGTGGTACCATGTCTCCCGTGACACACACACTATGTGCTATTCAGAAGAGAATATTGGCAACTCGAAAATTTAGATTTACATGAACCTCTAGACTGAAAAAATACCTTGGTATAATAATAACCTAATTTTGTTTAGCGACTGAACCCCCGATGCCGGGGTACACCGTCCTCAAAAAATTTGCACGATTTTTACGTTTTTGTAATCTTGAACAACAGATATATTTTTTTTAGAATATATTTTAAAATATATTACATGGTCTCAAGGATTATGTAAATTATTACATGTACCCCCCACTTTTGTTATAGGTTATGTTTTTTATTTGTCAAAAAAGTCGCTTTTACGTAGAAAACGCTACTGTTAACAAATTTAGACAGCCAAACATTAATGATATTAAAAAATAATAATTAAGCTTTACTAGTATGCTCTATTATAGTTTAGCAGTAAAGGGTGGAAAAATCGTTGAAAATGTCATGCAATTGTTGCACTTTACAACATACAGCTACACAATTTTATCACCCATTTCTGCAGACTTTTTAGTGTTATTTTTTAAATACAATAACTGGTTCATAGAAGATCAGCGAAGAATGCTTTGAAATAATGTGGTTGGCCTGGGGCTCTGAAGAAGATAAGATGTCAAATATGTTTTGCCCTTATTTTTTTAGTAAAGCATTTAGAAATCGTTAAACAGAAGGGTTGCTAATTTAAAGGATGGGATAAGATAAATATTTCACCTTTTGAATTTATTCAGCTTGCTTTCAAGAAGACTACTTAACTCCGTTGGAAAATAAAATTATGTGTCAGTTTCCTATTTGTATATGTTTTAAACTTAACAAGTTTAAGATATTTAAAAAAATCATGTTTATCCATAATGCGGATTGATTCTTCAAACAAAACCAATCAATAACCAATCTTAAAATTAATTTTATATTCACTTAATGGAATTCAAAACATCGTCGTTTATAATAATCAAACTAATTTTAATTTAGGTTTGCACTTAAGTATGAGTTACTCATTCGTTTACATAATTTTGAGAGCAATTTTCTACAAATTACAAATTATCATAAACAAACTATTCATAGTTCAAATGTTTTTCGATACATTACGCACTTGTATCGAAAAATGACGAAACTATTTTTAAGTTGCCCTAATAAATTACAGAACATGCTTAAATATTTGCAAAGTTCATTGTACAAAACGCAAGTTCGCACACGTGATAATGAGCAAGTGAAAAAATAGGAATTGTAATCTCTAAAAATATGTTCGCAATTTTAAAAACTTTGTGATATGATGGCAAAAATTCTTCAAGCCAAAGTTTGTATCTATCTTTGTATTTAAACGAGGGATGTTTCCAAAGTTCTGGGAATTCAGCCATAATTTTTTTATTTTGTCATTTTCATCAATATTATGTAGTTTCTACTAATCTGCATTTAACTGAATACATTTAATCCCGACGATAAACTAATTTTTTTAAGCCATCCTCAAAGAACTTTTTCGATGTCTCCGCAGTCCACCTATTTATGACACGTCTTACGTCAACTAAACACTGAAATCGAGCACCCCGTAAAAGTTTTTTCAGAATTGAGAACAGATGAAAATCACTGGGTGCGAGATCTGGTGAGTAAGGTGGATGCGGAAGCAATTCCCATCGTAAATCGTTCGAAACATCCTTTGTCTTTCTTGCGGTATGGGGTCTTGCATTATACTGTTGCAATAACGGACGCAATGATGAACAAGAATGCAAAAAATCTAGTCGCGTCAACCAATGCGTTTCATGAACGTGTTTCAGGGTTTTTCAAAAATTAGTGAGAAAGTACGGTACAAATACCGTTCATTATTTCACACACACTGTATATGCCCCTGTCTAAACACATGTTGACTTATCAGTAGAGATGACAAATTCAGGTAAAATTATTACTTCTTTGCAGCGACTAGACAGACTCATGTTTTGTCGACTCTCGGGGGTTTCCCTCACCCCTACTGGTTTCAGTAGGCAACACGAACCCTTTCTCATGAGACGAATGGATACGAGTCTGTCTAGTCGCTGCAAAAAAGTAATAATTTCACCTGTCTTTGCCATCTCTACTTATCAGATTATGTTGGCATATTGTATTTTTTTTTAGTACATATTTGTATGCTCGAATTCAATTTTCTGAATATCTTTTCAATTTTTTTTTATAGCTTACAAAAGGACATAGCAAGGTAGGGACGTAACATTTTTTTTTTTAGCAATAATTTGATACTTCATTTAATAAATCTTAAACATTTCCACAAAAAATACTTACCATTTTTTATTCCTTTACTAGATTACCTAGTGTAACATAAAATACTCGTGCCTTGAAAGTTTTCTTGAATGGATCTAATTTAATGAATGACATACGTATATCCTATAAGCGTTAAGCATTACAAATTCGTTTAAAGGAATGAATACATAATTAGATGATATCATTCATCACAATAAACAAATTATTATGGTGATGAAGTATTTTAGTAATACTGTTTAGACAAATTATCTTTCTGAGAACAACGTGTTCACCGTAAATCTGAGAAACATGTTTGGGTTTCTTGCGCGGAAATTTCATCGTTGTGATTCACTTTGCCTTCTTTCCCTCGTATGTACTTTGCCGAGTCGTATCGCACCAAACTAGCCCATTGTACAAAACAAGCGGTCAAGAGGAATATATGTAGCCGTATAGGAATGCGATATGAATTTTTCAGTTACACATTTGCCGAGAGCGACACACGAATCGAATACAAATCCCGTGACGAAATCGCCAAACACATTGTTTAATTGAAACCGTTTTAAGAAAGTCTTGCAGGTTATTTCTGTGTTGTGAAGTTTTATTTATTTCAGTGGTAAAGTTATTTTACACATATGTACTCTCAAATAATCCTGTATGAAGTAGGAAGAAAAGGTATGTTTAGAAAGTTTTCTTTTACGGTTAAAGCGTGTTTATTTAAAACAACTTTTCCAGACATATTTAAACAGCCTTGCGTTTAGTTGTTGGGTGAGTTGAATAACTTTCGATTTTCAATGTTTACTAATTTTTCACATTAGCATTGGAATAACTGTGTACCACTATAAGCAAAGAAGTGTTTTTATTATTTTTTTATTATTTAATTTTGGTAAATTACTTCACAATACCTTATGTTCTAGTGCGTGGGCGGAAGATAATTCCTTCTCAGAGTAATTTGGAGAAAAAGTTTTTAAATAAAAAAATATTCAAAGATAAGTTTTAGACAATATAAAATTATATAAGCTATTTCAGGTAACTGGTTTATTAAAAATGTGTAATGTTCTATTATTTCTCTATATGTATTTGTTATTCTGGGCTGGCGCTATTGTCTGTTTAATCGTTGCAAAGTAAATTATTTTCACCAATCACCTCCGATTATGGGCAATCATCAACTTTATTTCTTTGATTCCATTCTATAATTTTTCCTATATTTTTTAATTCTCTCTCCATAAATAATGATAGCAAGGACTGTGGCGTAGTATAGTAAACAACACATAAGTATCGGCACCCTCCGCACCACACAAGTTTAATTTATTATATAGTAATATAATAATTAGTCCGGGACGGCCGTTTCGAGGACACGAATGGTCCTCATCATCAACCGGTGACCGAATGAAGTGAGAAAAAACTTTTTCTAAAACTAAACATGCAT